>JAEQBH010003047.1:0-355869 GCA_016808115.1 Tetrastigma voinierianum | reverse complement strand
GTGCTCGAATGTTCCTCCGAATCCACCGACATATTAGATATCATCAATAAAGACTATGACCCACCTGTCTCAAATACTACTGAATGTCTAAGCCATCAATCCATAATGCCGCCGAGATTAGTCGTGTCAAACATCACTGCAGTCCCACAATGTCCATGGTCCCAATGCGCCTGAGAATATCACCTCTCCCAATCTCCTCAAGAACCTGATGAGTACCCCCACCGCCCGATCTTAGTATGTATCGACCTGAGCTTTATTCAACAACTCCTCCCATCTGTCCAGAGTGATACCACGATGTAACTGTTCAACGTCTTATCCGCTGAACAAACAAAACTCCATCTTTTCCTTCCAAAGAAGAGAAACTTGATACTCTTGATGTGATATGCTCGGGCCGAACTTTACTTAATACTCCTTCTAACCGAGCCTTACTTTCTAAAACCCTCAAGAGCCATCCTATAAGGAGGAATGGAAATGGGCTCAGTCCCTGGATCGAATCAATGGTGAACTCCACCTCTCTTTCTGGAGGTAGTCCTGCCATATCGTTCGGAAATACATCTTGGAACTCTCTAACAACTGGAATCTCATTCAACATCGTCCCTCCTTCCCTCGTCCAAATTACAAACTAGATAACCTCGATAACTCACGCAAAGATTTTGTGGCTGCCATGGCTGAGACTCATATTGTAGGTTATACTCTCTACTTATTCTCCTCGAACTTTACTCCACTTCCCGGCCTGGTCTAACTTTACTTCCTTTTTGTAACAATCTAATGTGGCTCTATGACGAGACAACCAATCCATACCGAGAACCACATCGAAATCCCTCATATCTAAGGCCACAAGATCCTCGTCGGGAACTCCCGGTCCCTCAATCGAACCCCCACCATCTCTCGACCTACTATGTCTCGAGAATAACGGATCTCCAAATGGAGGAAACTCTCATACCACCCCAATGGCTGGGTCTCTATCTGAAAGCGATCTAAGAAATAGCTGGATGCAAAATGAACGCTGTAGCCCCCGGGTCCACTAATGATATGCATCATGCTCAAGGATAGAATAATACCAGCGATCTGCCATCTGAGTCGATCTCGCATCTGCCGAGCTCACTTGTGATATACTGGGTGCCCAGTGCAGGCCTGCCTCAGATCCCCGGGCACGCTTCTACTCCTACCACCGACCGCCCCCCACCCGCGTCGCACCGGCCCTCTCGCTGAAAAACCTCCCCAAGACCTCGAGTGCTCATCTCGTGTGGGGGTATAGCTAGCTAACACGATGTCTCCGCACCAATCAACTGAGGACACTCTCTAATGAAATGGTCTTCCCGCCACAATGGAAACACCGCATCGAATCTCCCACACTCCCACGTCGCCTCACACATATGACGGCACGGGAGGAATACTCTAGGTGCCACTGCTAGCAACCGGGGCCTTCACCGATCCCGCCAGGAGGTAGCCTCGACCGCACTCCTCGGCCTGTAACCCACCCTTGTTCCTCCTCTTCTCACAGAATCATCTGTGAGCTTTCCATTGGGAAGTGCCTGGTGCACTCCTCTTCCTTTCTTGCCTACTCTGATACATAGCCGTCGTACTTTGCTCAACTCTCAGAGCTGCCTCAACTAAGTCCCCAAATCTATTATGAGGAACCACAGACAAATGCACCGGATCCCACGCATCCGCCAAAAACCTTTCACTTCATGGCTTCATCGCTGAATATATGTGAATAATCTAACTGAATTCCTAGAACCCTTCTCATAATCTGACACTCGATGTTCTTCTCTCTGCTCTAACCCGAAGACCTTCACCAATTTTCGAATCCTTATGACTTTGAGGAAAGAACCTATCGCGAACTCATGAAATGTCCCATGATATGCCATTAGATCATTCTCCTCTCCACCTGCTGGCCCCACTAATCTCTTAGCCCCTCGTTTCCTCTCTCCATCGTAAAACTCGGAAAACAAGACCCTTTGCTCATCCGTGCACTTCATGCTAACTCCATAAACTTTATATTTACTCTTGGCCTAGCTTATAACTGTGTCGCTTTGATCACCACTGTCAATATATGGCTTGGCGCCACTTTGTACTCTCTATCGACCTCCTGTGTTCTTCGAGAACTTAGTGGTGCCTGGAGGCTCGCGGGTTGCCGACGGTCGCTATGGCTACTATCTCGTGGGCAATCTATGCCACCGCGCCCACCGTAAACAATCCCTGCACTCCTAAGCTCCCTCTCGGTGGCCCGTGATGGTCTAGCCTCGACCCGGAGGCCGATTCATAGAGGCTGGTGAGGGAACCAACTATGTGCTCATCTCTCTCGTGCACCGCAGACGCCGGAAACCCTCCATCACCCTCCTAGACGACTCTAGACGTCCCTCCTCGCCTCGGCATAGTGCTATAAAAAAATCAACTGCTTAAGGTTTGAATCATTGATATGTATGTACTTAAATTAAAATGCATGGTTGCCAAAGAGGTGTAAATTGTGTATAACGAACTCGATGCTTAATAATATAGTTTCTAAGACTCTGGCTATTATCAACTCTTGTGCTCGATCCCTCCCCTGCCTTAGGTTATGCCTGCCAACTTATGCTCAAGTACCACCTTGTCACACCCCCACCCCCCTACTATCGGCAAGCAAGTGTCGGCCACTCTGGCGTAAATCCCCAACCAAGTACCTCTAAAGACTAGAAAATCCCCATGAAGCGGCCGATGTTTTTTGCTTCAATCTCATATAAAAAAAAATTTATTTTCTAAACTTGTGATTTTATAAAATGGGCAAGATAACAACAGATATGTGACATGTCCTTAAAACCTCAGATACACAATTACACTATATCAAACATGGTAACCAACAACCCACACATTTTCATAAACCACATTATGTACATACATATATTCCTTTATACAAGTTCAAGGTATTTCTAGGTTAAAATTCTATTTATACACAAAGATCTATATCGATGTCGTGGGATTCCTATTGTGCTCCGTTGTCCGCTTATTCAGACCCGGAAAATAGTTTTTAAAATGTAAAATAATGAGCTAAACGAGCTCGCTGAGTGTATATGCTTAGAAAATGTTTTGCTTTTTCGGAAAACATCTAAAATAAGACTTCTTTATATGATATTTTCCATAAATATTTCTTTTCTTTCGCTTTTGCTTTACTTTAAAAGTTTCAAATTTTTATTGTTTACTTATTTGAAAGTTTACAAAACCTTTCAAAATCTCTTGCTTGCTTGCTTTATCTTACTTTAAAAGTTTCAAACTTTTCAAATCTCTTGCTTTAAAAGTTGCTCAAAATTTCGCAAACCTTTTCTTCAAAAGTTTTTCAAAACTTTTCATAAACACGGGAGCCCTGGCTCAACCGTGATGCTTTGAACAAAACGGGAGCCCGGCTCAACCGCTTGCTTTAAACAAACACAGAGCTCTGGCTAACCTTGCGCCAATGGTTGATTTTTAAACCGTATAAACATGCTTATAAATCATCAACCACTGGAGGCCTTTCCTAATAGCCTTTGCATTCTAGCGAACACCTGGAGCCTGGCATCGATCGTGCTTGAAGGGTCTGGTCCATCACCTAGGTGGAAGGGCCTTGCCCACGCACCTTTTTCAAATACAGGGAATTGATCCGGGGTTCCATCGCCATACTTAGTTAGAGCCTTAACCTTATATACTCCAAAGACGTGCCACGGTCCCTTAAATGTATGATGCATGCTCCTAGTTTGTCGCACTGTGCAATCTAAATGCATGTATGAAATCCTAACACCACCGCGTTATTTACCTTAATACCGACCGATGCTTGCTTAAGACTAGGATTTTTGGTTAGGCCTATTTGCCAAAATAGACTTTTTGTTTGCTTGCTTGTTTTTGAAATATGGTTTTATAGTTAAAAAACCATTGCTTGCTAAATCCTCATTGCTTGCTTTTTAAAAAGTATGGTCGAATGAATCAAAACCATTACTTATTTTGCTTTTCATATATGGTTTAAAAATCAAAACCGCTTGCTTGCTTGTTAAACTCATTGCTTGCCTTTCAAACACATGGCTTACAATCAAACCATTTAAATACCAAGCAAAACAGCTCATAATAATACACTAGTATTTGGAAAATAGGTTTTAGAACACTCAATTCCTCTTTGAGCCTCCCAAACTCTAGCAATGTAACCAATTACTTCATTTCTCGCTTTTAGGCCTACATACTCAAACGAATACAACAACGTATTAATCACTCACGATAGCGTATATAAACTTAACACTTCATCATATAGTCACTTTTTAAGGTCACACAAGACTATATAAAGTCAAATTAACAATTTACCCTTGAGCAATTAAAAACCCCTAACAAAAAAAAAACCATCATTTGCAACCTTTTTCCAACAAATACTCTATGGGACTTTATTACCCAAAAATTATCTAAAAGGTCTTCAAAAATTATGAAACTCTCCAGATCAGTCCTTATATATCCAGCTAGACATCTCTTTAAAATTCTCAATGAAATTCCTTCTCTAAGGCCCTCAACTACAACACAAGTTTACGCATGTTTTGATTCCAAACTCACCTAATCACTTTTCTACTGTTATCCTTGGATTTCTGGGATCTTAACTCCATAAATTGGAAAATGGCTTTTCACTCATTTAAAGGTATGGTTCTAAGGTTTCTTCTCCAATTGGAATCACCCAATTTGATACCAAACCTGCTATTGTATTTTATATCTAGATTACTCAAATTATGTACATAATCTCAGACATAGCTCCACTTAAAAAAATTTCTGGACACTTTGGGTTCACAATTTGCATAAACTTCCTTCAGATAACTTATTCCCCTAGAAGTATATTTTACCCAGAATTTTGAATCACTCAATTTGGAGGAGTGAAACTCCACTTATGGTTGTAAACACTACAACCATACCCAAAATAGAGCATAATCAGTGAGCCAAGAATGAGCTCTCCACTGGTATTTTGGGGGAGCCTTAGAGCCACAATTTTCTCTTGTTTCCTTCCTTATACATTTGTAGCTCCCATTCTTATGGTTCTTTTAACAATTGAATCAATTCATTGGATGATTATAACTCAATCTATAACAAAACAAAAATGTGGGTTTTACCAAATTTTGGATGTATTTTCCTTAAGTCCCAACATTCTCCTTACAACAATTCCTCAAACCAACATGTATCTATATCCAAATAACTTTTTTCAAAACACTTGAATTGGTGCTATGGAACCTCAAACCTCAAAAACCCTAGGTGAAAAATCCAAGAACTCAACCTAGGTCCACCAATTCTTTCTAAAACCACATACTTTTGATGATTCCAGCATGCTTACTTATTACACCAATTCGGGGGTTTCCCTCTCATAACCCCAAAATTCAAAGGTTTGTGTGATCTTTCCACCAAACTCAGACTAAAGGGAGCATCAATTCTCCATGAATTCATACAAAACCCAAAAAATAAAGGATTCCATACCTTGATTTTGGTCTTCTCCTCCTTCCTCCTTCCTTCCTTTTTCCTCCTCCTTTTTGCTCTCTTCTCCCCCTTCTCTACGCTTCTTTTTGACCCCTTAGCAAGATTTGAGACCAAATGATTTTGGCTTTTGTTTTTCCCATTTTTATATTTTCAACTTTTCTATTAATTGCAACTTTAGTCCTCAAGCATTGAATATTGCAATTGTAGCTTATTTTATTTGTATTGGTGGCCCATCTCTAATTTGCTATTTATGATTCCCATCTCTCAAGTAATGACAATTGTGCCCTTGTTCAAGTACCACATCCTTACTCTATAAACTTTCATTTCCTACTTTAGTCTCCAAAATACTACAATGTGACACTTCCTGATAGCAACCCTTACATCATGTGCCCACACTCTCTCGATCGGTGTTACACACGGTGATCAAGGCAAGCTTTACCCCTGCACTTCAAATGAACCTTCCAAAAAACTTGGTGAAAATGATATGTTAGACCTCAAATGAGATTGTGGGTTCTAGGCACTTCAACCAAACTTATTTCAATTCATTTGAAAGAGATTAACAAAAAACAAGTCGAGAACTCACCTTCCTTTTATTCTATGCTAAAACTAGAAAGTAGGATGCAATGCAAAGACGCTCTAGAAAGGTGTCCATGTAGCGAGGATCCGTTGGTGACTCCCCACCAGTTGGTTAAGAGCACCGGCTATTAAGTTCCCCTCAAACTTCACCCCAAACATTCAACTAGAAAACCAAAGCACTCACTTGTGAGATTAAATCATCCCCGTCCATAACTGGTAGTGAAGTCAATGACTCTAACCGCCTGGCTTTGGGGCATGTGCCTTTGAGAGGCCCTCAGATTGTGCTCTGATTCCTACCGGAATGGCTCCCTTATTTGGCCCTTTCTTTCATTTTTTCTTTTCTATTTCTTTTTTTTTTTTGCTAATGTGGGGCTCATTGGCCCTATTTATGGAGGTGTCCTAACACTATGGATGTTAAGGTCTCTCAAGGTAAGTTTATTTTGAGAAAAAGGGGTCGAAGCCTTGGTGTACAATGAGATCTAGTGTGTGTGTGCATGAGTTCCATTAAAAAGTTGTTCCTTGAAAAACAAGGGGGCTCCACATACCAAGCCTCCCACAACCACTAGATACACTCAATCTTAGATCACATAAATGTGATGGTATCCTAAGTTTTGGCCAAATAAAACACACTTTTGAATCACAATGACAAAGTATTTCCCTCATCGCTTATCACATCAGACAAACCTCATGAGACACAAAACAACTGCAAGAAAGAAAGAAATGCACATGAAAATAATGGACTACAAACTAACCAAACTAAACTAAACACAAACACAAACACGTATAACATAAGATACTAAGGAAATCCAAAGCCGATTCTACAAAAATTTGTCCCCCCAAACATGAACAAAACATTTTCTCAATGAAATAGAGCATGGAAAACAAAGAGGAAGAGAGGACTCCTGAAAATGATCAAGTTAGATCATCCATCTCTCTTTCCTTGGAACCAACTTAGACTTCCAAAACTTGAAAAATCACAACTTAAACAAAACAAACAAGATTAAACAAGAAAACTAACTCAAAACGAACTAAAAACTAACCGAAATGGAAAAAGGCAAAAAATACATTAAGCTTGGGTTGCTCTGTTAGTTGCGCTATTTTTTTAGTCTAGCTGACTCTACCAACTACGATTCGAAGGTGATTTGTCGCTTCCATCCTTCCCTAAGAGTTTCATAGTTGTGCTCAAATAGCTTTTTGGCTAATACATAAACTCTGAGCCTGTACAGCTCTTAGGGAGTTAGGAGCTTTCTTCACTTTGGTTGGTATTTCATTTTCTATCAACTCCAAAAAGTCTCATCCATCTCTAAAAGGGGAGTCAACTTTTCATGTTTCACTTTCTCATGCATATCTCCCCAAAGGGTCATATCTGGAATAGTCTTATCTTTTTTTTTTTTTTCATCTCTTCTTATTCTGAGAAGGACTCCTTTTCCCCACAACCATCTCTTGTGCACCTTGCATCTACCTCACTCTCTTTAAGCTCTCACATGCAGAGTCCTTCTTGTTCTTCTAAAATTACCTTATCCATTCGCTTCACTACATCTTCTTCAAGCTCTCGAAATGACTGACTGAATCAAGAATTTCTGGTCTCTATTCTTGAATTGAGCTACACTTAACTAATCAACTCAAGATTCAGTAATAAGTCATGGCTTCATCTAGATAAAAGGTGGTCATCCTATGATCGTAGTTTTCATTTCGCCACTAATTGGCCAATTTAGCTTACACTCTTCAAGGTTCAACTCCTGCTTATGAGGTTGGAGGAACATCTTACTGTCTCCAGAGAGGTATGTGATATTGGGCATCCCATGTCATATGTGTTCAAGTATGGGGTTAACACATGTCGAACTTGTCCCATGGGCATGCATGGTTCCAACCTCGTTTCTGGTATCCTTGAAGTTGGTCATTGGCTAGCTGTCTCCTTTATAGTTCTCAACTATAAGAGAATGGAGTTGATAAGTTGATGATGACCTCCACAGAATCAACTCCTACAACAAAATAAATAAATAAATAAATAAAATAAAAGTCAAAAGTAAAAATAGAAAATGAAAGGAAAATGAGATTAACTATATCCAAAGTTAGAAGGAATACTTGATATTTAATATAAGCAAAAGCACCGATCCTCGATACCACGGCAATTTTTATGCCTAAAAAGTGTTCTGAACGAGGCACTGCAAATAAAGTGCACGCTACGCCAAGTATAACGGAAGTATTAGTATCGCCCCATGACGCATTAGGCGTTATTAATTATCGAACTTAGAATAGTCCCAGCTTTATTCGATTAACACAAAGGTGAAGCGAAATGAAAAACAACAAACTAAAGAAATCGTAAATCTAAGTTCCTAACATTGCAAAGAGAAAATGTAATTACAAGAAAGCTTAGGGTTTTGATTTCATCTAATAAATTCCTATGGTGTGAGAATTCCACACTGTAGTGTGAATTTCACTCTCTTTTTGATGATTTTATGATAACAGTCAACTGCTTTGGAGCAATCACGACTAGTTGCTCTTTCTTTGCCCCCACTTCAAGGTCATAACTTTCCATCCCACTCGACCAGCAATCTTTGTGTTTATGAAAAGCCCTCTGAAGTCTAGAATGTGTCCATGCCAATTGTGAGAGATATGGTAAGACATTACAGATGAAAAGATTCACATATTTTCTAATGCATGATGAATTCTGTTGAATTTTCAATTTGGCTCATTTCTAATCATGTTCGCCCCAATCATTGACCTAAACAAAAAATAGAACATTTAGGAGCACGAGAGCATTTATTTATATCACAAAGATACTAAAAACTGAACTAAAATATGATAAAATGAGTATATAAGATACTCATCAACCCTCCCATCTCTATCTATAATGCATCTCTGGAGGTTTCTTGGAGTCCAAGAACAAGTAATTTCCTATTACAAATCAAATCTTAGAGCATGGGCTTCAAAAATTTATATTTTTTTATGTCCACCATTTCACCGTCAGGTAGAGTGCGAAATCGAGCAACAAAGGAATTAAGTAAAGTATGGGACCCATGCAAAATTTCACATCGCTGGCTGGGCGGTGCGAAATTTATGGGATGCGTAATTCTCCAAAACATGGTACACCACTTCTTCGCCTTCTACGCAATCATTCTATCAACGTCCCAATCCTCACCCCGAATTGTTTCCACAGCTTCCAAGCCTACAAAAGACCTCATTCCCTCATTGCTTGACCTCATGATCCCAAAGAGCCGTAGAAGATGCCTAAATGGCGTTTATGTATACATGTGCTCAATAAACCATTAGTAATCTGGTTGGGACTAACAAATAATACCAAATTAGTAAAGGTGAGTTCACAACAAGTTTTATTTAGTGAAGATTGAGTGCTTGAGAATGCACTTTTGAGAGTCCTCAGTTACAAATGCATAATCATAAAATAGAGATAGGTTGGTCAAATCAGTTTGGAAAACTAAAACTACAGAAAAATAAACATGAAAGCAAGCATAATAAGATAGAATAAGGCATGGTGATCTAGGTGATCATGCCCCCATGACCATAATTGACTTTTCCTCAAAGAACTTAGTGCACGTGTGGTGTTAGGATCTCAAATATACACTAAGTTTCCAATACTCCTCAACCAAACAACTCTCATCCTTTTGATACAAAAAGATTAAAGTAGGCTGAAAGCACATTTTACTTCTTTCTTCTTCTCTTTTTTCTACATGTAGGTGCAAACCAAAGTTATCTAGATGGTAGCCCATGTAGCAGAGATCCATTGATGACTCCCAACCAGTTGGCTTAGGGCATCGAGCATCAAGTTCCTCTCGGACTTCACTCCGAGCTAACCATCCAAACAACAAGGTACCTACAAGGTGAGATTGATCCATCTTCCGCTCGCAGGATGTAGCGAAGCAAAGAGCATGACTCCCAACCAAATGGTTTGTAAGAACAGGTACTCAATTCCTCAACCAGCCTTCGAGATTCCGATTGAATCAACTCACTTTTTTTTTTATCTTTTCTCTCTCTCTCTCATTTCTTCTTTTTTAGGTGGGGCGATCGTCTCTTTGAAGGTGTCCCATCACTAATAAAATCGCCTTAAAATCTCAAAGTAAGTGTGGTGACTGAGAAAGGGCATGGACTCAAAGTATAAAAGAGATCTTGTGTGTGTGTGAATTTTAAGTTCTAAAAAGAAATGGTATTTTGAAAACAAGGGGTTGATTTAGCCATGTTCTACAACCATTATTTCCTCAATTTCAATATTTCACAACACCAAGATTTTCAACAAGGCTCTGCAGCGTTATCAAGACTAATGTCAATACTAAATAAAATAATATTTTGTCCTTCCATCTTATGTAGATGCCAATCATGCAAAACTAAAACTAAAGAAAAATTTAACTCAATATTTTGGCTGGAAAAGGCTGTTTTCTCAAAGGTCTCCCCCAACCTAAGTTTGACTATCTTTCATTAAACAAAATTAAAATGGGTAGGATAAGGGTTACCTTAATCAAGAGGGTGCTCTATGTATAATTTACTCCAATGGCAACTGATGTTTTAGGGTGCTTATGATTCCTCTTATGTGTTGTCATCAATTCCATAACCATTGTGATGCACCATAGAAAGTGGGTGTTTTGTCGGGCATCATACTCCCAAGCTTAATGAGAGATGTCTGTTATTTTGTTTCATTAGCAATCCCACATCGCTTAAAAGTGATTTATTTTCACCCCTAACATAATAATAAGGACTTTTTTCCTCTTATACATATTTACACCTATTCCTCTCCACTTGAGTATTTGCAGTATTGCCCAAATTGCTTGGGTATTTACGTTTTGGTCCCAATTTCTAGGAATTGATTTGTATCTCAAAGTTTGCAATTTCTTCGATACAGTGAAGCTTTCTATGGCACCCAAGGACAGGTATTTATATCGAACCTCGTTAAATTCCTTTTCTCTTTCTTCTCATTTTTAATATTCTTAATTGTTTCATTATTTGGCATTAGCACAACACTCGGTGACGAGCTAAATTTCTTTTGAATTGATAAGTCTGATCTATGGTTATGGTGTAGCCCGATCTTCCACATCATAAATTTGTCCTTGAACTATTGATAGTTGAAATATGTTCAAGTGAAGTTATAAGTATGCCTCGTGGTTGGCTTACACCCCATCTTCACATCAAAAATCGTCCTTGAACTATTGACAATTGAAATCGCTCAATAGAAGATCCATCGGTCGGAATATCTACAGCAGTTCGTCTAAGGATATTGGTATTTTGGATGCAACAATTGACCAACCCAACTTTTCCTAGGAACTTTGTTCCGTTTCAAGGAGACTAGTTCTAATTGGGACTACATGGTGGTCAATTCAATCTTTGTGTGGAAAGATGGCAAAATTCCAGGTTGAAAATAGCGATCACAAATGCAAAAGTAGATGTTGGAAATTTTGATGGCCAGAATAATTTCAGCTTATAGTAGAGTGGTATGAAATATGCATTGTATATGCTAGATTTGGATTTGGTGTTGATAGAAACAATACCAGATGATACGCATGAGAGTGATTGGGAAAGACTCAATATAAAAACTTGCGAGTTGATTTGTTCTTGTTTAGCTAAAGAGTAAAGGTATATGTTCCAACAAGAGACGTCTACTTGTAGTTTGTACACAAAAAATAAAACAAATGAAGAAAATGCAACTAGAATCTGTTCCATCTTCTCTAATTAGAACTGTCAGGTATGAGCATTAGTTCACATATTGATGAGTTTAATAAATCACTATTGATTTATTAAAACTTAGATAAGACCTTCAAAGATGAAAGCTACAGTGTTATTGACTCCGGTTCTCTTCCCCGGTGAGTTGGATCACGTCTTTTTGCATTACCTCATCCATGGGAGGGATAAAATGTTTTAAGAAGTTTTGTTCTATGCTGTTAAATTATGAAATTTGGAATAAAGATAAAAAAACATTCGGGAGGAGTCAAGAAGCATTGATAATGAGAGGTATACAAATAAGAATTTAGAATCAAGGTACGTCTCTAATTAAAATCGTGCATGTATATTAGTCATATTGATGAGTTTAATAAATTAATTAGTTGATTTATTAAACTTAGATAAGACCTTCAAAGATGAAAGTGTCATGTTATTGACTGTTCTAGTTGGATCATTCGTATTAATTTTATCCATGGACGGATAAAATGTCTTTAAAGAAGTTTGTTCTTGTGTTGTTGAATTATGAAATTTGGAATAAAGATAAAAACATCATGAGGCGGAAGCATTGGATAATGAGAAGGCATAGTCAAAATGAGAGAAAGTGGAAAAAAATGGAAAGGTGAGATCAAATGGTAGACTAGGAAAAGATGAGCATGCTTTTGTCACGAGAGGGCAGCATTCAAGAAAGATCGTCTGTTGAAAAGTTACTGCGCGCTACCCCATGCCTGGTGCTGGATCGTGGGGTGATTCTAGTGATTCTCGAGTCCCTGCTTTTAGCTGGTCATCAACCATTGTTGGTTTTGATGAATGGATTTTAGATATGGGTCAGGACTTATCATATGTGTCCACATAAGGAGTGGTTATTCAATTTTAAAATAGTTGATACAGTCGTATATATAAAGGGTAGTGGTGATGTTAGCTTTATACCATTGGGATGGGTTCGATCCAATGAGGAATGGTGATGGATCAACTAGAGTTTTGACAGATGTTCTAGATAAACAGTTGAAAAAAGAATGTCATCTCTTCGGGGCCCTAGAAATCCATAGCCTTGTCGTGATTATTCGAGATGGAGCTCTAAAAGTCATTTTAGGGCTCTTTGCTATGAAAGGCACGAAGCAAAATAATTGTATTACTATAATGGTAGTACAGTTGACTAGAGTAAAGGCCAATCGTTTATGGTAGAAGATGAAGATTCGAGATTATTAGTTTGTGGTACAGACGTTGAGGCATGCAGTGAGAGAGCATTACCCACTTTCAGAAAAAGAGCAAAGACGGTAAGCTGAATTTTGTGAGATTGTGTTATGGAAAGAAAATTTTAAGGATAGTGAAATGGGTACCAATTATTCATCATATCGAGGGTTTTCGACTATGTTCACTAAATGTGGGACCACTAAGAGTGCATCTATGGGGAGGCGTATTAATTACTTTGTTAATTTTGTTGATGACCTGTCCAGAAGAACTTATGTGTATGTTATGAAGAGTAAGAGTGATGTATTTAATGTTTTCCTTAAATGGAAAGATATGGTTGAAACACAAACCTAGAAATATATCACATCTTTAATGCATAATGGCGTAGAGTTTTGTAAATGCATCATGAATCGTTAGATGAGGGTATTGTACATCACTTTACTATTAGAGATGCACCACTGTAGAATGGGGTGGCAAAACAAATGAATTTTGACATTACCAGAGAATGTTCGGTGCATGTTGTCCAATGTTGGGTTAGCAAGGACCCTGAAATAAGGTCGTGACTATGCATGTCGTCTCATCAATCGCCTATCTCAAACTACCATTAGTGATAAATTCCTTTGAGGTACCTGGACAACCTCGCTTGATTACATTCTTACATGTTTTGGTTCTACTACATACCATCATGTGAAATAATCTAAGTTGATCCAAGAGCTAAGAAAGAAATCTTTCTTAGGTTTCTCTGTGAAATTAAAGGATCGCGGTTTTCACGTGCCCCAGTTCAAAGAAGATTGTATCCAACAGAGTTCGGATATTTTATTGAGTCTTCAATGTTGAAGAAATGGAAACTGCATAAAGGAAAATGGCATTTATAGCATGTGGAGTACAGTCAGCAACAATTGGAGTTGAAATGTTTCAACGCTTCATCTAACTTGACTATTGAGATAGATGTTGCGTAATCCCGTAGATAGAGGATGAGAGGGATTTGAGAGATGTAGAGAAGGTTCGCTCTCAAGAATCACAATAGCAACATGAATCTACATATTGTTATTGGCCAAGATGTGAGATACACAGACCTGCTTGATATAGTGATACGGTGGCTTATGCACTTCCAATTGTAGATGATGAAATCCCTTCCACTCATAAAGAGGCAATCATGTGTTCTGAAGCGAATAAGTGGAAGACAACTGTGGAAGAAGAGATGCAGTCTCTTCAAAAGAATGAAACCTGGGGGCTTGCTCAACTACCTAAGGGTAAAAAGGCAATTGGGTGAAAATGGGTATTTACAAAGAAATAAGGATTTCAACAAGTACAGATGTCCCACACAAGGCAAGGTCAGGGCTGTGTTGCCACATTCATAATGAACGAAGTGACTTCAATGAACTATTTTCATCAATTGTGAAACATTCTTCATTAGAATTTTGTAATAGTTCCTGGTAGGGCTCATATGATTATGGAACTGAACTAACTTAATGTAAAAACTACATTTTTATGGTGACTGAAGAAAAATTCATATGACTCAACCAGAGGGATTCAAATTTGTTGTTAAAAAAGATGGTTTGTAAACTAAAGCGGATTGCTTTATGGTTTGAAGCAATCTCCCATAGTGTGTATAAGTGCTTTGATCGCGATGATTAGTTAGAGGTACACAAGCAGTAAATTTGATAATTGTAGGTATTTTTTATGGCTACGTGATGCTACTTTCATTTATCTACTCTTGTACGTTGATGATATGTTGATAGCTTCGAAGGATGTCGAAGAAATTGAGAAATTAAAGACTCGGTTGAATCAAGAATATGAAATGAAAGATTTGGGTGACGCAAAGAAAATACTAGGTATGGAGATTACTAGAGACAGAGATAGAGGAAAGATTTGTTTGACTCATAGGCAATATCTGAAGAAGGTATTGTAGTGTTTGATATTTCGGAGAATCTAAACATGGTATTCCACTGCCTCCTATGAAACTTAGTGTATCCTTTTCTCCCTAATGATTTATGTAATCCAGAATGATGTCCCTTGAGTTCGATATGCTAATGTTGTTGGTCGTCTGATGTATGTTATGGTGTGTATGAGATCAGACATTTCACATGTAGTTGGAATTGTGAGGAGGTATATGCATGACCCTGGTAAAGGACATTAGCAGACATTGAAATGGATTCTATGGTACTTGTTGAATGTGAGATGTTGAGTCTTTGAGCTTGACGATACACATGTAATTGGTATCTTATTACATGGTGATTCAGATTATGTTATGACTTGATAAACGACATCAATAACCTATATGTGTTTACTTCTTCAAGAGCACCAATAAGTTGGAAGTCTACTACAATCTATAGTTGCTCATTTCTACTTAAAGGCAGAGTACATGGTATCACCGAGGTTGTAAAGGAGGCTATGTGGTTAGAGGACTACTAGATGAATTCGTTGGTCTAAAGCAAATCTCTATTTATTCGACAATAGAGTGCTATTTTTTAGCAAAGAATCCAGCTATCCCATGTTCATACGAAGCATACTACTAATGTTTAAGTATCATTTTATAAGGATATTATTAACGAAGGACAAATCTTACTGTAAGATCGGGATTGCCGATAATCTCAATGTATATGTTAATCTCAAGGCGATGATAAACCCATCAAGTTCATCATTATTTAGACTTGATCAACATTGTGAAGTTTGATTACGCCATTACACATTTTCGAGGCGTCAAGTACTTCATATGGAAAAGTCTCGTAGGATGGATTGGCATATTCGCTGCTGTGAGATTTGTTGTTTTTGTCTCATTACATTCCCACATTGTAATGTTTACAATGATTTGCTTTCACCCCAGCCTATAAAAGTGACTTTTCTCCCCTTTCAGAATATTTACACCTCTTCCTCATACTTTTGAGTATTTATAGTATTTCCCAAATTGCTTCGTATTTACTTTTAGCCCAATTTCTAGGAAATTCGGATTTGTGGCTGAAAGTTTGTAATTTAGATTGGTGAAGTTTTATATGGCACTATGACGTAGGTATTCATATATTAAACCTTATTAAATTTTGTCTTCTCTTTCTTTACTGCCTTTAAATTATTCTACTTGTTGCATTATTTGGTGTATTATCATAACAGGCTCAATGTTGGAGAAAGTCTGCAAAGCATAGAAAAGAAACAACAAATTTTCAAAAAAGATAGAGTTAAAAATACAAAGTAAATAAAATAAAAACAATTACTTAAGAAAGTGGGTAAGTCCTAAACTACATTGCTTTGGGCTAGTTAGGTCCAAGCCAGAGATTAAGTCCACAGTAAGTTGAGCTTACCACGCTCAATTGGGGTCAAATATAGTGATTCCCTTAGGTCACCTAGTGGACAACTCTTTCGCTTCATCCTTGCACTCACATGGTCCTCCACCAGTATGACATCAAAGAATATAAGTGCCTCTCATATCATCCTCTTATAAATATATGTTTGGTTTGAAAATCACGGTTGATATCCTCATGGTATGATAGACTCAATGTTCCAAGGGATGGAGCACTCACTTTACTAGACAAAGGCTTCAAAATTGGTTTAAGATGCTCACTTAGTTTCTTTATGTGATCATCATAAATCACAAGTGGTGATCTTTTCATGTTCATCCCTATCATAATATTTTTACTTGTATCTTAGTTAGGCTCACTTCCTTATAATCTCTTTCTTCAAAGAGTAATTGGCTCATTTTCTAATTCTATGGTAGTTCCTTCCAATGCTTCATCTACACAAACATTTCCTCCTCAATTACCTCAAGCTTTTCAACATCCTTTGTCTCATATAATGGAAGGGGAGTGGGCTGGTCACAAGATACAAAAACACTACAATGGCTTTATCTCATATAATGTAGTTGAGGTAAGCCATGGTCACCACCTTCAAGATTTGCAAGATTTGTCTCATATAATCTTGTAAGAGAAGCATGAATTTCGAGATTGGCTCTGATGTATATATATATATATATATATATATATATATATATTTAAAGTCATGAATTCAACTTTCGATTGATCCAATGGACCTAGGTGGACAATGGTACATCTAGCCACAACACAACAATGGACGTCTGGCATTCCCTCTAGTCTCACTCCTTCATTAGGCCTTAATCGCAGCCCACTTTATTACTGCAGGCCTCGTATCTCGCAAAGAATCGACCTAAGGACTAACTTGAACCACTCAATTTCGTCCATGCACCCTTCTCATTTTGTGCCTTCCATTTCTATTTCCTTTAACACATTAAAACAACAAGAAATCTTACAATATCTCAACACATACAATAATAAAAGAACCACTAATAATATTTAAAATAAAACTACATGACCGTTATCTTTAATATCCCAAAACTCCGCATGGTCGTTATCTTTAATATTCAAAAAATCGCATGACGCCTTACGACATGCAACAATCTTGTCTACTTTAGCGTAGAGTAACAAGGTTCATGGTTTACCATCGAGTGCTCATCATCATCAGCACGCATAGATATGACCGTAATGAGCGTGATCCCTTTATCGGATGATTAGGACTTAAAATTCTTCATGCAAGATCAGAAAGAAATTGTTACTCCACTTTAATCACCAATTGATAACCAGAAGCTTCAATAATACCATCTTCAATAGAAAGGGAACCATGATATAGAAGTGTACAACAGTCTTATGAGGTAACTAAAAATCATGATGACTTATCTTTCTTTTGTATCTTTGTAGAATATAAACCAATAGATTTTGAAAAGACAATTCAAGATGAAAAAAGGAAAGTTGCTATGGATGAGGAAATAAAACAATAAGGAAGAATGATTACTGGAACTAACCTTCCAAAAAGGGAAAAAGGGAATTAGAGTAAGATAAGGTGCAAGATAAAGAAGCTAAATGCAAAAAAGAAAGTAAAAAGATACAAAGCAAGATTGGTGGTCAAAGATTACAAGCAACAATTGATTTTCAAATTAACAAACTACATTATCAAAGAATCCATTTTTTCATGATCGAAGCAAGCACATTGACATAAGATATCACTTATTAGAGATTGTGTTTTGAAGAAAGAAGTGAAATTAAAATTTTCAAAATCTCAAGATCAAATTACGGATATTTTTACCAAGCCTCTCAAGCTTGAAGATTTTAGAAGATTGAGGATGCTACTTGGAGTCACAAATCAAGTTAATGGGTATGTTGAAAAGTAAACTTGATTTTTGGAAATCATTGAATTATATTAGTCTCAAGATCATGTTGGAAGAATATTTTATTTAGTTGTCATATTTAGTTTTTATTTGAGTATTTGAGACTCTTTAGGTGTTCATGTTTTGGAAATTTATTTTGGTGAGATTTGATGTTATTTAGTTCGAAAGTTATTATATATGTAAGATTATGTAATTTGAAAAAGATTTAAAGTGATAGTGTCCATCTAAAATTCCTTGATCCTCCCAAATTTATATTCTTGAGATTATGTGTTTTCTTTTCACTTCTACATCTCCCAACAAATTGGTATCAAAGCTTCCACTAGCCAATGACGCTCTACCCACCCAAAGATACAATAAATCCCTATTTGAACTTCTATTTCATACACCACCAAATTATAATTTTTCCCTAGACCCTTTGGTTAAAGTGTGGTTATCCTTATCTTCAACCCTATAATTGTTTACAAACTACAATTTCACACTCCCTTTGTGTCTTTTTTGATACAATTACATTAACAAAGGTTACAAATGTCTTCACAGCTTCAAGTCATGTCTACATTGCATGATAGTTGTTTCTTTATGAAACTCGCCCCTTACCTACAATATTCTCCTATCTTCCTCACCACCTCCACCTTCACTTCTAGTCTTGCATTCCTTTCCAACTGACCTAAACCCGGCACTCCTACCTACTCTTGTACTGCCCTTCTCACTAGTCTCTCCTTCTTCATCATCTTCCTCTCACAATTCTGGTCCTCCAAATCACCTTTTTTCCCCGACATCTTCCTCCCTAAACTCCACTTTCGTTGTTCTAATTCCTTTCCTTTCTTTCTTCCTGATAGTTCATCATATCACTCTTCCTCTTCATTACTCCGTGCCTCGCACCCCAATGCTTTCTTCGCCCTATGCGCATAAGGGAAAATCAAGCATCTTTAAGCCCAAAGCTCATACTCCACTACTTCCTATACATATGAACCCCTAACCGTTTTGGTTACCTCACACACCCTTAGTGGAAACAAGCCATGAACTTGAGTATCCAAATTACCAAACATGGGATCTTGTTCCTCTCACCCCAAATGGGAGACACAGGCAACGAAATGGATCTTTCGTGACAGAATATAAAGGTGATAGCACTAGATACAGGTAAGAAAATTTGGTAGCTATATTAAAAACACAAGAATGACTACTTTGATACATTCAAATTCCATTGTCAAGCCAACTACAATTCATATTATCTTCACGATAAGAACACCATGAATCGATATATAGCACATTGATACCAATAACGCCTTCCCTCAATGGTGTGATCTTCATGACATTATGTTAATGACACAACTAGAGGGTTTCATCGACCCTTATAAACCTACTCCCGTCAGATATTTCGAAAAGCTTTTATGGATTCTAAAACAATGCTTCCATAGGGCTTGGTTTGATCATCTCAAAGCACTTGCATCGGGCTTTCAAAGCTCCATCTCTAATTCCTCCCTACTTCCACTACATGATGTTGGTTCTCTAATCTTTCTTCTAGTGCGTATAGACGTATATACTCACCACATGTGATTTATTATGTTGAAGAATGGTCAAAAGTGCCCACATCTCCACGTCTCAATAGTGTCCCCATTATCAGGAAAGTTTGTGTTTATTTATTTATTTAATTTTTGGTAGAGAGTCCACATTTTATTTGATAGTTTTTAGCTAATGTGGTAAATGAGAGAGTAAGTGGTGAATGGGAGAGTAAGTGGGTAAAGTTAGTTTTTTATTTTAATTTTATTTATCTCTTGTAAGCCTATTTATAGGCACTTTTAATGTTTGGAAATAATGAGAGAGTTGTACGTTTTTTTTCTACTTATTTTGTTCTTCCCATCTCTTAAATTCTATAGATCTCCTACAACTATTGTAGTAACTCATTCATGACCTCAATAAATTATTTTCCTCAAAACTTTGGCTCAATTTGTATTTCCTTGGTTTTGAAGTAGAAACACCTCCTGCTTCGCATCATTGTCAATCCAAGTATGCTTAAGATCTCCTCATTCACACCAACATGGCCTGCTAAACCCTAATCTCACCCTCCATCTTTATCTTACACATTATCCCTATGACAGTAGCCATTTCTTTTTATCATTCCTTATATCACAAAGACTATAGGAGCATTGCATGCTCGACCATACGAGGTATGACATCTTTTTTCCATCACAAATCTCAATTAGGTCCTCCATGCTCCCAATTATCGCCCACTAGTCCAGACATGTAAATGTGTCTTACGTTATATCAAAGGTGTTAGCTCAAGGGTACCTCGCTGAAGTTTGATACTTGATGATAACAAACCAAGGTTATTGGTTACTAATAATGGTTAAGGTGCCACAAACCATATGTGAACAAGAACTGATTATGTAACAAGAACTGGTCAACCGTCAATAACGTAATGTTCCAAAGGTTGGATTACAACGGCAAACGGTAACTTTCACAACGGCTAGTAATGCTGGACCGATTTGATGCAACGAATGCACATAATGGCTATAAATGGTGCAACTTTCACAACGGTTACTGAACAATAACCGCCAATAAAGACTTCGTGAATGCATTATCCTCTCAACCATCATTTTTGATAATAAATTCGGTGAGATTGTGAGTGCACTCATTACATGAGCATATTGTAGAAGTGCAATCTTGTGTTGATCAAAAGCTTGAGTTGATTTGAAACATTCGAGAGCTCGAGAGAGGTCTCTTTATGCTTTAGTGAGAAAAAGCCTAAGTGTGTATAGCTTGGAAGGAATTGTGAAGAGCCATTGAGCCAAAACTAGAAGTGTAATCAAGCTCGGGATTTGAGCTTGGAACTTCAAGTGTGTATAGCTTGAAGAGGTGCCCATTTGAGCCATAATCTAAGTGTAAAGAAGCTTGGGATTAGAGCTTTGAACTTCAAGTGTGTATAGTTTGAAGAGGTGCCTATTGGAGCCATAATCCAAGTGTAAAAGAAGGTCGGGTTAGAGCTTGTCACTAGTAGAACCCTCACCAGTGGAGGAGAAGGACGAGTATACAGTCGAACCACTATAAATTGGTTTTTCTTTTCTATCATTATCTCTTAATTACTATATTGCATTAAATTGAAGATTTATTATTGTTGTGCGAAAAATATCTCTTTATAAGAGTTTTTTGACGCGATTGAGCTAGCAACATTGACAATTGCAAATCCATGAATGGCATTTGTGTTATCTTGGAGGGCAATCCCACCAACTATTCTTAGAAAATAAACAAGCACAAACGATTTAACACCGAAGTTCGAAAGTACCATGCCCAAGCTTTGACAACAATATAGGTTGTCTGGTGTGATATTCTTGGTGATCAGGCCCTTGCCTCTAATCTAGCTCACCATTCCATAACTAAACATATTGCAATAGATGTTTATTTTTATCTCAAGATCTAGTCTCCACTAAGAACGAAGTCCACTATGCCTACTCTCTTTAAATCAACCAACCGATATTTATACAAAAATCTCTTCTATTGATTTATTCAGCATCATTATGTTCCAAGTTGAATCTCGTACACTCACCCATTCAAATTGAGGAGGCATGTTGAGAAGTTTCTAGAATAAAACAGATCTGCACTTATGGGACACTATAAATTTCACTACACTTCAAACAAACTCGTAAATCAACGGCCTAATCAGCTATGTGGTCATGCATCTTGTGACTTATCTGGCCCTCATCCCTTCTTCCTCTTATATAAATAGTTGTTTTCTTCTTGCTTTGATGTTCTTTTAAAATTAAGTGTTGTATCCGTGGCATCGAGATCAACAATTTTGTTTAATCATATC
Organism: Tetrastigma voinierianum; assembly: GCA_016808115.1. Taxonomy (NCBI): domain Eukaryota; kingdom Viridiplantae; phylum Streptophyta; class Magnoliopsida; order Vitales; family Vitaceae; genus Tetrastigma; species Tetrastigma voinierianum. Next base: position 334,021 of record JAEQBH010003047.1, on the reverse strand, counting down.
AAAGTTTGTTAGTTCCTGCTCAGGGAGGATCTACTATTTTGCCATGAGCCATTATTTCGTTGTTTATGCATGATTTAGGATGTTTTGTTAATTTTCACTTATTATAGGCAAATTCCACTTTATTAATGAAAAAAATAATTCCCAAGACTTATAAAATTTCATAGCTCTCCTTTGTCTCTCCTTTGTCCGACAAGTTAATTTTTTTTTTTAAAAAACTAACAATTGGTTTCAAAGGTTTATTCTTGAGGGATCTATGAGTGCACTTAGTGTTCCAATGGAAGGTGAATCAAACTTCTCATCAATTGCTTCCGTGACACCCCAAAACCCGGGGGGTCTGTTGACCAATTGTCAACCCATAATACTGTGTATACCCGCTAACCCGAAGGTCACACACCATTGTGTCCCTTGACCCTGTCCAATTTACTCCATGTTTCTTTTTCTTAAACATGCAAGGATATATATACATTAAAACAGTTCACGCGTTTTTAAGTACAATTCTTTTACACCAAAAATATATGTCAAGCTAGTTCGCTCAACAGATTTTACAAAAAGAATTATAAAAGCCTTATGTCGGCTTTCCGTACTACTACGACCGAATGAGACGTCCACCAAATCCCGCTATGTGCCTAAATGTTTTTTCCCATAAAGGGTGAGCCACGCCCAATAGGTACCCTGGCTGTGCTGGTTACTCCCCAACCTGCGCATGCAATGGTCATGTTCAACACACTCACATCCCAAGTATACGCAACATACCACTATGGAATCCTAGATGTCATGCCATGAAATGAAATAAGACTCAATCATGTACTACGCTCTAAGTCATTACTAACTCCGACATCTAATGTGATGATGAGCACAAACTCCAAGAATCACCGACTTTACCACACCATGATGTCCATGTGCGATAAAACCGCCATTGATGAATAGCATCCAGTCGATTTGATTTCAAATCAAAAGTTATTTGTTCTTGAAACCAAAACTTTTGATATATTCAACGACCATTTCTTTTACAGTCATGTGTCTTTTTTAGGCAACAGATTTTTAGGGTCTCACTGCAGGCTTCGCACGCCTTCCTACACTTTCACGGGCTTTCAATGCTGGTAAATATATATGTATAACCAAAATACCGGTCTTTCACCCAGGGGGCCTAATCCTGCTGTTATTACTCAACACAAGTTTTCTTTATCACTTTATTCAACCATAACCTCGGCTGACTTCATCCAACTTACCGAGTCTACCCATCAAATCACTCAAGTAGTGTTTAACTACAATCATGCACTCTACACCCATGTAATGCAATGTTCGTAGCATATGTAAATGCAATGCCATCAGATGTCACCTCTATGCCCCATATGTACTAATGCCATGGAAATATACAATTATTACATCATACCATACATCATGGTATGATGCATGTAATTTCCAACAACATGCATATAATTTCCAAAATGCTACACACATCCAAATGTCAATACACTTATACACATATCAACATTTCATCGCACAAGCATTATGTCATTCTACAATTTAAAACTCGCGTTGTACTAAATTTGCAAACGATGCAGCAATTCAAATGTCAATCAACGGCATACAACCAGATTCTAGACTTAAAGAGCTTTCAGAGCTCAAGAACGCACGAATCTAATTCGCACGAGAAAGATATGGTCGCCCAAAGTTGAAGTGGCAACAGGGCCATGCAAGCACTGTATTAATCCCATGCAATATTGTGCCCGAGGGTTGCAGGAGCCACGCAATGTGTGGCTTCCATGATACAGCGTGCAAGGGCATTTTGGCAATGCCCGTACACTCAATGTTTCAACCCAAATTCATCTCGAAAACAGCCCTTTAAACTAGCTACAAACCCATCCCATGCCATAAACATGGCACAACACGATCCCAAAATCAACCTAAACAATAGTCGCTGATAGAAAACCCAACAGAGGAATCAGATTCTTGTGAGCGTAGTTTCCTATTTAATATACGGACTTTACTTAGTCTCATGAGTCTGGAACATTTGAACGCGAAGCCGAGGAAGAATATGCCGATTTCCTTTTCTTCTCTCTCCCTTTCTTCTCCCTCTTTTGTGACACCTAATTCTCAAATCCGACCACCGCAACTCATGGACATCAGGTCTCACACTTACAGAGACCTATACATGGAGTAAAATGGCCACATTGGCCCATATCCATACTCACAAAAATGGTATATTTTATATAAAAAGGAGTTAATTTTATAATTTAGTTTAATTGCAATTTACAAAAACTAGATCGTCTTTCCGAAATTAAGGCAAAATATTTAAAATAAGGCTGGGCCATTTATTTTCCATCTACGGTCTCAAATGGGCCACATAACTCGACTCTGAGCGCCGCTTCACCGTAGACTGTCCCATACCCGAAAAGGGGATCCCACGACGGTGAGCAGCTCAGCCAGTGAATTCCTAGCATGCAAGCTCTTCCCACCTAAGTGCTCATGCAATGACACACCAAACATTCAAGCAAAACATATAAATTCCTGTACTAAATATCTAGATGATATGGATGATAATGGACTCCACCCACTCCCATGTCTCGGTTCTCACCGACTTCATGCATGCCTAAGCCAGAGAAAAGATTGCTTTCAAAACAAAAGGTTTTTGTTCTTGAAAACCACATACCGAGTTTCGTAAAATATATCGACTACCTCCAGGAGAATTCTGCTTATCATTTTTCCGAATGGGCCATGGGTCACCGAGATGAACCGTGGATCACTCTCCAAGGGAAATTCTTCTAAAATCTTCCTGAAATTCCTCTTCACAAACCATTTTCCTTTTTCTTTCATGTCACACCACCTATCACTTTAGGTTCCTCGGGCATATGAAACTAATATGCCATTTCACAACAATTCATGTTAATATATTAATCATGCATATACTAACCTAATTTCATCCACAATCATCACAGAAGTACACATATCAAGCATGATAAATATGTTAAACGAGCAACATCAACACCATGGATAATTATAATTGATACATATAATTCTCCTCCATGCACAACCCATGTTAATACATCATACAACATACATTAACATGTCATATTCACACTGCATGTTATTCACATAAGCCATAACACACAATCTAACTGGCCAGCACTAACCTGCTTGATTGGCTAATGTTCACCACAGAAACATGGATGAAATATTGACTCAATGGGCTTTCCATAGAGTCTAAGAACACCCAAACGGAGTTCGACGAGGAAGTTATGACCTTCCCGAAGTCGAGGTCACAGACTAGGCAGCCCACCCGACAAATTGACTTACTTCTGGACCCCGGGAGCCCTTTCCAGCAGCCAGCTCCAGTACCCACTCCCAAAGGCATCCACAGGAATCTTGACTAATGGTCTTTCCATGTTCAAGAACACCAAAAACGGAGTTCATTTGCGAAGTTATGAATCCTTCGCTGGAGGTCACACATGACTAGCAGCCCCCACCCTGATAATCCCACGCGATTGCCCGAGCCCCTCCGGCCACAAACAAAGACTTTAACACTCTTCATAGAATATGGATGCAATCTTGATCACGGTCATAGAATCCAAGAACACCAAATCGACATTCGACGAGAAAGTTATGACATCTCAAGTTGAGATCACATAGCGACACCAGTAATCCTACTCCTGATGAAATTTACATTACCTATCCACGCTCTTCTCCGCCGCCTCTAATAACTCACCGCTCTCCAAAGACATCCATAGTGGAACATGACTACCGGGATTTAGAGTCGCGAACATCAAAATCGTAGTTCGATGCGAGCAGGATCTTTCAAGTTGGAGGTCACATGAATAGCACTTAACAACAACCACCACCAAAGATTTAATCGGCTTCATCCGATCCCACATCCAAACAACCCACAATGGAAGAAAGGCGAGCAATAGCGACCTTCAACGGGATTTCATGATCCGGCGAACACCTCAACTAATTCGACGGTTGAAGCAGACCTTCCAAAGTTGAGGTCACACCAAACACCTTCACCCCACAGCTCCTACTCCAACCAGCACTAACCAGCCGGAACTAACTGACCACTTTCCACGTCCTCCAGGGACATGGATGCAACTTTGACCAACGGATTTACAGAACACTGAAGAACAACCCTTCCAACGAATTCCGACGGCTAGTTATGACCTTCCGAAGTCGAGTCAAAGGACCTAACAGGTTTCCTCGCACCCCATTAGCCTACCCAACCGTACGACCCAACCTACAAGACTAATCGCCCATTCCACGTCTCCCATAAAATATGGCTGCAATCTTGATCTAATGGCTTTCCATAGAGTCCAACATCAATAGAAGCCCGGATCAAGAAGCAGGACCTTCCGGGTTGAGATCAAGATGATCCTAGCCGACGGAACTTATCCGGGTGACTTATCCGTAAACCCATCCGGTCGCCAAATTCCATCAAGGCTTAACCTATCCGTGTGACCCTATCCCGAGAATCGATCGGCCAAGCATGCCGGACAGCCCTCTGACCAAACGGACCATAACTTAGGCTGTGAGGTTCGATGAGAAATTCAAAGCCAACATCAAGTCTACCGATGTGGCTGCTAATTACCTCGAAGACTTATTATCAAAATCCCTTACTTTCCCACCCAAAACTGTAGTTCTATGTCTATATGTGTACTACCAATATGGTACTTCTCATATCTGAATTACACCAAACATTCCCTTAGGCAAGACAACCTACACCCTTCATTCATTTTAACTCTAACACAGTAAAACAAAACACATTATTTAGTCCCAACAAATTCTCGCATCGGCCCAAAATTCAATTTTCAGCACACGGTCTCAAAGTCTGGGATGTTCACACACACTCACGCCATTAATAACCCATGCCATTTGAATGGCTCCTAAACATGATTAAACCAAGAAGAAAACCCCACCTCTTGAGTTTTTTCAAACTCCCAACTCCGGTCTCTATGCGGTTCTTGCGGTGAGGTTGAATCTCGAACTCTTCCTCTTGTCTACTGAAACCAAGGTCCGATCAGGCCGAAATTTAGAGAGAGAAGGTGAGCCTCTCCTCTAAAACCTCTATTTTTCTTCCCTTTCTTCGCTTCTTTCTTCTCCCATCCCACCGCCGGTCCAAGATGGCTTAAGAGCTTTGTCCTTTCACTGTTACGTCCAATTCTCATTAGCCTTAGATTTCCTTATCCTCATCCATCTACCTGATTTCCTCCAATGACATGATGTCACATGTCATTTATAGCCCATATCAACTCATCGTCAATTTGCCTGCCGCCTTGACATATGCCCAATGAGCCACACTCAACACCTGCCACATGTCACGCCACACCGCGGTCTTCAAAGAACGGAAATTCGACCATTTCTGACCAATAAATTCAACAGAGCTGACACTGCACTCATTCCCAACTATGAAGTCTGCCACATCTCGAGATCTTAGAAAAGAAGAAAAATCCAGATTTTAATTTAATTTTACCGCTACATTTTTCTCGGAAATGATTTCTGGGAGCCACACTTTTGTTTTCTTTCTTCTTCTTTCTTTTCCTCTTTCTCTCTCCCCTTTCCTTTTTCTTTCCTTCTCCTTTCTTTATGTTCTCTCCCTTCTACGAACACATCTCCGATTATACATGATTCTCCATTTACATGAATTTTGAAGACATGGCTGCCACAAAAATCCTATGATGTCATTATGACCCAAATCCTCATGCCATGTGTCACTCGCCACACGTTGCCTCGAAAAACGTGAAATTCCGACTATCTCGGAATTCAACGAAAGTCGTCTAGGTAACTAGATTTCATGAGACGAATCCAATGGTGAGGTCTATTTTGTGTCCATTTTCTAAAATTTCCAAAGCCAAAACCATACGGCATCGATTAAATCACTATTTTGTCCTTTATTGAAAGACCATCCCTTCCTGTGTCTGCATAAATTTCACCGCCTATGATGAGGACAACTATGTAAGATCCAGTAGTCGACGGAAACTTACCTCGGAAGTATCGGAGGCGGGAGGCACTTAAGATTATGGAGTTCCCGCTCCCAAAACCTTACTATGGTACAAAGAGAAAAGAATAAGAAAATCAAAGGCTTAAGGCATGATTCTTTCAAAACAGTCTCACTAAATATTATTTTTACCAATACACCTCAAACATGCTAAGAACATTCACGACTACTAAAGAATATACAGAGAGAAAGACTAAAGAATTAAAGGGATGCAAATCCTAAACTTGATATGGAATTTGAACTTCAAAGAATGAAGGACTTGAGACTAAGTTAAAGACTACTCGTAAAAACCCTTTGGATTGTAAACAAGGTGAGACTTCTAAGATCTAACTTCATCACTCAAAATTGTACGTAAAATCTTCAGCACAAAGATTGTTAGAAAGATATGAAGCCACCACTACTACCTTGAAAATACAAGATTTATCAAAAAATTCCTAAAGTGTAATTGCTTAATGTTTTGAAAGCACCAGAGAAAAGAAGACTAATGAGGGAGGAAAGACAATTGAATGATCATTGCAAACAAGAATGAAGATGATTCAGAAGTGGGTAGACCAAGTGTAGTAGAGCGAAAGAATGGATATCAAAAGATATCCTATCCACCTTGCTAGCACTAGGGAAAGAAGGGTTATCCTCCATCGAGAGGTCGAGAAGACCTAATGCTATGTTTTAAGTGAAACCAACTTGGACATGAAGTAGTAATCTACAAAAAAAAAAAAAAAAAAAAGAGTAATAAGAAGATAAAGATGCAAAAGAAGTAGTTCAAGAGGAAGAAGATTACATGTTTATTGCCACTTGCTTCACCAAGATAACTAACAAACTATGGGCTCATTGATAGTGGTCGCTTCCAACCACATGACGCAACAAGAGCATGTTCATGAATGGTGTGAAATCACTCATCAAAGATTTGGGAAAAGGTACAACCGATATCCCAACTTATCATGGTACTCAAGTTAATCACCGATGTTGTATGTTTCATATAGATTAGAACTTTTGAGTGGGTCATTTATTGAGAAAGGATATAAAGTATTGTTTAACAATGATTATTGTCTAATTAAATATGCAAATGGTAGTGATTTATTCATAATTAATATGAAAGATAAAAATTTTGTTCTAAATCCATTGGAAGAGGAGCAAATTGCATTCTCAGTGACTTAAGTTGAAAAGAAAGTTGCTATAAGATCCAGATTGGACAATGGCAAGGAGTATACCTTCATAAACTTCAATCAATTTTTGTAGGAATCTAGAATTCATCACCACCTGATCGCCCATGTACTCCATAGCAGTGTTGATATCCATTGGTGAAAGACACAACGTTGTCACAAAAATATTGATAAAGAGAGTAAGTTGTTAAAGGCATGTTCGGATGAGGCATCCCAAGTAGATAAAAAGATTTCAGTTGCTACAAAACAAAAGCAAAAGTTGTCTACAATTACTTAACCCTTGCTGAATGCAGAAGCTATTCACACTGCAAACAAGTCTCTGGTGGAAAAGATTTGTGCTGCTCTTTAATTTGATGATGACAAATACACCGATTTTAAAGACATATTCGGGTAGTATCGGCAAGGTTCAATTGACACTACAGTATATCTGGCTTATGTTCAACAATTTGGTTTGTCACATCTTATTCTTAAATTGGCCAGACTCTCTCTTGATGCTCATAAGCATAAAGAACTTTAGAGGCCTATAATTCTAGTGGGAGCAATGGTCAACAAGAAAATGGTCGGAAGGATATCCATTTTAAAGCATTAAAAGATTCCTAAGAAAGGTAAAGGAAAACTGTGAGTTGTGGAGGGCAATGGAAACATTACTTCCACTTAACTACTATACTTGTTGTTACAAATACCTTATATGAGGATAATAAGCTTGACAAGGAGATTTTTATTAAAAGGCTTTCAACTAAACCAAAGGCAAGATCAATGGTGTTTGTTTTTTTTTTTACTTCTAATGTCGAATAGAACTTTTTTTTTGAGCGATCATTAATAGGTACTTAATAGCATTAAGTTTTAAGTTGTTTGTTTTTTAACATTGCAAAGGGTGGGGATGGCAACGACTGATTATTTCGGTTCTCGCCCGCCGCTCTAATGGACTATTTATTTAATTGGAATCAAGTTTTTAACTAAGCCTGGTTTATTTTCTCAATCTAAACGGGTTCAAGAAGTTCGTATCGCATTCACTCAATCTGGATTATATTTTAAAAAATAATTTTTATTATTTTATTTTATACTTAATATAAATAATAATAATAATTAGAATGTTTTTAATAAATAATTTATAAAAATTCACAATATTTACTTTTTATGAAATATATTAATTTTAATATAATAAAAATAAAAACAAATAAAAAATCAAATATAAACGGGGCGATTTAAATTTCTCATCTCGCCTCGCCCATTTAATTTTTTTAAATGAGACAAGTTTGAGAATTGAAAAATAAACGAAGCCGCTGATGGCCACCCCTGGCTCCAAACCCCTCTCTCAAGCATTGCACATAGCAAAGGTGTATTGCTAGCCTTTTCCTCTGTTGGGCAATGATGTGAAGTTTTCTTATTTTAGTGGAAAATGCTCTTTTGGAATAGAAAACCAAATATTTTCACTTTCCTATTAAGAATTTTTTAAAAAATTCAAAGAATAAGTCATGGAAAATTTTAAAAACAAATGGGCTTTAATGCCAAATGAACAACTTTTTTTAAGCATTGTCAAAACAAACAACCCCTTGGTGTATGCAACTCCTAATGCAAAGAGTGTTGGATCCGTGCATCAGGATCATCAATTTTGACTAATTTTTGTTTAATTAGTCAAAGTTTGTTAGTTCCTAATTTGTAGGATATGATATTTTTGGTTATTTTGTTTTGATTATTCTAGTTGTTTTGTTTTTTTGTTTTAGGATATTCTGCTTTAGCATTTTATTGCAGGAAAATTCCACTCTTATTAATGAAAATAAATCTCAAAGTCTCCTATACTTTTGTAGCTCTCTCCTATGTCTCTCTAAACTGGTCCAAATAAGTTAACTTCAAGGCTCCTTTCCCTTAGAATTTTCTTAAGGTTCTTTCACTTAGAATTTTCTTACATCTCACTTTCAAGAATCAAATCCTTGTATGGTGATACCCTAGAATTTATTACAAGCATCCTAATTGTAGAATATTCCCAAATAAATAAATAAATAGTAACCAATTAGGGAGATTTTCCACTTTAAAAATTTCAAAAAACCCTTCTTTTAAATCAAATTACAATTTAGAAAATAAGAAGTTTTAAAAAACTAAAAGATAAAATAGGTCTCCAGAACAAAAGCTTTATGAGTTAACCCTTTGTCTTTTGAATTAATATCATCTTTATCAAAGCTTCTCTACTACATAACATTACTTCTTATTCATAATAGTGATCAAGATTATAAAAAGATAAAATATATTAAGATGTGCTTTATTTTTACTTTCCAATTTAGGAATACACCGGTTCAAATTTGTTATGCAATCAGCCACATTCATATGAGCGTTGATGGGAATCGATGGAAACACCTTCTTCAATGATGATAATAAGGTAATTGAGATTCGCATTCAGAAAAAACAAAGTGTATGCAAATTCCAACTAAGCCGCAGATTCATTAATATAACTTTGTAAGAGTTGACTAGTGTTCTAATCTCTACTATGACAATCATCTAGTTGGAAAGGCTTTAATAATGAATAAATATATTATGTGGTTGTTATTGATAACCTGCTTTTTTATTTCAGCAAATTTCATGGAAAAGAATTTTACTTTCGAGCCTATATAGATACTTTGTTGACACTTATATGTAGAAATTTAGAAATCTTAGTAGTTTTAATTATATATGAAACTACAAAAAACAAACAACAAAAAAGAAAAGTTCCACTTTCCAATGTTCTTAAAGCAAGAGAAAATTGGTTGGAGAACCAATTAATTTTTAGCCGTCTTCCGTTTGGTTCACTTGTAAAGACATCTCAGCATGAACCATCGAATCTAAGAACCAGTCACTTGACTTCAAGGATGGTGCTAGAATTTAGAATTGTTTAACTGTTTTAGAAAATAAGTTTGAAATTTTGTTTTGAGAATTGTTCTCTAAGTTTTATGGAACTAAAATCTATTGAGGAATTAAAATGTTGTCCTTAACTTGTTTTTAATATTTTTAAGTATGTTTTTAAATAATTATATCCAAGATTTTATTTATTTTAATTTTTTTACATCTCTTGTAATTTATTCTTAATCATTCCATGTATTCTTAATCATTTCACATGTTTGTATATTTAACGTACGTCCTCGAGCACCGTGGAACAACTTTCACTTAATCATGAGAATTACAAAACTTAGGACTACAAATTAATTTTCTAAGAAATCAAATAAAAAGTAAATACTCAAGCAATTGGGCAATACCACAAATACCCTAAAGTGGAGTGGGGAAGAGTGCAACATTACACAAGGAGAAACCTCTCTTTATAGGCTATAGATACAAGCAAACCCACCTAACAACCAATGTGGGATTTGCTTAGAAGTCAAAAAATATAATATGAAGAGCACAGATAGTTCAAAAACATTTTCAAAATGTTTTTTGAATTTTCTTATAATATTTTGCAAAACAAAAAGTTTGTTCGGGAATCAAAAATATTTTTAAATATATTTTAATATTTTAAAAATGGGGCTTTTATCTCTCGGTACTTTATTTTTAACTATTTCATGTTTTATGGTTTCGTTATTTTTTGATATGAATAGCCATTCTAACTCCTATACTTTCACAATTTTTTGGCATTTAATTCCTATTACATTAAAAAATGTTCAATTGAGCCTCTGCACTATCTAAAAATATGAAAGTAAGTCATTTTCAATTGTTTTAGTAAATGTGTTTATCTACCCTTCTAACTAAGTCCCTTAAACTTTCACTTTTGTTTACAGTCACCATCTCCACTTTGAAATATTAAAATTGGCCCCCAAATTATGAAAATTGACTCATTGCATGTGTAATTTTAATTTTAATTTAAAATTTAGATAAAAATTAAAAGAGTAAGACTCTGAATTTAAGGCCTATGAAGAAAATTTCGTTATCGACACTATGTATTTGATCGAAACAATAACAATAGTAATTTTCGAAAAACAAGCTTCAAAATAAAAAATGTTCATAATAATGTATTGAGTCTAAAGAAGCTGAAACAGATTAAAACGAAATTATGTTAAGAGGTGAAAATGCAATTTTTCTGAAAAATGGCAAAACGGTAATTTGCCACAGAAAAATCTGAATTTTTTATAGATCTCGGATGACGAAACGGATTTCACCGTTGAATTTGTCTCGTGAGATCTAGTTACCCAGTCAAATTTTGTTGGATTCTAAGACAGTCGAATTTTTCACGAATCGGTGGCTTAATTCACGAGTGGACCTTCAAAACGAGATTTTTGGAAAAATCCTAAAAAATGTCAAATATTTAAAATGTCCATTTAAGATATATGAATCAAACTGTGACTAAAATAAATGTTTCGGGAGGCGTAGAACTGAATGTAAGAAGGTGATATGGTACGACGTGGAGCCACGTGTCCACACTATAAATATCATAAAATATCTAACATGGCTGTAAGCTCTCATTTGGTCTAAGAATCAAACTGTAAGAGAGAGAGAGAGAGAGAGAGAGATAGATAGATATATATATATATATATATATATATATATATATATATATATATATAGAGAGAGAGAGAGAGAGAGAGAGAGAGAAGAGGGAAGCCAAGTTTTTCTCTTTTTCGATTCATGGGATTTAATGTGGTCATAGTTCATAGTCCAAGAGTTAAAGTTGTTCTGACGACGAGCTACACGCTGCTTAATCACAAGATTCCGCCTAATGTTCAAAGTTCGGTTTTCTACAAAACCAGAAAAGGCGGTGTACCAGGAAATCATGCCATTTGAGGTAGGGCTTTTCTCTCTACTCGTTAATTGCCTTAGGGCATGTAACCATGGATGCCAGTTCCATTTTTCCTTTCACCCTAAGGATCAGATTTTTGATATAACTTACTATCACCATCCGAATTATGATTCAAATATTTGGATAAACTAGACTGGATAGAGAACATATCTCCTTGAATAAGGTCTATCCAAATCCCGACCCTTGACTCATAAAATGCATTCCCAAGTACTGTTCGTGAAGTTTTCATGTTTTATTTTGAGACTTCATGACTCGTATTGCCATAACTTCGCTATCACTATCCGAATTGAAAGGGATTCAAATTGCTAATTAAAACAAAAGTGATAGCAAACATATTTCATTGAAATAGGTCTATCCAAATTCCAACCCTTTGGACTTTAAATGCATCTGAGCCATGTTCGTACGCTTTTTCCTGCTTCTATTTTTGGAGATCCCATGACTGATATTGCACCTCGCTATCACTATCTTAATTAAGTGATTCAAATTGTTGATAACTAGACTGATAGGAGAACATATCTCCTTTGAAATAGGTATATATCCAAATTCACACTTTGGGACTGAAATTCATTCAAAGTGCACTGCAACACTGACTCCTGGGATACAATGGTCAATCAATTTCAAAGGCCATAACTTTTCAATCGAACTTGCTCAGGTTCTTAGACTCCATGAAAGCCCATTGACTAAGATTCTAGCTTATGTTTTGTGGAGGACAGGGATGATTAGAAAAGTTGCTGAAAATTTATGTTTTGCAATTGGCAAGCTGTTTGCTGCGGTCGATGTGAATTGCCGGTTTTGCATGACCATTTCATGGTAAGTCAGGGCTATCAGAGATGGGGTAGTAATTGCCATGAGTTAGCATAAGAAAAGCATGAGAAACAAAAGAGGTTGAGTTCAATTGATTTTAATCAACACTGGCGATTAAATGCTTAAGGGCTGCTACTGAGCATATTATAGCACTGTGACGCCCTAAAATCCTCAATGTCCGTTGACAACCTCACAACTCATGGACATTCAGATGCTTCTGCAACCCGACACCACTACATGAAAATTTGGCAAGAGTCTTCTTGTATCGGAGCTCTACCCAAGGTACAAAACTCCGTCCTAACAATTAACAATGACCATTATAGGGTCTACATGTGAGTAAAATAATGGCCACTGGGCCCCCGTGATCAATAGTATCACAAAATACATCAACTATATACAATAGTTCAAGAGAGTAATACCATTTCTTACCAAACATATATTAAAATGTAAAATTTCTAATACACATATAATAAAAATGACAATGCCAAAGCCATAAATCTGATTTTCTTCTAAACACGACTTAGTGAGTCGTCTCTTGTGCACTCCCCTTGCACTAAATATGATAGTCCTCGACAGGTGAGCAAAGCCCAGTAGTGATAATTTCCTACATGGGTTACTTCCCACCTAAGTGCACATATCATGACAAACAATCACATTCAAGCAATTACATGAACACATCAATGTCCACATGACTAATCCCATGTCCCTTTGAGTCCTCACCGACTCCTCACATATGTTCTTCCAAGCCGAATGTGCAAGTAAAATATCCAATAAAACAAAAGCTTTTTGTTCGAATTCACTACCAGATTCTGTGAAAATATCGATCATCTCCAGGTGAATTGTCGGATAACGCTCCGAAATGGGCCATGGTCCTCATCCGCGATCTATCGACTACCTCCAAGGCATTTCTTCGGAAAACACCTTCCGTCAAATTCCTTTCACAAACATTTCGCTTTTCAATTTCATCATGCACCTGCTCCTAATATTCTAGAGTGCCCCAATGCATATGGAATGTATGATGCCAATCCCAACAAACTCATGCTAATATATATAACATGTATATACTAACATAATTAATCCACATAAATCATGTTATGCAAATTCACAACCAATAACACCACAAAATTAAGGGCTAATTAACAAACACAAGCAATTCATTTTGAATCACTATACATCATAAAAATCACATAAAAAATCATGTCACTATCTCGTTACGAACGTTGAAACCCCTGCTGGTAATCGTCACACAAATAGAAATTCTCCCACCTTGCCTCAAAGCTTTCGAGACCAATTTACGGCTAGCAAAAGCCCTCGTAATATTCCTAACCATTCACATGGCTCTACCCAAAGAATAACAAGTATGAAAAGATCCTACCCTCGAGTTGTCGGAACTCCACCAAATCTGTCCACGCGAGCCTCACGCATAGATCGACTTGGTTTCTTGTCTGTCGAACCGACTATCCGAACGTGTCGGAATTCAGAGAGAAGGCATACCTTCTCTCTCTAAAATCAGAAAATCCAGCTACTGCCATCCACTGCCATTTTTTTTTGTCTTCAAAATGGAGATGATGACACTATTTAACTTTTGTCTCATTCAATTAACATTTCCATAATTCCATCAATGTCCCTTTTGTCTTGATTTTTGACACTTGGCACAATCTAGGTTATCCATCTCTATCCTCTCACTAATCATTTGCAATATGTGTCACATGAGGGATATGTAGTAGGTGACTTCTTTGTCACATCACATGTTACCAAATGCTTACTTTGACCAGTTCCATGTGCCTCGAAAAACGTGAAATTTTGACTGTCTCGAAATTCGACAAAATTCGATGTGGTAGCTAGATTTCGCGAGACGATTCCAATGGTGAAGTCCGTTTTGACATCCGAGATCTAGAAAAATTCAGGATTTTTACCGAAATTACCATTTATCTTTTCGAAATTGGAATTTTCTCTGTCTACATTCTCCTCTCTTAAAAGAATTTCTTCCCGAAATTCTGTACAATCACTACAAATCATATGCATATGCAACGTGCACTATGCCATGCTTGTAAACTAGTCATTTAGTGTGCCCGCACGTGTCCTCGGGCCCCATGTTGACTCCTCCACCCACTGCTGCCATAGCACCTCACTAGCCTGATTCGTGCTTGATGGTAGGTGAGCGGAATCAACAAAATTTGTTTCCTATGTTCCTCCTAATTTAGTCAAGCTACTACAAAGATGCTCAGGCTTCCAACACTGACGGGTTTTCATCTTGTGGAACATCTTCGCGACGTGTTGAAAATGGTGAGGCTTTTTTTTTTGGATTTTTGGAATTTTGTTCAAAACAAGTGGGAGTCAGACATGTTCACTTATACTAACCGTAATGGTTTAAATTGAATCATGGAATGGTAACCTCGAAGGTTTATGGTCACTGGGCCTTCATAACACGGTTAAGAGTTATGTGCAAAGGTCCCGTTATATCCTCGCAGGCTATGGCAAGTGACATATAGTCAAAGCCAACCGGATCTTGTTTAACTATAAACCTAACCCTAGAACCACTCCTATTTGTGTCAACACAAAATATGGTCCACAGCCCCTTTCGCTTTAAACCCAACACTCAACCTCATTTCAAGAGCTCAGAAGGCCATCTAAAGAGTATCAATGCATCTAACAATAAGTATGCACTGTACCCTAAAGCATGGCAAGTATTAGCCAAAGTAATGACATTAAATGGCATTAAACCCTAGTTTGAAAAGATGGGAGCCATAAATACAAGACTGTGAGATTTAAACATGAGGGACCAATTCCGGCAACCGCCTAAAACCAAGCTAGCCACCTCCTCTTCAAGGCTATTATAAGACTTAGCTAAGCATCCTAGCTGTCATCCTCAAGGTGTTTCGTGCCTGGAAAATGAAAGAAAGAGGAGAGAATGAGAGAAAAAGCAAACCCTAAAATGAAAGCTGCGGGAATTCTTCTGAATCCAAAGGCTTAGTAAGGTTACAAAATCATGGGGGCTTATATAGGCCACCCAAAGTGTGAAAATACAAGAATGCCTCAAAAAATATCGATACAAGGACAAGGTGGTAATACACCAAAACGTAATGCTTAGGAACAACACACAAAACAATTGTGGGCAGAATTCATTATGGTGAGAATTTCGCTAGATTAGTTAGGTACTCGTTAGCTTAATAAATTTCACTAGCTCATTTAAATTACGTAGATAAATAGTTCCGAGAAATTTCGCTATTCACAGCTGAATTTCCGTTAGTTGAAGTAGAAATTTCGCTTAGCCCAGCTTAATATGAGATAGCGAAATTGGTTACCTGCCAGTAATGTGGAATTCTCGCTTAGATAGCAAAAATTTCGCTACTTAGCGAATTTTCAATTCTCGCCAGATTGCGAAGCCTAATTTTCGTTAGATTGCTAAATTTTCGCTATGGTCAAATTTTCAAGAATCCTAGCGAAATTTCAATCATAGTTTAAATTTCCCCGAAGGTTGCCTCGTTTTGCTTCACCGCACTATACTTCTTCACTGCAGATCCCTTTTCATCACTTTTGCCTTCATTTCTTCCTGGAATTTGATATTTTGATGGCCGAAAATAGTTTCAATCTTCGCGGTTCAAGACATATCTCAAGATATCAACTCGAACTTAGTGGCCAAGGGGCATGCAAACCCGCAAAATAACCAAAAAATAACCTCGCAATGCGCATAAGTAGATACTAAGTGGACCCGAATAACCCAATCAAGGTTTATTTGATATGATTACATGCAAAGAAAAGTACTCAAACCTATCTCGAATATATTCAAAATGAAGACTGGGGCACTAATCACACCCCCCAACCGACAAGTTGCTAGTCCCTTAGCATTACAAAATCAAAAAGGACATGTATGCAGTGCTTTCTCAAAAAGCTATGGTTCAAAAGGTATGGTAACAGGTATTACCTTAAAATGAATAATCGACACTTGTTCGAAAACCATGATCGAGAGAATGTAAACCATATAATATCGTTTTAGTCAACATCGGATCCATGGTTCTCAACCTGAATTTCCACCAAAGTCTAATGGTTCTAATGTAACCGGGACGAGCCAATAAATTGCAAAATTATTCTCCCCAACCTATCTACTAGCATGGCCTTAAGTCAAGTGAACAACCTAGATAGGAAAAGTCACACTCTTCTTTCTTTATTCGACTTCATCAGGCAATAAAACTCGACTTCACCAAAGTCCGTAACGGGGTCCACCGACATGACTCCCAACCAATTAAGGTTTAGGCACGTCGCATGATCACTGGACTAATAAACTCTACAAAGCTTCACCTCTGACATCGAATGACTTCGGAACAACCTACAACACGCTAAACTCCACCTATCCACCATGTAGCGGAACACTGTCGATGACTCCCCAACCACTTAAGGTTTAGGGCATCTGCTTTAAAGGCCGCCATATACCCCCTGACCGTGCTCTGCTTCAAGGCAAAGCCACACGATTTTATTTTTCTTTTCTTTTCTTCTTTCTTTCTTTTTGCTTTTTCTTTCCTGGAAGACTACACTGGTCTTCAAATATGGGCAACACAAACTATTATAGTCGCCAACATGCCTAAGGCCGACTCTTTGCAAAGTGAAAGGAGGTACATAATTTCATGCCACCCATTGGAACAATCAAAAAAGCAGGTGTGACTAGCTAAAGGGGGAATGTCTAAGGTTGAAATGTCGAAACTTCAATTGACCAAAACTCAATCATGCAAGGGATTGTTCTAAATATTATATCAATAGGGTTTCACCTTTCAATTAAAGGCAATTCAATTGTCCAATTAAAAGCAATTCAATTGTCCAATTAAAAGCAATTCAATTGTCCAATTGAAAACAAAAGTGGATACACCAATTGGAGGCACAAAAGAATTGATATGGAAAAGTGTAATAAACTGTACATAACACTGTAAAGCTTTTTAATATAACCAAAGTGGCTAGTACATGCTTCATAAAGCTAAACATACAAAAGTATCACTGCCTACTATTGGCTAATACATGAATCCTAAACAAAAATTAGTAGGCAAAGAGATGTCGTCGAAAAACTATAAAAACATAATTAAGACACTCCTACCTTAACTTTTCCTCCTAGTAAAAGCATGTATATGTAATAGGATAGAAAGTTAGAGATGAGTACCACCCCAATCTCGTGGTGGCGTGATCCTACGCCGCCGCCGTCAGGGCGTATGTCTAGAGAGGCCGCGGTCGGGCTGCGTTGATGTTGGTTTCATCTCATGATCGTAGAACATGCGAGACCCAGGTGACTTCCATGATCCGCTGAGCATGGCATGACACTGCCCCAGTGGTCTCGCCGAGCCACGACCGATCCCCGTGCCGCCCGGGTAGCGCCAATGAGCACAAAGATTCATAACTCCTCGCGTAGCTCCTCGGCATCGAAGACATGAACATAATTCCCGCATCGCCGTGGCCGTATAAGATGGGCTCTGACACGCAGGGCTGCGCTTAAAGTAGGTGGAGAGGAGGTGATGGAGGAGATATATTCGCACCGGCCTCGGTCTCCATCTCGACCCCGTGAGCATGTACATCTCTCCCTCGCAGAGTCCTCCGTTCCTCGCCCGGCACCCTCCTCCTGTCCCACTACTGAGAAGAAAAGATATCTACATCAACGCCGCTCCATCGACAGACTTGAGGGCATCTAATCCCCTCCTCTCATACGAGGCTCCTCCGAAAGCCCATAAGTGCTCCAGGACTGCCTGTGAGCCGTGGCATCGCAAGGGTAGACTCGAGCCGTGCACTTTGCTGTGGACCTTGCCTCAAATGCGAGGGAGTCATACCAATAAGAGGGATCGAACTGTGAATCCCTCTGAGATCCCATTAGCCTCGAGGATGGCCCCTATGCTGCAATGAGTGCTGAAGTGGGAATAGGGCCGGTCCGCATAGGTGACTGGCGCGAGGAGCATCTGAGGTAATGAGCCGCCTTAATAAGACAGTCTCGCCAGAATTCCCGGAAGCAGATCATGATCATTCCGTGAGTTTCGCCAAGGCCGCCTCATCCTCCAAAGATTGCATGCACCGCTTGGTAGGTCCACGTACCGGAGCATAATCACGTCAAGCACTCCCCGTCGATCATCTATAGTGAACCGAGCTCGAGTGGATCAGAGCGCCCCGAGGTCAGGAACGGTAGAACTTCGAGCACTACCCGGTAATAGAACCGCCCGGGCGCTGCGCGAACGGGCAAATAATGAGTAATGCTCGGACAACCGCATCGAAAGTCATCAACTGGGTCACCATCACGGTGACATCGTAGTTCGACTCCCCATGGTACCCTCGAGTGAAGCCCCCATTCCCTGGTCAGGGTCTCGACGCACAAGGGCCCCCCGATCTCGAGGCAAAGGAGACCGGGAGATGAGGTCGCTCAAATGCTGATGGTGATAGTTTCAAGTTCGGACAGGGAAGAGGGACTCACCCTGCCAGAAGTAGTCGGCTCGCTGGAGTGGCCGGCCCTCCGATCTCCGCCGGTACTCGGTGACAGGTTCCGGTCCCATCCGTGTCCGGTATCTCCTAAATCCCCGAGGCTCCTCGCCGTGGATCGCCGGATTGGCCTGTGTACTAGAGCCGGTATCGGGCTGACCTGAGCCTCGCTTCCTCCCGCCGGGTATCAACCCGACTGGTGGTTCATATGACCCACTGCGCGCAACCATGATCAGAATGTGAAGGACCAGGCAGCGTGGCAATGCACGCCCTCGAATCGGACTGGCTCACGGCCGATCCACGGTGGCACGCTAGGCTGGGGTGGCACCGGCAACTGGCTATGGACACCGGGCCATGGCCGAGAGCACCAGCAGCGGGATGACTGATCAGCTCATTAACCCAAGACAGCAGGGAGCCAGTGGCACCGCAAGGTGCGGCAAGGCTCGGGGCGCCGGGCAGCGCCACCGGAACATGACTGCCACAAGGCAGTTGGCTGTGCAGTGGCGCCGGCAATCTGGCGCAGCAGGCTTGGCAGCGCTCAGGGTCGCGCCACACTGGCAACAGTGGTCAGAGGGTGAAGCAGAATTGAAAGTCCCTCCTCCTCTTTTATGTTTGGGCAACCGAATCCAGTACACATTTTCAAGACATAGCGAATCGGCACAAGCCCAAGCCCCACTTGCAAACCGACTTTCTCAGACAAAGAGTAAATACATAAAAAATTACTATATACATATATTTAAAATTTTAATATAAAAAGGAGTAATATTAAACAAATGTTTAAAAAGGAAGTTACCAATCTGTGAAACTTACTAAAAATAGCCAAATTATGGAAATTTCACCAAATTAAAATAAAAACAAAAATTATTGAGCTGTAATTTGCTCTGCATACCCAAAACCAGCCTAAATTCATTGATTTACCTGAGGGTTTCAAGAGGTGAAGCCCTCAACTCCTGGCCCTCGGTGCGTGTTTTGATGTTCACCCCCATGGTTGTTTTCTTCCATTAGTTGATTCTCGAATTATAAATTGCCTCGCATTAGATACTGAGTGGCAATATCACAACACCGCTTCACCTCGCTGGCTATTCCTAGCAATTCTCGATATCAACTTCCTCGCAGATCCCGACTCCATCGAACAAACTTCATCAGTCACTTGATTTTCATCTTCCACCAGCTTGTGCTTGTTGTTCAAGTGAAATATGTTCAGCTCCAATGTCATGTTGCCAAATGTAAGTTTATGACTCATCTAGCACAATTGATGATCGACAAGGGCCGAAATGGTCTTCCTGTGATAATTGGTACATGATTAAATTCCATTTGCTATTGCTCGTGTCAAGCACTACAAAGTCTACTGCAGTAGAATTTGTCTACTTTCACTAACACATCTCAACTATCCCCTTGATCTTCACCCATCGATCGCCAAGATAAGAGTGATGTTGGTAGTTCAAGCCTCCCAAACCTAACCGCCAGGCACCGAAAGGAAGAGGTTCGACCGTTCCTGACTGGGCAGTGTGATCTATGCAGTCCCACCAATGTTGGACTGACATGTGGGAGATCCTGATCCTTGCATTTGACTAGGTTCTGCTTTGATTATGGCACTCGACTTGCTCAAACAAAATGCCTTCTCAATGCCTAATCCTTCTTGATTGTACAGTAGATCCTTCAAAACTTTGCATAGGTAGGACTTGCTTGATGATGTCCAAAGGGGTATGTTCACCTTCACCCGCCTTTAGGACTCTAGGATGCCCGTCGTTAGATGCCTTCTTCTTACTTAAAGGCTCAGGAAATGGAGGCATGCGTTGGCTTCATTGAGTCCTCCTTCGTAAAAAATGCTCCGGCTTCTAATTTTCTCTTTTTCCGGTTTCCTCAACAAAGTAGGTGATACGACTGGTCCTCTTTCCACCTCAAAGTGATTATTGCCTTCACCTCATCCATTCCCCGAATTACTTCTGATGAACTACCTCATGGACTTCGACGGCAATGTTCTGAAGAAACCTCTCCTCCCGTATTCTGCAAATTTGTCGATCTTTGTGATCAATACTCGCAGCTTGTTAATTCTTCTTGTTAAGATTGCCTCAAGCCCATCTATTCTCTCTTTGTTCAATGTGCTCTCTACAAAGATTTGTGTAATCCTTTGTGCTAGTCAGACATTGATCCCCTTTTGCTCTTCCATTAAAGTCATTTCTACCACCTACTCAAATTCACTATGGCTGTCTACAGAGAGGAGGATGGTGGTGGTCAGGGTTTGAGAGGTGGAACCAAACCGTGTTTGGCACCAAAGTACAGGCAGGGGGACTAGGTTTCCGTGAGAGGCATAGTGATTCCTCCAATGAACTTGTAGGTATTCTGCTATGAGCATTAGGCTGTGCATTTGTATCACCTACGAAATTTTGTAGATATTCACATCAAATCCTTCACCAAGGGCCATAGATACTGCTTTTTCTGGGTGGGCAAAGTGGACCTGAAATTGTGCATGGATTGGCCTTTCGTGGTGTGATTTTCGGGCCATCACCGTACTCATAGAGTCGTTTGCCTTCTAAATCCACCTTTCCTAGCTATGCTTGAGAGCTTCATTTCCACATCCTTTGAAAGTAAAACCCTCCCCTCAGGTGCCGAGGGCCCCATTTTCACCTCTTGCCGGCTCATCCCAACCACAAAGTTTCAAATGGGACATAACAAGAACTACATGGCCTCATCCTGCTTTGCTCGTAAAATCACCCTCCACATATGGTTTCTAGCAACCGCCTAATGGCAGGGGACATACCATTATGAACGACTAATTAACATCCAGTGTCAAAACCATTTATGGATGCCATTGATAGTCTCCATGAATTTCTCCTGATTCAGAATTTCTCTATCATGTCGAAAGTAGATCTCGCTTCAAATCGTTGGTCTTTGGTTGCATCAAAATCCCTTCAAAACTATGCTTCAAAGCAGCCCACCCTCAGATCACCCTGCACTCACGAGAGTCGAGCCATATTTTGGCCCATCTTCAAAGTTGTCAAGGGGAATGCTTTCAAATTTGAGTAAATCCATGCCTATAGTCTCCCTAACGAGTGCACACCTCTCAAAATCCCTTACGTGGTATCATGATTTTCATTCTCCATACCATGAAAAGTGTGTGCTGGGCATTGATAGGGTCTCACCCGCCACATCTTCTCAAGCAGGAGGAAGATGCAGAAGAAGCACTAACCTAGGAGGGTGCATATGACACCTCATTGACCGTATACCGTTTGATTGGAGGTGTCGGTTGACTTTGGTCGCTCCTCGTGCAGGATCCTTTTTGGTCACCGTGGCACACCGACATGCCTTGTTCAATTGGTGCACTCACTCTTGCACCCAATTGAGAGACATCCCTCTGCCCCAAGGTTTACAAACACTGCTACACAAAATAAGACACAACAAAAAGAACACAAAAACAAACTCGCAAAAAGGGGTTACTGTTAGTCCAAATAAAAACTCGATCAGAAGAAAAAACAAAATAAAAGGTGAATCAGCTAAGTAGTGAAAAACTTCATGAAGACGGCAACTCGAAATTCAAAAAGGGGTCTAAAGTCACCACACTTGTAATGATTACAAGCACTTCAACTCATCAAACGTAGTTTCGCACCATCCTCTCGCGAACAGCCACATTTGATTCGCGCTGACGGTAGGGTGAGCGGAATCAACAAAATTTGTTTCCTATGTTCCTTCTCCCATCGCCGTAGTCAAGCTACTCGCAAAGATAGCGGTCTAGGGTCGAACACGGGGACTGGTTTTCATCCTAGGTCGATTCTGCATCGTTGCTGAAGAAAATGGTGAGATCTTTATTGGATTTTGGAATTTTGTTCAAAACAAAGGAGTTGTATGTTCACTTTCTAACCGTAATGGTTTAAATTGAATTCAGGAATGGTAACCTTGAAGGTTTAGGGTCACTAGCTTGATAACATGGGGGTTGCGCAAGGTCCTCGTTATATCCTCGTGCTATGGCAAGTGACATATAGTCAAATCCATAACCTGATCTTTGTTTAACTATAAAACCTGCAACCTTAGAACCACTCCTATTTGAGAGTCAACACAAAAATATGCATTCACAAATTTCCTTCATTAAAACCCTAACATTCAACTCATTTCAAGTGGCTCAGAAAGGCTATCTAAAGAATATCAATGCATTTTAAACAATAAGTATGCACTGCATTCTGAAAAGGCGCAAGCATTAAAGTAATGACATTAAATGGCATTAAACCCTAGTTTGAAAAGCTGGGAGCCATAAATACAGTACCTGTAGCATTTAAAACATGAGGACCACCTGCAACTACCCCAAAAACCAAGCTAGCCACCTTCCTCTTCAAGGCTATAAGACTTAGCCAAGCATCCCTTGAGTCATTATCCAAGGAGGTGTTTCGCACCCAGAAAATGAAAGAAAGAGGAGAGAAAGAGAGAAAAGCAAACCCTAAATGAAAGTCATGGGAATTCTTCTTGAAACTAAAGTCGCTTAAGGTTACAAAATCATGGGGCTTATATAGGCCACCCAAATAGAAAATACAAGAATGCCCAAAACATTGGCCGATACAAGGGACAAGGTGGTAATACACCAAAACGAATGCTTAGAAAACGCACCAAATACACAAAATTAACAGTAAGGTGAATTTCATGGCAGGAGAATTTCGCTAGATAGCTTAAAAATTTCGCTTAGCCTAGCTTAAAGTTCTCAATTAGCCTAGCGAATTACATTAGAGATAGCGAAATTGAGAAATTTCGCTATCTGATTTCATTAGCCAGCGGTAAATTTCGCTAGCCTGTTTTAAATATGAGAGATAGCTTAAATTGCTAATTTCGCTTAGGCATGTGGAATTTCGCTAGATAGCAAAATTTCGTCAGTCACCCTTCCAATTTCGCTGATTACAGGTCTTCATTCTCGTTAGATTTCTGCGTAAATTTTCATGATGGTTACAATTTTTCGCAATCCTAGCGAAATTTTCAATCATAGCCAAATTTCTGGGTTGCCTGCTTTTGCTTCACCGCACCATACTCTTCTACGCATCCCTTTTCATCACTTCTGTTTCATTTCTTCCCTTGAATCTTTGATATTTTGATGGTTTAAAATAGTTTCAATCTTCATGGTTCAAAGACATATCTCGATATCGAACTCGAACTTAGTGGCCAAGGCATGCAAAAACCTGCAAAATAACCAAAAATAACCTCGCAATGGCATAAGTGATACTAAGTGGACCTGAACACCTCAATTGGCTTAATTGATATGATTAGTGCGCAAAAAGTACTCAAAACCTATCTCGACAGGCCCAAATAGCACTTTTACACTAATCATAGCCTCGCGGTCTCTAAGGCCACAAACCTGATCTCGGCTATCCACAATGCACACTGGTCCCTCCTCGAAGGTCCCATCCGTGTCAACCTCAATCTCTCCCCAATCCACTACATGAGTTGGATCTGGAGTGTCCCTCCGGAGCATGGAGACGTGAAATACCTCGTGGACACCTGACATTTTAGGTGGTAAAGCCAACCGGTACGCTACAGTACCTACCCTCTCGAGTATCTTGAAGGGCCCAATGAACCTTTGGCGAGAAGCCTACTGTCGAACCTCGACCACTCATCCTTAGCATCACCTTCAAGAAGACGGATTCCAACTCTCGAACTCTATGGGGTCAACGTCAGACATCAACATAGATCTTTTGTCGTTTTCGAGGCGTGGAATTGGCCGATAGCTGTTGTTGTAGGCGACCACTCAAGGGCAAATGCTCTTCCTAAATACCCTATGATCTAGGATGCATGCTCGTAAAGGTGTCCTCTAACACCGTGATAGTCCCATCGAATCCGACCATCCTGCCTGCGGGTGGAAAGTCGCATCATGGTCACCAGCTCCATGCTTGGAAACTCTTCCGTGCGCGCCATAAACCCCGGTCTCTATCCGACACTCATGGATAACGGGTACTTCATGTAGACTTACCATTCCCGAATGTACAATCGGGCATCTCTCCAATGTAGCGTCATCCTGGCTGAAAAATGTGCCGACTTCGTGGAGCTAATCCACTATCACCTATACCGAGATCATCGTCCTGCGTCCGCGGGCAAGTGGGTCACAAATCCATCGTGACGTATTCTACTTCCACTCACCACTTCCAATGGTCAAGTAGCCCCGCCGCTTCGGTGCTCAAATTTAACCCATCACGTGAGACATCGTGGCTCAAAGTCCCCACGTGTCTCTTCATCCCGCCTCCACACATCGCAATGAAGATCCGTACATCTCGTGCCACTGATGCACGATAAAAAGCCCGCTGAGAGCGTTGAAACTCTCTCGAGAATCTCTCTCAAATCGGGTCAACTGGGAACCATACTACTCCGGGCCCTCATACCAAGACTACCATCTACGGAATGGTATAGCCTCGCCACCCGTAATTCTGATCGCACCATCCCCGATGGAAACTATCTCCCGTCCCGTCCTCGGACTAATCACCTGCTCAAAAGAGACACAGAATAATTAAACTCCCCAATCTACCCGAGCCTGCCACAGATCAGGCCTAAACTCCGTCCCACGCCCGAGCATCCCGCCACTCCCAAGAAGTTATACTAGCCAATGCCCCTCAGACTCCGACCGAGTGCATCGCCACCACATTTGCCTTACCGTGGATGGTAATGCAAAGTGAAGTCATAACCTCTAGGAACTCCATCCATCCGCTGCCTCATGTTAAGGTCCCTCCGCGTGAAGATATACTTCAAACTTTATGGTCTCTGAGTACACTCGAACTCTCGCCTACATAAGAGTGGCTTAAATATTCAAGGCGAAGACTATACGCTAACCTATGTCGTGGTGGGGTAATCGCTTCATGATCTCCTTCAATCGACGGAACCATAAGCTACTACCCTCCCTGGACGTGATCAAACACATCCTGGGCCCCGTACCGAGGCATCACAACACATCACAGACTCGTCCCCCGCCTCTTCGGACTATCACGTAACGTTTCAAAATAATTCTAATATTTTTATAATAATATTATTATATGTTTAGGGTATAATTGGAGCCAAACTGGGTTTTTATGGGAAATTGAGAAATGATTAAACGATAATTGATAAATGTTGTTTGATATATGATTATATGGCTAAATGCTACAAGTGCAAATGAATATGTAAGTATATAATTAAATATTATATGCTAAATGAGAAATTTAATAAACCAGAAATTAACCTAAGTGAAAAGGCAAATTTGGAATTTGTAAAATCGCTTTTGATAAAAGAATAAAGTGCCCAAGAGTGAATATTAAGAATTGAAGCGCAAATAGAAATATAAGCAAGCTAGCCATTGTAGAGAACTTAAGTCCAAAAATGAGTTTCTTAAAGGCCTTATGAGGAATAAGTGGTATTAGGACCACATTTATCTTAGAACACCCCATTTGGAGCCAAAACGCTTTTGGAGCTTGGGAGAGAGAAAAACTCCAGTTTTGTGTGTGAAGATTCAGACGTGGGTAGAACTTCCATGTTTGCTCAAGTTCTTGCTAGGTTGTTCAAGGAGAAGGCTAGGGCAAGGGTTTCCAAGTTATTCAAGGTATGTGAACAAACCCTAGAATTTATTTGAATGATCTTTGAGTTAGGAAGAAACCCTAGTTTTGTACAAATGTGATTTTTTTTGTTGGTTTGAGTTCAATTTTGTGGTTGATTTTGGTTTGTGGTCCTCAAATGGAGGAGTTTTGTATAGAGGAAATGATGAAGTTTTAGGGGAGATGCTGTCAAAATTTTCCAAACCCATGTTTTTGTTTTGGCCATAACTTGGTCATTTCTCATCCAAATTGAGTGATTCAAATTGGTGGGTACACTTGACGTCTATGAGAACAAATCTCCATGAAATAGGTATACCCAGATTTGGACCCCATTAGACCCAGAAATTCGTTGAAGTGATGCTCAAGCTTTGATAAATGTCCAAGCTCAAATAGTTATGTATTTTGAATAGTTTTGGTATTTAGGCCATGTCGATTTCAATCATCCAAATTGAGTGATTCACCTCAAAACTAGACTTCTAGGAAAAAATAATTTACTTGGAGGAAGGTATGTAAAATTGTACTAAAGTTCCTTAAAATTTTCAAAGTCGGGATATGTGTGGTGAACAACTGATTCATGGTAAATTGGAGTAGTATGGATGTAAAATGCAACAACTTGATGAGGATGATCCAAATTGGATGATTCCAATTGGAGAACAGACTTTAGAACCATATTCAAATTGTGAGAAGGGACCATTACCAATATATGAGTTACAATCTCCCAATTTGAGAAAACAAGAGGGTAACCCAGCGAGGCCGGGTGATACCGACCAGTTTGGCATATAAAGGATGCCATAACTTGTGTTTGGGTGATCCAAATGATGATTCAAATCTTACTAAAATAGACTCATAGAGCTATAATTTTTGTGAAGGATGTATGAGAAAAATATGGTTCAATTGTCCCCAAAAAAATTTCAAGAGCAAGAGAAGGTGTTCTGGGGTGAGACATCACCTCAACTAAAAATCCTAGAATGCACAAACATTTTTCTTTGGTTATTCTTTGATCGTGGAATATGTGCATGATTAGTTAAGAGAGGAAAGCTTGGATGGAGGTTTAGATTCCGAGGACAGGAATTATACAAGTTGATCTACAATCTTTTGGTTTGTTCTAAGTCTCTTTCTTTTCCTACCAAGTATTGGTTTGTTCTCCATATCTCTAACCTCATTTCAAGTATTATTCAGTGAAATGCTTATTATGAAAGCCACATATTGATTTCCGAACTGATTGTTGTGAAAGTTTATTAAATATTTGCATGCATGCAACATTTTGAACTATAAGAAAACCACAAGGTTAAAATTGTCTACTCCTATTCTTATCGCAAGATTTGAAATGTTTGTTCTAAACAAATAGGAAAAGAGACCTGTTTCATTTTGATTGGATGGACACTTGATTGGAATATGAAAATTTCAAGGATTATTGAAAATGAATGGTTTGTACAAACATACATACTATACCGTGATTGCTATGAGTGATTTGAAAGCCTCTTAATATAATGATTAACCGCTAATCTCAGATAAATGATATATTGGTATACCAATAGTCAAATTAGTAGTATTAAAACGAATGTATTTGATAAAGTCACCCAATCCGTGAGCCCAAAGGGGACGGTATTGAACACGCACTGATTTTTAATAACCATCAAGAGCCGACCTGTATTGTGTTGGTAAACAACAATGAGACTGGTTCAGAGGCTCCAAGCGGGGGACTGCGGTCGGGTGATTCCGATATATCCTATATATACGGAAATATAGAAGCAAATTTAATAAGGGTAGAAACTGAAATGACTTTGAGATTTTTGATGATATTGGAATTGAAATGTATGATTGCAAATTGAAATGATAAGAAAATGTTATGAAATGTAATGATTTGTGATTTGAATGATTTATTGTATAAGAAAGTGTATATTTGAATGATCAATGAACCTAGAATGGATGTATGAAATAAATATATGTATCAGATGGTATGGATCATTCAAAAAGATTCAAAAAGCATTGTTTAGAAAATTTTTGCATGACTGACTTAAACCTAATGTGGAAGAGAGAACTGATAGAACCACTGCAAGGAAAATGCTTAGTATATTGTTTTAACAATGCGATATCAAGTGATGGCAGGACTTAAAGCTTAGATCCAAGACTTCGAGGAGCGCTGTCATAAAGAAGTAACAAGTATATGTCTCAATTTCAAAGTATCTGCTGTCATGTTTTTGAACTTGATATTTTGTAAAAACATTTTGAACTCTGAATATTTATTTCATAAATCATTTTGAAAAGGCATGAATGCCTTCACAAATTCATTTTGTTAAATGAAATGTCATGGTCAGTTTCTAAATCGGAAATCGCTTCAAGAAAGACATCGAATGATGAGTATCTAAATTAATTTAATCTACTTTGTAAAGGTTTTAAAGGTTTATGCCAAATAAGTGCCCTAATGCTTTAAAGTTCATACAATTACACTAAAATCATCCATTTATAATTGAAATGGTGGAAAATCAATAAGAAAACAGTAGAGGCTACCTAATTTTGACGCTTTCTGATACTGTCATATACTCTTTATCATCACAATCCATATATGATGATTCTACACTCAATATTATATTTATGGATACCAAGAACACCAAAATGGAGTCAAATGAAGAAGTTATGCAGTTCCAAAACTAGAAGAAAATCAAGAAACATTGCAAAGATTCCTCTATAAAAGCCACTGTATTTTGACGCCTTGTGAAACTATATGAGCTCATGATTGAATTGGTCATATATGGATGGATTCTACACTTCATATTCAACGATAACAAGAACACCCAAACTAAGTTTCAGCTAATAAAGGTAGCCCACAAGCAGAGAAAAACAGGATCGTGCAATGTTAGTGATTGTTAAACCAACCATACGCTATGTAATGAGACATCCCACGTCACAACGTCACGCATCAAGGCTCTAGACGTCGGCTATTTTCAGTGATTGGTTAGCCCATCTTTGTCTACAATGGAGGGTTTTGTACCAAACCAGACTAAAAGGGGAGATTGGTGATGATGATTCGGGAGCTTTTTGAAGGAGAAGCCCTCTCTTAGGTGAAACTAGCAATACATCTTGAAGGTAAAAGCTAAAGAAAGAAGGATTGAAGACAAGGAGACACGCTTTCAAACAAAAATCGCTATTCTCTAACTTCTCGTTTTCTTTTTTATGCTTTCTTGACTGTAGAGATGTTCTAGATTTATTTCTAGGTTTTTGCTGTAGCCTGTTACTTTCTTAGAATGGATTGAAGTACACTACGTTTATCTAATATATACTGATTTTATCTCACTGCCCATTCCATTTACTTACATGGTAGGTTGGCCAACATTACGCATTTGTCGAATTCAGATCGAGAGATGATGACCCCCTGTGATATAGAATAGTATAAACACTTGGGGTCAATCGCCATCAGAGATATCCCGGTTCCAAGTGCATTAAGGGTTTAAACATTTAAGGCTTTGGGAGTCCTGCCGAGGCAGAGACAATACAAACCATATCAAGATGATAGGAAAATATATTCTCGAGAGATAATATCTTGTAGGTACGATCAACCCGCTCAACGAAATCAATTAATATACTAATGAATAATATATTGAAATAAAAATTAATTTAGGCAAAGTGGCAAACCGTTTTCATAAATTAATCGATTTAGCAAATACTTAGATTAGTTTTTCTTTTTATTAATCTTAATTCACACATTTAGTCCCATATTACGTGCCAAGACGTGATAATTTCTCCCGGTGGATCGATGATTCATTTAGTACACTATATTACTTGAGGCTGACGATGTAATTTCAGCACATAGGCGTATTATCTTACATCACGCTTTCTACCATATATCAAGTTTTTTGCCGCTGTTTCGAGAAGCTGAGTTGATATTGACAACAACGACTAGATACTTTGGATCAATTTTTTTTATTTTAATACACTATTTATTTGAGTTTGATTTTTATTCATCATTTCTTAATTTGTTACTTGTCTCTCAATGCTTGTTTGTGGTTTCAAGAGGTTAACTGCATGCATACGGTAAGATAGGGTCAAGGCGAACTAGTTCCTTTGATCCCGAGCTAGAGAGGAACCGTGAAACGTGTACTACTTAGAGAGCAAAAAAGAAACACAAGCTCTAATCATAATGATCCAATCATCGAGTTGACAAATTCATTAGCTCTTCTTAATCAACAACTAGGAATGAGGCAATGGCCACAATGAATATCATCAAAGAGTGACAAATCAAGCGAGAACCACATGCACTGCACTCAAGTTCACATGGAGGTACCTAATATTGGAACAATTATAATCCTGGCTGGGCAACATTGCCCTGTGCACCTCATGGAATACAGCTATAACACTCTTCACCCTGCCTACAAGTCCAAAGATCAAGCCTGTAAGAAGCTGCGGATGAATTGCAAGAACTTAAACTCGCATTTACCATGGCACAACCTGAATTTTCAAGATCAATGGCTGAATGGACTACTCTCAAGGTTGCTCAGTTTTTTATCCAAATGAGAAAGTCACTTCCACATGAGAGAATGACAAAGGCGGGCAGCATGAAGGAAACGAAAGGAGTTCATGCCGAATGTGCGACATCTCAAGTTCAATTCTATGAATCGACAAGGGCCATGTTCAAATTCAGCATACATCATTTGATAGTTTGAAAGAAGAGATGGCTCTAATGGCCACTTCGGTACTCAACTTACATTTGAGAAAGAACAACCTAAAGAAGTGAGGAGAGTATGAGGACAAGAACTAGTGGCAAAAATATATGAATAAACAAGAGAATATGGCTACAATGTCCTTGAAGGACAACATGAGAGTTCACTATCTACTCTGGGTGAATACGTAATAGCATGCAACTGAGCTACAAATGGAAGAAATCACTCAAGAGGTAATAAGAACTCGAGAAGCCTAAAAAGGAGGATGGCGATGCGAACTCAAAGACTTAAGCTGGAAAAGAAGGAAAAAGAGTAAACTTCCTCCTAACTTCATATGAAAAGTGTAAAAAAGAGGAGGTTGTAGAGACTTTTCCGGAGATGACTTTATGGGGTGAGATGCATGAAGAATTGAAAAATGAGAAGACAATCCCAAATTATAAGGTGGATGAGTACATCATTCACTTGAACAACGAATTGAGAGGAACCATTGTAAAAAAAAAAAGTAGAAAAAAAAAAAAAGATCGCGGGAAGACTATGTGCTCAAGTTGTCGGATGAGCACAACTATCACCCTCAGAGAAGGATAGAGGCAAGTGTTACCAACCCATCCGTAGCTGTAGAAGCCTAGCTGACTGAAAAATGGCAGCTCGAAGCAGCCCAAGCTTAAAAAGTTCCTTTTCTATTTCGTAGTTAGTTTTGAGCTTTTTTTAATAAATTTTGTGCTTGATTTTGTTTTTCGTATTAGGTTTCTTTAATTTCGTGTTGGGATTCAAATATGGTTTTTAAGCTAAAAGATCAAAGCCTGTCTACACACTCGCGGCTTAAAGAACCAAAGAGGAAACCATATATTTAAGCATCCCTTCATTTGACTCCTAAAGTCTAACCCCTCTTAACACCTCTTTGCCTTCAAAGCAGCCATATTCATCGAGCAACTTCCCGCAGATCGATCGTCCTCGTGGAGTACTCATACATCCATCTCTTCGCTTGTTTCACATTGAGGACAATGTCTGGCTCTGCCTTGGGGGTGAATTCAAAAACTCAAGAAAAACAATTTCCAAAATCCAACATTTGCATATCCCTTACCAGCTTTAGTCATTGTTCTGTTAGGTTGCATGTGCTTACCCTTTATTTTATTTATTTTGTGTCTCATATGAGTGAGTTTGGGATGCCTTGTTATTAATAGAAGGTCATTTTGAACACAACTATTCAAAAATGCCAAGTGTAAAGAGGAATAAGGCCCTAAGGTTTTTAAATGATCTGGAATTGTGTACTTGCTTGGTATGGGTGACTTAGCTTAGTCACCTCCATTGTGCTACAAGAAGCTATTTCTCAAGGAATCTATCACACACACACTTTTGGTCTCCCTTGTATACCTTGGTCCCAGACCCTTTGCCTTGAATTCAACTAACCTTGGGGATTTAAATACTTGCGATGGGACACCTAAATTAAAAAGAGATCACATCGAGCCCTGGGAATTCAAAAAAAAAAAATACAAAAACAAGAGAAAAGCGAAAAAGAAGAAAAAAGAAAAAAAGGTAAAAAAATAGGCTTGTGAATTGTCAAGTGGATCATCCAATCGGTAACCTTGCACAAATCGAGGAGCCTCAAAGCCTAATGCCCTAAGCCAAATCGTCGGAGTCATCGGGACTTCACCGTCATTACATGGGACAGATGATCCTTCCCACAACCTAGGGGCCTTTGAGTTTGCTGAGTGTTCGGGTGAAGTTTGAAGGGGAATTTAATGCCCGTGCCCTTAACTAACTGGTGGGGAGTCACCAATGGATCCCCGCTATAGGAACACTCGCTTCAAAATTTCGCACTCAGTTCCTCCTTCATTTGTGTATTTATAAATTTTTAGTATTTCGGGTATGAATAAAAAGGATGCGTTTTATCCTTTCTTAGTTAGCTTCTTCCAAATAGGTGAGTTGAGCTTAAGTCGAAGTAGACCTATATACATTGAAAAATCATGCTATCACCTATACTTAGTTTCCTTTGGGAAAGGTCACTCATGACTGGGGGTTGATTTTGCTCTCACCATGCTTGTTTCTTTGCCATGTTCCTTAGGGAAAGTTTAAAAGTTTAAGGATCCTAAATTCTTGTTGAAAAGGCTAATATTAAGTAAATTGTGTTCGTAGTATTCTTCCATTTGGAATCATGTTATCATACCATCTCATCATTTTTTTAGTTCAGTCATTTTCACCTCTTGCTTTATTTTTGAGGCCTGGGCTCTCATTAAAGCAAGAATTTAAGTTTGGGAGGTGTGATGAGTATCTTAAATACTCATTTTTATCCTATGTTTTAAAGGCTTTTTCAGTGTTTTATGTTAAATAAGTGCCCTAATGCTCTAGTAAAAGTTCACACTTTATGATCGTCATCCATTGGGTGGAATTGTAAAAATTGGTGCAAATTAGCAGGAGAAGTTCTCTTAGGGTGGAAAATAATTCAGGGCAATAATATCTTGAAGGAAAAGCTTGAAGAAGAAGGAGATTGAAGAAAAGCGAGACATGCTTTACCAAAATCGCTTATTCATCCTCTTTCTTTGTTTCTTTTATGCTTTTCTTGACTTAGAGATGTTCTAGATTTATTTCTAGGTTTTTGTCAGAGCCTTGCTACTTTTGGAATGGATTAATGGTTAATTATTACCATTCATTATATGGATTGATTTTATCTCACTTGTTTCATCTCTCGTATTTTATTTACATGGTAGTGTTTCACAATATTGGCATGTTTTTTCGGGAGTCCAGATCGAGATGATGACCCCTGTGGATATGAATAGAGCAACACCTAGTCAATCGGGCAAGGTGAAGATATCCCGGTTCCAAGTGTGCGCTTAAGGGTTTAAACATTTGCTGCTTTGAGTTCAGGGTCGAGGCGTAGATGCAATACACCCTATCGCAGATAGGCAAATATCTTGAGAGAGATAATATCTTGTAGGTACCATCAACCTGCAGAATCAATTAATAATATACTCGAATGAATAATATATTTAGGTTAAAATTCATCAAAGGGTAAGTGGTGAAGAAACCCTAGCTTTCATAATTAATTGATTTAGCAAATAATATAGATTAGTTTTTCTTTTTTATTAATCGAATTCATTATCATTTAGGTCCGATAATATTTAAAGCGAAAGTCGCATTTCAAGGACATCTTCTCCCCATGGATCGATATCGTACTTAGGTACACTATATTACTTGAGGCGACGCATGCACTTGCGCACATAGGCGTACACATTCTACACATCACGCTTTCAGCCTATCAAGAATGAAATGTATTTGATAAACGAATTTGGTTAATGGCTTCACCGGCGTCCCTTGCTTTGTTCTGACCGCCAACCGTGTTAGGCCGCCTTGAGTTATTAATCAAGATAGAGCCAAGTAAGCCTTTCAACTCCCCGGAATGCCTCAGATCGGGTCATCCTAATCAAACTCCACTCCTTCCGGTCAATCTCATAAGTGCCGCTTAATCGAGAGAAATCCTACACATCTTCTCAGAGTACCCAAACTAACCGAAGAAACTACATATCTTGAAGACTGACTTCGGCCTCTCCCAACTCATCACGGCCTCGACCTTCTCAAGGTCTACTGACACGCCTGATGCTGATACCATGTGTCCCAAAAATCTCACCTCAATAAGCCAAAAATTGAGAGCTAAACTTCATGACAAACAAGGTTGTCTCAACAACCTAGAATGACAATCTCAATGATACTCATGCTCTACTGATCGAGGATCAAAATGTCATCCACAAGACTACTACAAACTCCATCTAGATAAGGTCAGGAATACCTCATGTGCATGAGGTCCATGAATGTCAGCCGCGCATTCGTCAATCCAGCGGCATCACCGTAAACTCAAAAGTGCCTATAACATCCCAAAATTGTCGGTGGGACATTCGTCTCCCCAACCTCACCATGGTAACCAGCAGTAAGACCTCGTACCGTCCCCGCCAAGCACTTGCATTTATTCTATGGGTGTCATACCACCCATTATTCTCGGTTATAACACCATTTGTGGCCCTTTTAGGCCTGGTCTTTCTCCGAGCCTCGGGTGGGCTTGTATATGGTCCATTGAGTGCGTATGTATTTCACTTCGGAGTGTCATCAAAGTGTTAGTTATTGGCATCGTGCTATAGGGAGCAAGTGGGGCCCCCTCGAGGTTTTAGCTCAATTAAAGTTTATTAGCGTATGTCAAATTCAGAGCACTTGAGCTTGTTTCGATTGTATCTCCTTTGTTCAGGAGCTCGGAGGTGTTCCTTTGTTTGTTTGTTGGATTCCTTATTCGCCAAGGAGGTTTATGTTAAAAATTCATAATTTTGAGTCGACCTTTGACCAATCGGTTTAGGGTTAGATCATGTAGTATGTAT
Organism: Tetrastigma voinierianum; assembly: GCA_016808115.1. NCBI lineage: Eukaryota > Viridiplantae > Streptophyta > Magnoliopsida > Vitales > Vitaceae > Tetrastigma > Tetrastigma voinierianum. Next base: position 298,329 of record JAEQBH010003047.1, on the reverse strand, counting down.
ACAACCTTTGTTTTTTTTTTTTTTTTTTTGGGTGATTTTGGCAAGCACTCCTCCTTGTTTTGATCATATCTCCCTCATCCAAACTTAGAATGGTGCACCGTTTTTTTTGTTGGTCTTATTATTCTTCAGGGAACATTCTATCCAAATTTCATAATTTTCCTCAGCGGCTCGTGGTTGGCATCTGGTTCAATCGGTTAGTTGGGACAGCTTGTGTGGAGCACTGTTTTTTGTGATTTTGGAGCCCAAATCCTAATGGTTCGGGCCCATAAGCTCCAGCTCGACCTTGGGAAGTATTGTGGGTCTATTTTGGGCCTTGTCTTAGGTTACATACAGCCAACCATGATCCCATGTGGATACTTGGTGGTGAAGCAAGAAGCTGAAAACTTAAGTGATTCGGCTTGCATGGGAAAATGAGGGAGAAGTGAATGGGAAGCTGTTGAGACTGATTAGGACCCTTTTAGAAGCGAAGGAGAGAGAAAACGAAGAGGCTTTGATGGCTGGAGGTGGGAATTAGCATAAAGGACCTTAGAGATCAGATTGGAAGGAACCTTTGGAGGGGCACACTTCCGGGCTCGGACACACGTTTGCTGGATTTTTCCGAGATGTGTAGCTTGGTTTCTGTTCAGCGTTTTATGTGAAGAGGTAAGAAATGGAACCTGGCTCCACTCTATTCTATACAGGATATTCTGACCAAATTTTAGGTTTTACCTCAACCATTTGAACCGGTTTTCACGCTCATACGTGAGAGCCGATTCAACGGTTTCTGCTGGAACGGCAGTTTCGGCAGTTTGATTTGTTTTGGTTGGTTCTCACTCATCCGAGCTGAGAATCAATCACCGGTTCATTTTGGATTCCTGACTCCTTAAAGAAGATTCTGACAATTTTTCAAATATTTTCTCAACCCGTCCAGACCGGTTGGAAAGCTGAACCAACCGGTCCATTTGGTTTGGTTTGCTGGAGCGGCTATTCACGGCAGTTTGATTTGTTTTGGTTGGTTCTCACTCATCGAGCTGAGAATCCAATCACCCGTTTAATTTTTGGATTCTTGACTCCTTAAAGATTTTACAATTTTTCAAATATTTTCTCAACCACGTCAGACCGGTTGGAAAACTGAACCAACGGTCCATTTGGTTTGGTTTGCTGGAAAAGGCTATTCTGACGGTTTGGGTGGTTTGATTTGTTTTGGTTGGTTCTCACTCATTCGAGCTGAGAATCAATCACCGTTCGTTTTGGATTCCTGACTCCTTAAAGAAGATTCCTGACAATTTTCAAATATTTTTCTCAACCTTGCGTCAGACCGGTTGGAAAACTGAACCAACCGGTCCATTTGGTTTGGTTTGCTGGAACGGCTGTTACGGCAGTTTGGGTGGTTTGATTTGTTTTGGTTGGTTCTCACTCATCCGAGATGAGAATCAATCACCGTTTGTTTTTTTGGATTCTTGAATCCTTAAAGAAGATTCTGACATTTTTTCAAATATTTTTTCAACCGTCCGTACCAGTTGGGAAACCAAACCAGCCGGCTCATTTGGTTCGGTTCTTTGGGCAGTTTAGGTGTTTTGATTTATTTGTGTTGGTTCTTGGTTGCTCGGGTCGAATTGAACTCCGTTTGTCTTGTTGGATTCATGAATCTTTGAGGAAGGTTTCTTACAAAATTTTGGAGGCCCTCTCAACCGGCTGAACCGGTTGGGAACTAGATCGGTTGGTTGTTGGGTTTCGTAAGGGTCCGATTTGATTTAATTGAAGCCCACTGGCCTTTATAGGTCAGCCCATTCGCCCCTAAATCAATGTAGGGCTATGTTTAGGAGTCTGAAATGGGGTTTATTTCCGGTTAATGTGGTTCCATTTTGGATTCTTGAGAATCGGGGTCTATCTTGGTCAAGGGTGATTAGTTAAGCACCCGATAATCTAGTGTTTTGTAAGGGGCGGAATTCTTTGAGATGAATAAGGCGTGTTTGTATAGGCCCGGACAGGTGTTGTAGCATCAATGAGTGACTGAGATGCAATGTATGGTTTCTCTAGCTTGCTTTGCTTTTTATATTTAATTTTGAAAACGGTATGCGAAACGTTGGTACGACCTCTTATCTGGCTTGTTTAGGGACCTGGTATGTGCTAGTGTTGGGTAATGAATTTCACATGGTCTTTGTGTTTGAGTGCCATGCATGCTTGCTATGTTTGTTGGCTAACCTTTGATGTAGCGCGTGGCCAGAAGGACCGGAGTGCGCACCATTTTAAGCTTTTGGTTGAGTGTTTTTAAGCATCTTTAGATACGATTAGGTTAGTGATCCAAGTTGTATGTTTAGCCTATGGGACTATCTAATTTTTATTATGCTCCTACATACCCAATTCACTAGTAGAGCCAGGAGTTAGGGCTTATAGGGGTGCTACCTCATATGAGGTACCTTCCCGATAGGTAATCTGATCCCCGGACCCAGAAATCTAGTTTTCACAGACCGCTTTTTTCCATACTGGAGTCATTGGTGTAACGCCCCAAAAATACCCTAGAATTTTTATAATAATTTTATTATATATTCTGGGTATGAATTGGGCAAAACTTGGGTTTTTCCGGGAAAAGTGATGAATTGACAAATTATGAAATAGCAAATTTAGTGAACAGGAAATTTGAGCACCAAAAACAAGGATAAAGTGAAATTTCCATAAGGGATATAAATATCAAAAAGGGAGTAGAGATGGGCCACAATAGAATTAAAACAAGTTGAATTTTTGCAAAATTAAAGAGTTGTGGGCTAGTTTCAATTTATGAAAAGTTGAAAATATTAAAATGAAAAACCAAATCTAAAATGCATTTGGTCAATTTTCCCTTCGCCCTAGCAAAGCGGAGTGTGAGAGGAGAAGAAGGGAGAGAACAAGAGGAAGAGAGGAAGAAGAAGGAGAAGGAGAGGAAGATCAAAACGAGGTATGTATTCATCTTAGGATCAAGTGTGTTTGATTTCCCTAGGCTTTGTTTGGAGAATGGTCCTCCTTTGTCTAGGGTTTTTGTGGAAGAGATCACACAAGCCTTAACTTGTTAAGGTGTTGTGGGTAAAACCCCAAATGTACAAGAAAAACATGGAATCCTCCCTTTGAGGTTGGATTTACGGTTTAATTGCAAAGAAAAAGGGTTGGGTTAGAACAAACCCTAATAAATTTGTGTATTTGGTATGTGTATAGGTTAAGACCCATATTAGAATGGTTTTTGAAGAAATTCATAATAGGTCTTTGAAATAAGAGAAGGATTGAATGATAAATTGAGTAGAGAAGAGATCATAAGATGAATTTGAAGTGGTCTTGAAGTATTTATGAGGTATAGAGTTGATTGGAGTTGAAACATATGGAAAAATGTGAGAAAACACACATTCTGGGCACTTTTCGGAGAGTTCTTCAGGTAGAAGTTAAGTTCTACCGGTACAACTGTTCTGGTCATTTTGGCCAAAGTTCTCTTAGGTAGAAGTTAAGTTCTCTGGTAGAACTTCTGTTCCCAATTTTCATTGACCGGTTTCGTATTTTGGCCATAACTTCCTCATTTCTTATCCGATTTGAGTGATTCAAGTGGCTAAGTAAAATAGACTTCAAGGAGGAGAAGGTATCGTCAAATTCTGATCCTAAATGATCAAAAAATTCACTCAAAGTGGAGCCATGTGCAGAAAATTCTGCTTTGTCGGCTTTGGACATAGGTAGTAGGGTTGTTTAGGACGTGGCGAGTTTGATTGCTTGAATTGGGTGATTCCGGTTGAATAAGACATAGCACCTTAAATTTAAATGAGTACAAAGTCCTAGAGTCAAATATGGAATTAAGACCCGGAAAATTAGTAATACAAGCGTTCCCAGTTTGTCAGGTAAACCGACTAGTTGGCATGAAAATGCCATAACTAGTTGGATAATCCGATTGGAATGATTCCAATTCCTAAGTAAAGTAGACTCTTAGAGGAATAAGAATGAGTCTAAGTCAAGCGTACCATCTTAGGGCCGCGAGGCAAGCGAGTCGTTTAGTACGATTGTTTGCATAATCACTAAGAGTGAATGAATTGTATTTGACTGAGTGCGGGTGAGAGCGACAACTTTGGCCTAGGATTGACATCGAAAGCGGGTCGATAATTAGTGCAATTACATACCCGTTCTCTATTCTAGTTTGTTCTTATTCGTTCCTTATTTTCATATTGTTCTCTGTATTTGCGACATATACATATATATTGATTGAATGATTAGTATTTGAAATGCTTGATAAATATTGTCATGAATCGTGTATTGAGCTTCTGGCGAATTTATTGCATAAAGTAAATTGATTTGAACCGTTTATTGATTGACCAACATGGCGGAATTCGCAGTGGGTCGTCATGAAGATAACAAGTAATTAATAATGCGAAATCACATTGCTGCGAATGACAAGCGGGCGGGATTCTGGCCCGATACGCCGTGAATGTCGAATTCTATGAGTCGCATGTGAGGCGGTATTAGTGAATGTGAGCCACGTTACCTGCGAGATGACAAGCGAGGGGCGGGGGATTCACCAGTGAATCTGTCGTGGATGTCGAAATTCTATAGCTATATGTGGAATCCTGGCCAGAAAAAAAAGAACGATGGTATTTTAAAAGTGTATTTGTTTATGTATCTTTTACATTACACGATATCGTATAAAGGCATTATTTTGATATATGCATGATTTTATATGAACAAATGGAATCTGGTAGTATGAACCACTTTAAGCATGAAAATGCTTAGCGTATTGTTTTATCCCAATGCGCGAGTGCCAGGAGTGATAGACATGAAGCAAGACCCAGATCGAGGCTCGAGTCATACAGAAGGAATTACGGAGTATGCTCCGTCATATGCATTACTCCATTTCTTTCGAACATTGACATTTTGTAAAACAGTTTAAACTCTGGATCATTATTTTTGTAAAGGCATTTTGTTAAATGTAAACGTTATGAATATTTTGTTAATTGTCAATGTTTTATGGGCTTGCCAAAATAAATTTGCTTCAGCGAAATTACAAATTTAAAATGAATAAAATGAGCCAAATGTTTTGATAAGATAATTGGAAATGTCGAATGTAGACTCCGGCTTGAATCATGGCCGGGTGGTCGAGTTCGGGTCGCGGCGCTTTTGAAAACTAAAATTCATCGCTTGATAACTAAAGAGATTTGATTAATGACTTTAAAGGAAATAAAGCGAGAGTCCTGGGGTTTCGGTTGGACTCTGTCCCGGGTCGGGCGGGACTCGGTCGCCCTGTTGGGGTTTGTTCTTACTTGGTTTCCCCACTTAAAAATAAAAATAAAAGTAAGTGGCGACTCCAAGAAAAGCGTCCTCCTCGAGGACCCAGTTTTCCAAAACTCGAAAATCAACCCACATTTTCTTTTCCTTCCATTTAAACGAGTTGCGTAGACGTGGATCGGGTGTGGTCCTGGTAGCGACTCAACGGGGATCGAACCCGGAATCTACGGTTTCGTAAGAGAATCAAGCTTGAACTTGAGTTGGGTATATTGGGCGCATGGTTCTCGATCAATAGGCTCTTAGGCTACATAGATGACTGATGATCAAAAACTTGGTTGGTATTTGGCATACACTTATGGTTTGTTTATGCTTGTGTGTTTGGATTCTAGCATGTTTGTTCATGGTTGATTTGGTATCTAGCTATATGTTTTTGATTGACATAGATGGATTTCCCACGGCCATGTAGATTTTGCTTGATAGGCTTTCTTTGTGCATGATTGTTTCTTTGCATATCTGCTCCTTCCCTTGCATGACTGCTTGCCGCTTGTGTTTGTGGGGCACGTGTGTATCCCCTTACTTCTGAATCACTAGTCTTGGTAGATTATTCCTCATTGATTGCTCATGTTGTTTGGGAGTCATTCCCAGCCCATCTCCTGTCGACCGAAGCTAGAGGGTTTGGAATAAGGAGTCTAACATAAGGAGCTATATCGATGTATGGGAGCACTATGGAGATGACGGATGTCCGAGCAATGAAGACATGTATAGCCCTGAGCTAGATTTCATGGATACTTGCGTGGCCAGTGTGTCATTGTGATTGTTGATTGATTATTTATTAGGATCTCGGGTTGTGTATCCTTGTGGGTACGGTCATATAGCCTTTTAGGACTTGCCTCTCCCTTTGTTAACCGAGCCATCTTACCCCTAAGAGTATTTAGCCATGTCGAATCTCTCCTGCATGTGGAGCCATTTATCAGATTAGATGTTAACATCACATGTCAGCTCATTCCCTTAGAGGATTTCATTGTGGGATTGCATATTGGATTGATTTCGGGATTGATGATCCGCGGGGGCCCGACATGCCCTCTTTATAACTTCGAGGATAATTGATTAGGAAGACACGGGTTCCGACTTGGATTCGGATCGGAGGTAGACTGTTAAGATTCGAGGATCTACGGTCGGTTCGAACGGACATCAAATCATAGAATATGGACTCTCGTCACGTTCTTGTCGACCCGGCTAAGTGAGATTACTCCACGATACCATTGCATCTCTCGGGATCTTGTATTGGGGCGGGACATAAGTTGATGGGCATCGAGCTGACCATTGCCAATTTCGGGGAGCACCCCGCATGACTCTACTGCACCTCCACCACCACCACCATCATGTCCGGACTGCTATCTGACGAGTTACACGGTTTCCACCTCCACCACCCCACCATTACTCCCGGACCCACTATACGACGAGGACTATACGGTTCCTTTTCCATCGCCACCATTAGTTTGTCGACTCGCCAGTTGGGCTGTTACATGGTCGGGGCGAGACCATGCCCACGTTACTGTGCGACCCTTGCCGTTATTGATGACACTCAGGCCCGTATTGATAGGATTGAGCAGAGGATCAGGTCTCTTCATGTTTCTGATGGAGTTATAGGTTGGGACGGATATGATGACCTTCCAGTGGCAGCCTTGCCGTTGAGTTCCAGCATCTGGACATTGAGAGAATTTTCTTGGGATAAGTGCCCCCGTATTCACTGAGGTTATCTGTTGTGCGCGGGCATAGATTGGATGAGGCACAAATGATCATGCTTTCTGTTCTTTGAGTGGTGCCAGCTCGGCGTTGGTTTACCTCATTGGACCGCCGAGGTGTAGGACATGGGCTGATTTGGGACAAGAGTTTATCAGGCAGTATTCTTTTAATACTGTAGTGGACGTATCCCGGAGAGAGTTAGAGGCCCTCAGGCAGAGGCCGGATGAGTCAATCACTTCATTTATCTCCCAATGGAGGGAGAAGATAGCACATATTATAGATAGACCCTCAGAGCGCGATCAGATTAGCATGATTATGCGTAGTCTTCAGCCCTGCTTTTCTAGGCATCTCATGGGTTTCCCACATACAGACTTTGGATCATTGGTTTAGGCCCTCTATGGCATTGAGGAGGGCATATCAAGAGGATTTTGAGAAGGATGGTTGAGACTTCCAGGGATTGGTTAGAGAAGCTCCCTTTCGTATTAATGGGCTTATCCTTTGTATCTTTCATACCTCAACTGGGGCTACACCTTACTCTTTGGTATATAGCATGGAGGCAGTGCTGCCTGTTGAAATTGAGATAGGATCCTTGAGAGTAGAATTAGAGCATCAGATATCGAGGTGAGTGGGCTCGGTCAGTTATGATCGGCTCGGCCTTTTGGATGGGGGAGGAGATTGAGGGCGACGAGATCATGTTCGGGGCTTATCGGAGGAAAATGGCCGTGCATTTAGAAAAGGGTCGAGCCCGGGAGAGTTTGGAAGAAAGGCGACCTAGTCTTGAAGGTCCTCCGGGGATTGATCAGCGACTGAAAGTTTAGGCCAGTGGAAGCGGGCCTTATGTCATCGAGATCGACTCAAGAGGGAGCGGCTGGTTGACGGAACTTAGGCGAATCAGTTCCATGAGCCCGATCCCGATGTGGATCGGTGAAGGTTTACGCTTGAGATCATGGTTAGAGGATGGGTGGCCATCACTTTGAGTAGCCATATTCTATTACACACCCGTACATTGATATATCCCATGCTGTACTTTGAGCCTCCGCAGCGGTTTATTATGGCCTATTCTTTCATTGACCTTGCATACTACGACCTGGGTTGGGGGGCTACCCACGTGCGCTTTTCATTTATTATTTGGATAATAATGTAGTATGAGCATTGTGACATTCTTTGTTGTTCTTTCTAGCATCATTGCTTGATTTATTTTCTTCTCCATTTTGCATCTTCATACCATCTATCTTTGAGTCTAGTTTCTATCATCTATTTGTTTCACTTTTATCTCCTTTTGTATGATGATGACATGCTCGTCCAGGCTACTAGTCGGGTTTGTCACACCCCTTCATTACTTTGTAGGTTTTGATCCAGGGATTCTTAGGTTGAGGACCATTCACCCAGAGAAACAGGGTTTGAGGTTCTTTCGGTTGGATTGTGTTAGTATGGCATTCGACCTACTGAATGTTCGACTCAAAAAAACAAAAACAAAAACAAAAAAAAAAGAAGAAAAAAAAAAATGTGTTTGTTTGATATTCGTTACTCATTTAGGTTTGAGAGATTTATTATTCCTTTGAGGGTTGAGTGAAAGCATTATGCGATCTTTCTCCATGGATTTGGGTAACACATTGGGTATGAGGTTTGGGTTGCTTGCACTAGGTCCACTGGATCATTGCACCGCATCACATCCCACGTCTTATAGTGACTTGCTTTGACTTGGATCTTGGGACAAGTTGTTGTCGTTGTCACACATTGCCACATTTATTATCAGCTTGTTTCTTATTTTTTTTTTCTTTATCCATTCATCGATTTCTTATCACTTCGATCTTCTACTCTTATTGATCATCGTCTTCTTAAAGCGTGTGTCCTTTAATTGCACTTACTTGTCATTTCACATTGTTCATTCGGATGTTGGTTAGAATCACCTTGCTCACATGATCCTTTAATATTTGACATTCTTGCGTACAAGGGTTTTGCGGTATTTATTGGGTATTTGGGCCTTTGTTTCCCGTCATGTCATTAACTTCACGTGGCACATTCTGATCGAGTCATTAAGACCACTTGAGACCATGAGATCGTGTTTGCTTGAAGCATTTTTATATGGACCGAGTTCTATCTCACGATTGAGTACGGGATATCCACTTGGTCACATTCTTGAAGGAATATCGAGGTCATATTGCTTCTCCATTCGGTTTGCTTGCATCGGTCCATGATCAGTGGAGCGATCTGATCGGGACCATGGATAGCCCATTAGCTTTATGCTTTGACCGTTCACGATGAGGCATACCTATCCTTTCATGTTGGCATTGGCTGTACGCATATACTGCTTGTGACCCATTTTCCTAGAGATGTTTGGCATGAAGTTTGAGTATGCTACACTTGCGTAGGTTTTCTTCCTCTGTGAAGTGCTTCTAAGGGCACAGGTGATTCATGGATATTTGTTAACTTCCAATGAGGTGCATCTTTGCACACACCCCATATGTTGTCTTGTTCTCTTGCTCGGATGATTGGGTCTTTAAATTTATTTTAGAGTTTTTTTCTTTTTGTCGAGCTTGCATATCGGATATTGCACCTTTGGGGCATACCCTATATCAGTTTTATGGAGTGAAATGGATGATTTTCATGAATGAATGATTGTGATATTTTCAGCTCTCTAGCTTTGACCACATGTGTAGTTATGGGATTTTGACATGGCATTGATACTAGGCTGGGGCGCTAACCCTTCTTTCACCCTTGGTCACATTTGTGCGATTGTCCCTACGGGGCATGCCCCTTTATTTCCATCTTGTTATGAAGTTCTTGGTTTCTCGCTTATCATTTGTGGCATTTTCTATTTATTAAATATTGGGGGCATCGACTTCTTTGTCATGATTGTGATTGATTTACGGCTTGTCGAGTCATTTGTTGGTAGACCACGGATGTCATACTAGGGCCTACCACTTTTCCCCAGTTTGTTTGCCCGTTTAGCTTGTTTCGGGTTCTCTAGCATCTCACTTGGATTCCTACCACTCTGGGGTGCTCGCCGGATTTACGCCTTCAGTCACTCGCGGATCCCATTACGGTACTCTCCCGAATCTCCACCTTTCTGGTACTTGCAGATCCGCATTTGGTACTCGCCCGGATCCACATTTAGTACTCGCGGATCCACATTTCGGTACTGCGGTTCTACCTTCAGGTACTCTCCGGATCTCACATTTCTGGTACTTCGCCCGGATCCGCATTGGTACTCGCCCGGATCCATTTACGGTACTCGCGGATTTGCTGGCACCCCGATTTTCGCCCGGGATCCCATTTCGGTATTAGCGGATCACCTTCCGGGAACTTCGCCGGATCCTGCCATTTCGGTACTTGCCCGGATCCACATTTTAAGTGCTACGCGGATCCAGCGTTTCGATGCTCGCGAGATCCACGCTTCTCGGAACTTCGCCGGATTCACCGTTTTGGTACTCGCGGTTCGCTACGGTACTTGCACGGATCCACATTTTACGGTACTTGCCCCGGATCCCACATTCGGTACTCTTTGGATCCTACCTTTACCGGTACTCACCAGGATGTTACCTTCCCGGTACTCGCTCAGTTCTACCCTTCCGTGCTCGCCGGTTTTGCCCTTCCGGTACTGGCAGGATCCACATTTAGTACTCGCCGGATCCCACCTTCCGAACTTCGCCGGGATCCACCATTTTCGGTACTTGCGGATCCACATTTTGGTACTCGCCCGGATCCCACATTTCGGTACTGCGATTTCTACCTTTACGGTACTTGCACGGATCTACCTTTACGGTACTGCCCGGATCCCACATTTAGTACTGCGCGGATCCACATTTCCGATTACTTGCACGGATCCTACCTTTACGGTACTTGCCCGGATCCACATTTCGGTACTGCGGTTACCTTTCGAGTACTGGCGGATCTCACATTTACGGTACTCGCGAGATCCGCAGCACTACGGTACTTGCCCGGATCCCACATTCACAGTACTTGCGGATCCCACATTTACAGTACTCGCCCGGATCCACATTTGCGGTACTAACCCGGATCTCATTTACGGTACTCGCTGGAATCCATTTCGATGCTCGCACGGATCCTACCGGTACTCACCGGATGTTACCTTCCGTGCTGCTTGGATCCACATTTACGGTACTGCCGATTCCACCTTTTACGGCTTCGTGGGATTCCACCTTTATTTCGGTACTCACCAGGATCCAACATTTTTCGGTGCTTGCCCGGACATCCTCATCTTCTCCGGCATAGCCTCCGAATGTCATTATCTTTTCCGGCATTATGTCCAGATCACTCATCTTCCCAGGCATCGTGACTTGTTTTCTTTAAGTCCTTTAATCGGAGCGACTACGTTGGGTGTCAGCTAACACTAGGTAAAGGGACAAATTGTTGGTCATACGGGTTCTTCACTAGAGTTCATTTCACTTTTGCATCGGCTTGCACTTAGCACCAGCGATTCACTTTCGTTCATTCCTCTTGAAGAGGCGTATTTGTAGACCCTCGATTTTGTCATCCGCGAAGACTACGACAAACTGATCTAGATAGGGTTGGAATACCCTATGCATGAGATCCATGAATGTTGCTGGCACATTCGTTAATCAAAAGGGCATCATTGTAAACTGAAAGTGCCCATATCATCCTAAACGTTGTCTTAGGGATATCTGTCTCCCTAACCCTCAGCTGATGGTAACCAGTGCGAAGGTCTATCTTGGAGTAGACTCGCGCTCCTCTCAACTAATCAAACAAATCATCAATCCTCGGCAATGGGTACCGATTCTTGATCGTAACCCTATTCAACTGTCGTAATCAATGCACAATCGAAGGGTCTTGTCCTTCTTCTTCGCAAATAGAGCAGGGCGCCCACGGTGAAGTGTCGATCTAATGAGCCCCTTGTCCAGTAAGCTTACGGCCATTTGGACTGCGAGTTTCACAGCTCAGCTGGTGCCATCTTTATCTTGAGTCATAGAGATGGGCGAAGTACCCGGTGTAACTTTGATACCAGAAGTCTACAACCCTCTGCAGGCAATCCGTGTTAGATCATCCAAAAGCATCCTCATACTCATGAGACTACTTGAGGTAGATCTAAGTGCGGTCTCCACCTCGTCCTCACAGGGTAAGGCTTGCTGCTTGACCCACGTATCCATGACACTGGACTCATTACTAGCATTTTGGGGTAAAATATCATGCTTGTTCCCTGAAATACAGTATGGAGTGCTCACATTATGGCGATAACCCTCTACGCTCACAATCGATAAACGACTACGTGGTATCGGTGATCATCCACTAGGATGACGTCGAACTCGACATGTCCTGTGACCCTCGAGTCCTTGTAGGTAGAATCAGGATCTACGGCTTCGCCCAGCCACGACATATCATCCCTATTCTGCCTAATCCCCTGGGAGAACTCACATACAAAGGCTCCTCTAAGGTCTCAACCTCTAGCCCGACTCTGTCTGGCCCGGTCGTGATGAATGAGTGCGGCACCGGAATCCATAACACTCTTACCCACGGCGAGATAGCAAAAACATACCACCAGCATAGCGGGCGTCTGGCGGCGTGATGGTGTGATAAACGTAGACACGCCCCGAACCTGACGTCCTTGCACGTGGGCCTCGTCCCTCTGCCTCGACCCCAACACGGCCTCTCACGCTGCACAGTATGTGAGGTGACCATGCGGCTCCACTGAGGCCCGACGGCTCTCCCGGCTGTCTTATTTGTGGAGGGAATATCTTTGTGTCCTCTCTGTCCTCTGGCGGCGGGACTGTGTTGTCCGAAACCTGGGATCTTTGTCTCTGGGAGCAATCCTTCTCATGTGTCAGGAAATTTCTTTGATGATATCCACACCGTCTACCGGCGGCCGTGTACGATGCGTCACAGCACAGGATGGTAGCGTACTGGAACCCTCATGAACTAGAAGCCTTCTGCTTCTTTCCCAAACTAGAAGAAGACTGACTCTCCTTCCTCTTGCTACTAACACCCGCATCCCCGAGTGCTTGAGCATCCTCGATCTCTCTCTGCATGGTTAGGCGGGTCCCGACCATGGGTCCGTATTTGTGGCGAGTCTACCGATCACGCCCACAATGGACAACTTTGGCCCATTCTGAATCTCGACTTTGGCCATGTGGCCCACGTAGTCATCAATAAAACGGGCTAGTTCCGTGAATCTAGCCATGTACTCAATCACCTTCATCGTCCCTAACCGGCTTTAGGAGCTTACAAGCCTTGCGTGTGGCGGTATCGGAAAATACTTGCCCATGAAAAGATCATGTAACTTTGCCCATGTCATTGCCTCTAGATCTCTAGGAGTCTTTTCGGCTCCCACCATGCTTGGGCCTCACCCTCTAGTGGAGCAGCGGCTAGTCTAATCCTAGTCGTGTCGAGGTAATCTGTATCCTCGCTTGCCTTCTCGACTGCATGAACCAATGAGGTACACCCATAGCGGATCTCCTCCCCTGTGAATGTCGAGAGGATGATGTGCCTAAACCTCACAGGGTTACTCGAACCTCCACGGCTACTGTTGCCTTGCTTTGTGCAATGGCGACCTTGTGCCTATAACCTCGACAAAGGCTGGCGGTGAGAATGCGGTGGTGCACAACCGTGCCAGTGGAGCGCCCTGCGTCCTCGCCCTCGGTAACCATCTACACATGTCAAATGGCAGAGTTAATATTCAATGTAGTGTCTGCAGGCATCAAACATTGCCTGAGACACTATTCATATAAAAAAATATTTCCTTACTCAATGTCCCTGCATTTATAGGTAATGCAAGACAATTAGTTCATATATTAAATCATATTTAACAAAAAAAAAAATTATTTTATTTTATTTCATTTAAAATATTTTATTTTATTTTATTTTATTAATTTTTTTTTAAAATCTCGTGAATAGTGCTCATGAACAGTGTCCCCAAGCGTTGTTTCGAGCGATTACTGCTTTGAGTCAAAACTGGGTTGGGTGCACTAGGTGCACACCCTAGCCCGACTATGCGCACGGCGCGTCTTGTTGGGCACGGCGCTGTAACGCCCGAGTGGCCGTGTCGTATGTAGTGTCATGGTCTTGTGCCGTGTCGCGAGCCCAACCTGGCTGATATCATGACCCCCTCGGTTAATATCATGGTACGTTGTCGTTCGCGGCGCCGTAGCCGCTGACCTGTCATCATTTGCCAGTATCGTCGGGCATGTCGCGACCTCCGGCAATGACCTCGCGCTTCTGTCCGCGATACAATCGATTGTATCGTGACACACTCCCCAGCGGCCATGCCTCTCTCTCCTGTCACGATACAATAGTTTGTATCGCGACACTCACCAACCGGCGCGCAGGCCACGGCGTTGTCGGCAGGTGTCGTAGCGCCATAGGCCGTGTTGTGGTTATGTCGTGGCGAGCCATCTGCGCCCCTGTCGCGCTCCCAGGCCAGCCTCCCCAGCCCTTTGTCACGATATAATCCATTGTATCGTGACTCAAATAAATGATAGCCTATCCGATCTACCTTTTGAGTAGATTTTTTTCACACCATTTTTTTTTCTCATTCGGCCTCTTGAAAACCACCCAATATATTTTTCATTTTCAAATCAAAGCAAATAAATTTATTACAATTTATTTTAATAATTTTTCTTCTATGTGCTGTTCACCAAGCACACAATTCACCTGACCACATCATACACAACATTCATATTATGCACACCATTCACCGTAAAACCGCAAATGCATGCGGTGTTCTGGCGAATCCGTATTTGCTACAAAGGTAATCACATGCCTAAACCAACATCGAGGCTATGCACCAGGCTGTGATGTTCTTATGCCTCGATGACCATGGCTGAGCCCAAGTCCCTGAGCCTTAGGTATTTGTATCGCAAGCTCACCGCGGGCTCCCAGTGTCGTTTACCTTGTTTCCCCAATGCAGCTATGGCCGAAGCACAGAGATTAGTTGTATTGATCGGCTTGCAGTGCTCGTGGATGTCGAATTGGCAGAGCACCACTCATAATCGAGGCAGAATCTCCTTTGTATGGGGGAGCTCTACCCGAGGTACAAAACTGTCCCAATGATGCAAAGTAATACCTGAGAGTGCATGCGAGTAAAATAATAGCCACTTGGGCCCTGCATCAATGCTCACAAATACATCAACTATATACAATAGTTCAGAGTTAATAAGTACTCTTTACCAAACATATATTAAAATGTACAATTTCTAATACATGTTATACAAAATGACAATGCAAGCCTGACACAGGTTTTCTTCTAAGCGCGGCCTCTAGTGGCGTCGTCTCTGATTGCACTCTCCACAGTACTTGAAATAGTGATCCCTCAACAGGGTGAGCAAAGCCTAGTAGTGATAATTTCCTACATGGGTTACTCCCAACCTAAGTGCACACGTCATGGCAAACAATCCGCATCAAGCGATTACATGAACTACTCGAATGTCTATGACCGATCCCATTGTCTAGATTCACCTGCATGACTCCCTCATATGCCTAAGCCGAATGCGAGTAAAATATCCAGTTTTCAAAACAAAAGCGTTTTGTTCTCGAAAACTCACTACCGAGATTTGATAAAATATTAGACTACCCTCCGAGGCCAATTGTTGGATAACGCTCCAAAACAGTCATAGTCTAAATCCGAAGTGATCTGTTGGACGACTCTCCAAGGCAATTCTTCGGAAAATCTTCCGTCGAAATTCCTTTCACAAACATTTTCGTTTTTCTTTCAATTTCATGTCATGCACTCACTCCTAATATTCTAAAGTGCCCCAGTGCATATGGAATGTATGATGCCAATCCTAACAAACTCATGCTAATATATATAACATGTCTATACTAACATAATTAATCCACATAAATCATGTTATACAAATTCACAACCAATAACACCAAAATTAGCTCACATGGGCTAATTAACAAACATAAGAAATTCATTTTGAATCACTCAACATCATAAAAATCACACCAAAAATTACGTCACTATTCACGTGAACAGTGAAACCCTCGGATTGGCATTGTTCACGGCCACACAAATAGGAATTTTCTCCACTCGGTTCAAAGCTTTTGAGATTGAATTTACGGCTAAAACAAGCCTTAGAATATTCCTAACCATTCACATGGCTCTTAGCCAAAGAATAACACAAGTAGAAAAGATCCCTACCTCTTGGAGTTGTCGGAACTCTACCAAATCGATGTCCACGCGTAGCCCTCGCCGCGTAGATCGACTTTGCTTCTTGCTCCGTCGAGCGGAGTAAATTAGAATGGCGTAGGAATCTAGAGAAGGCACCTTCTCTCTAAAATCTAAAAATCCAGCTACTTCCATCCCTTTGCCGTTTTTTGTCTTCAAAATGGAGAAGATGACACTGTTAACTTTGTCGTTCGTTAACATTTCCATAATTCCATCCATGTCCCTTTTGTCTTGATTTTTGACACTTGGCACAATCTAGGCCATTCATCTCATGCAACATGTGTCATATGAGTACATGTAGTAGGTGAAATTTTGTCACATCACATGTCTCTCACGAGTCGCTTTACGGCACCCGGCTCCCTGTGTCTCGAAAAACGTGAAATTCCAACTGTCTCATAATTCGATAAACTTCGACGTGGTAGCTAGATTTCGTGAGACGATTCCAACAGTGAAGTCCGTTTCATCATCCGAGATTTAGAAAATTTCCGGATTTTTACCGAAATTACCGTTTTACCATTTTTCAGAAAATTGGAATTTTCTCAGGTCTTACATTAATGGTTTAATTGAACATGATTAAGGTATGGAGGTTAATGGATTTTATGGATAATGTGACTTGTAGGAGGAAAGTGATTAGACGAGGTGGAATGGAAAGTTTTAAAGGAGGAAAAATAGCTTAAATAAATAGGTCGGGGAAAATATAAATATTTATGATATATATATATATATATATATATATATATATATATATATATATATATATATATATATATATATATATATATATGTAATGTTTACCAATGTATATGTTTTCATATTTATGTTATAAATGTTCAAATAAAAAAAGAAATGTGGTTTTCTTGACTTTAAATTATGTTGAGAAACTATAAAGTAGTATATTTTCCATAGTTTTATAAAGCATGTGTTGAGAATATATAGAAATAGTATGGTTTCCATAGTTTTATAAAGCATGTGTTGAAAAAATGAAATAATTATGGTTTCCATGGTTTTATAAAGCATGATTATGGTTTCATATTAAAGGAAATGTTTATGAACATATATTCTATATATATAAAATATATGTTTATATGAAAAATGTTTGAATCTATGGTTACCTATGTTACAAAAGATAAAGTTAAAGGAAAGTCGACTAAAGTACTTTACGCGTGCATGGTACATGGGAAAGGGTTAGGATTTTTTTTATAGAGGGAAGGGAAGAGTGATGCACATTTCCATGCATGTGAAAAGTACGAAAAGTTTACCAACACATAATGTGGTTTATTCCATAGTGCAATGGTATTTAAAATAAATGCATGATTTATCGGAGGTTCCTTTTGGGTCATCGGTGATCGTAAGATTGTTTCCTCGGAGGTTCTTTCATGGACCAGCGGTGGTTAATGGTAGGCGGGTTCCATTGGATATGACGGATTCAGAAAGGAAAAGAAAGTATATTGAAAAGATATGTTGATACAATTGTTTTACACATTGTATTTGAACTATATGGAAAAGAAAGTAAAGTAAATGTTTATGGAAATGAGATCTCTATACAATTGTTTTACACGTTGTATTTGAATGTAAAGGAAAACGCAAAGTAAATGTTTATGGAAATGAGACTCTATACACCCGTTTTACACATTGTATTTGAACTATATCTCTGAAACATTATTTTCCTATGAACTCGTCCTCTCACTAAGCTTCTAGTAAATTTCACCCTTTTCTAAAAGTTTTATAAAATAAGCCAGGCGTAGACTGACGTGCAAATGAGCATCCTCCTAGCCATGGATACTTTTAAAGTTTGATTTGAAATTGCTTCAGGTGGGACTTGATGTCCCATTGTTGGATGTGGAGTAAATTAAATTGTTTTATTACTGTGTTATAAATCGACATGTCCGAAAACAGAGGAAACTCTGCCCGATTTTCTATAAAATGTTTAAGCGTATAAAAAGGGTTTAATGTTTAAAAGAAAAAAAAAATTTGTCCCACCATGTTTCATAAGAGTTTAATGGAAAAGGTAAATGTATAAATGGGTTCGCTCCACGGATTCACTTTTAAAAAGGTTTAAAAGAAATGAAAGGTTTTTTTCGAATCCATAGGAGTGCCGGGAGGGTCCCCCGAGTTAGGAAAAGGAAACCCGGGTTGGGTCCCATCAACGTAGTATTAGAGCCCAAGATTTTGAAAATGTTTTGGTGGTTTGAAAAGTCTCCATGTCCTATAATGATTTAATGTTTTAATTAAATGTGCATGAGTTATTTTTAAAATTTAAATGTCATATGAACTTTATAACATATGATCTGTTTAAATGTTATAGAAAATGCGTTATCGAGGCAGTCCAGCCATGAGGAGGGTTCCTACATAGTCGTCTGCTCCAATTGAGGAACATATGGATGAGTCTGTTAATGTTCCTATTCCACCTCCTGTTCCTTCAGAGCCTTCACAGGCAGGACCATCACATCCTCCAAAGCCAGCGGGAGTTAATATATCGCTTGATCCAATGGCTCAGATTTTAGCCATAGCATTTCGTCAGCCCCGTGAGCCGACAGTGTCCATTAAGAGGGCAAGGAAATTTAGGGTAAGAAATTATGACGGAATAGGGGATCCTGAAAAGGCATGGTTGTGGCTAAAGGGTAATGAGAGGATGTTCAGTGTTATGGGATAGCAGAGAGTGTTTATCTAGATAGCAAGATGATTGATAGAGGCCAGGAGTCTATGGCAGACTTGATATTATTAGATATCCATGACTTTGATGTTATATTAGCATGATCAAGTATCTAGACATCAAGGCAAAGGGATTGTTATAGGAAAGAGGTTAGGTTCACTACGGAGATAGAGGTTAGTTCCCATGGGTTACGGAAGATACTACCTAGCAGTATTATGACAGCTATGAAGGCTAGTAAGATGTTCCGGAAGTCATATTAGAGGTACCTAACTTATGCCATTGAGGTGGGGGATAGTGGTAGTCGACTGGAAGATATTTCGGTAGTCAGAGAATTTTCGGATGTATTTCCAGAGGATCTTCCAGGTATAACTCCAGATAGAGAGATTGATTTTCAAATTGAATTGGCCCTTGGGACAGAACCAATCTCTAAGGCACATTATAGGATGACTCCTTTAGAGTTGAAAGAATTGAAAGTACAGATGGAGGAGCTTGTGAATAAGGGTTTTGTCAGGCCGAGTACGTCACCTTGGGGAGCTCCTGTTTTGTTTGTGAAGAAAAAGGATGGAAGTTTCGAGATCGCGGTATTGATTATGTAGAGTTGAATAAAGTGATATCAGAACTCAATACCCACTTCTTACGGATTGATGATCTTTTTTATCAATTACAGGAGCGAGGGTATTTTTGAAAATTGATCTGAGGTCAAGTTAACACATCACCAAAGATCCGTCGAGGATGTTCCTAAGACAACTTTCGTAACACAAGATGGGCATTATGAGTTCCTTAGTCATGCAATTTGGACTAACTAATGCCCTACCGCTTTATGGATCTTATGAATGTGATCTTCGCCCTTATTTAGACTTTGTTATAGTATTCATTGATGACATCATGGATTCATTGAGGCAAAGTAGTTGATCTATGAAGGCATCCTCGAGAGTTGTTTTACATATTCCGAGGGAAAATCGCTTGTATGCCAAATCAAGAAATGCCATTCCGGTTAGACAAAGGTTGCTTTCTAGATACGTGACTTCAGCTGAGGGGGTTTCCTCTCGCTGATCCTCAAAATATCGAGGCAATTGTGAACCGAAACCACCTACGAATGTGACAGATAATGGGTTTGGTTTGGCTAGGTACTATCGTGCTCAGAGGTTT
Organism: Tetrastigma voinierianum; assembly: GCA_016808115.1. Taxonomy (NCBI): domain Eukaryota; kingdom Viridiplantae; phylum Streptophyta; class Magnoliopsida; order Vitales; family Vitaceae; genus Tetrastigma; species Tetrastigma voinierianum. The sequence goes on along the minus strand of JAEQBH010003047.1, from coordinate 278,428 downwards.
TCGGTTAGCCGCTCCTTCGACTAAATTGGATACAAAGAGGAAAAGTTTGTAAGGTCGAGGCATGTTAGAAGCAAAGCCTACGAACTTAAATGGAATCGACCTTAGCCCTAGTTCTTACACTTCCGCTGGGCGCGTAATGGATATACAGCGGTCATGATGCTTCTGTGCAGGCTTAGGTGTGTGTTAATGCAACATGAAAATGTGGATAAAGATATGCTTCGAGACAATTGAAGAAGCATGAACGTAATTATCCTAATAACATGAGCTAAAGTCGCTGCTATAGTCTTTTACCTACCTGATATGGAGGCATTACTTATATGGGGTTCCATGCATAATTTTTACAGATCACAAGAGCCTGCAGTATTTATTCACACAAAAGGAGTTAAATATGAGACAGAGGAGATTAGTTGAGCTCATTAAGGATTATGAGTGCACTATTGAGTACCATCCGGGAAAAGCTAATGTGGTGGCTGGTGCTCTCGTAGGAACTTGGTCGTTCCATATCTCACCTTAAAGGTCAGGTACTCCCTCAGATTTGTGGAATTTAGGTCTTGAGCTTAGACTAGAGTCGATGTATAATGGAGCTTTACTAGCTACATTTCATGTTCGTTTGGTACTGATAGATAGATAGGATAAGGGAGCTACAAACTCAAGATTCGATTGTGATTAAGTTGAAAAGGGAAGCCGAGTCTGGGCAGCTGAAGGGCTTTTCAGTACGAGCAGATGGTACATTGATGATGGGTCACAAGTTGTGTGTACCGGATGTAGGAGGATTAAAGAAAGTAATTATGGAAGAGGCTCACTCTTCTGCATATGCGATGCATCCGGGAAGCACTAAAATGTATCATACCCTGAGGGAACATTACTGGTGGAGGGGTATGAAGAAAGATGTTGTAGAGTTTGTCTCAGATGTCCTATCGGTCGCCAGTTAAGGCTACATCAAAGACCTCGTAGGCTCTTACAAATTTCTCTTCGATCCCTGCGGAAATGGGAGAGATAGATTTTGTGGTAGGACTTCCGCGTTGCCAGAGTGGTTATGACGCGACATGGGTGATTGTTGATAGATTGACGAAATCAGCTCATTTCCTACCTATGAAAAACAATGATTCAAATTTCGAGAAGTCAGTCGAAGAGTATGTGAAAGAGATTGTACGACTTCACGGTACATCGGTATCGATAGTATTAGACAAAGATCCACGGTTTACTTCCCGATTTTAGCCCAGCTTATAGAGAGCTATGGGTACTAGGTTACATTTCGGTACGGCTTTCCATCCTCAAAAGGATGGCCAATCTAAAAGAACCATACAGACATTGGAAGATATGCTCAGGGTTTGTGTGTTAGAGTTTAAAGGAAGTTAGGATAGATATCTACCATTAATGGAGTTTGCCTACAACAATAGTTATCAATCAAACATTGAAATTCAGACCATTTAGGCCTTATATGAAGGAAGTGTGTAGGACTCTCATGTTGGGATGAGGTAGGTGAGAGAAAATTGTTAGTCCAGAATTTATTCAAGTCACGGCTGCATAATGTTAAGGTTTATCGCATGATGAAGATAGCACAAGATCGATGTAGTGCTATGTTGATAATCGGTGAGATATATGGAATTCTGCCGTGGAGCAGATTTCTAAGGATATCACCCCGAAAGGGGAAAAGGCGATTTGGAAAGAAAGGGAAGTTAAGTCCCCGCTTATATGGACCTTATGAAATTGTGGAAAGAATTGGGAGGTAGCGTGATCGATTGATAAGGTTGCCAATTGGACCGCCAAAATACATGACGCCTTCACGCTTTCCTATACTTTAAAGTGTAAAAACCCGAGAAAATTCTCACCTTCGAAAAGGGTAAAATGGTAATTTCGGTCAAAATCCAAAAATCTTTCGATCTCTGATGATTAAACTGACTTCATCGTTGGAATCGCCTCGAATCTAGCTACCAATTCCGAGACAATTTCTAATTTTTATGTTTTTCGAGGACCGGTGTCTATGTCGTGAAACTAGCCAGGAGGACATGCGGATGTGACAAAGTCACCATTACATGTACTCATGTGACACATGTTGCATGATTAGTGAGATGATGGGAATGAATGGCTTAGATAAAGCCATGTGTCAAAAATTCAAAACTTAAGGACACAAATAGAATTTTTGAAAAGTTTAAGTGAATAAGACAAAAAGGGAATAGCTTTCTTCTTCATTTGGAAGCACAAAACGCAAAGAGGGTTTGAGATTTTAGAGAGAAAGTGACTCTCTCTAGATTTCGAGCATCTGCATCAAGCTTCTGCTCTTCGTGAGCAAGAAGCAAAGCCGTTTACGCGGCAAGGGCTACGCTATAAGAATCGATTTTGTGGAGTTCCGACAACTCCAAGAGGTAGGGATCTTTTCCTACTTGGTTTATTCTTTGGTTAAGAGTCATTTTAATGGATGGGGATTTGTTGAGGCCTAGATGGCCGTGTTATCGGTTTTAAAATCTTTTAACCGAGTGAAGAAATCCCTACTTGTGTGGCCGTGAACCGTGCCGACCCGAGGGTTTCACTGTTCACGTGAATTGTTTTGTGATTTTTGTGTGGTTTGGGTGATTCAAAATGAATTGCTTGATTGGTTAATTAACCCATGTGAGCTAATTTTGGTGTTATTGTTGTACATTGAATAACATAATTTATGTGAGCATCAGGGCATGTATGCATGTAAATATATTAGCATGAATTGTTTGAAATTGGCATACGCATTCCATATGCACGGCACCCTATATGGTATGTGAAAGATACGACATGAAAAAGAAATTTAAAGAAAATGAAACGGGTTGTGAAAGGAATTTCAAGGAAGATCAAGAATTGCCTTGGAGAGTGGTCCATCAACCATCTCTGGAGTAGCTTTTAATCTATGACTGCTCGGAAAATTATCCAGCAATTCGCCTTAGAGGGTAGTCCAATATATTTATCGAAACTCGGTAGTGTGTTTTCAAGAACAAAAAGCTTTTGTTTTGAAAACTGTATTTTTGCTCACATTTGGCTTAGGCATGTGTGAGGGAGTCGATGAGGACTCGAGACATGGGATTGGGCATGTAGACATTCAAGTAGGATCATGTATTTGCTTGAGTGTGATTATCACTACTGGGCATTGCTCACACTATCAAGGGATCATTATTTCAGGTATAGGGAGTGTACAGGAGGACGACGCTCACTAGAGGCCGCGTTTTAGAAGAAAGCTGGGTTGTGACTTTAGTATTCATTGTGTATAACATGTATTAAAACTCTAAATTTTGATATATGTTTACTAATATATTGTAATAACTCTTGAACCATGTAATATACTGGGTTGAGATATATTTCAGGAGTATTGATGCGTATTTGCTACTTACCGCACGTGGACCCAAAGTAGGTCGCTTTAAAATGTTGGGACATGTTGTATTGGGAAGAGCTCCCTATACAAAAGACTCGCCTCGATCTTCATGAGAAGGGCTGGCCCGACATCCACGAGTATTCCCGCGGTCGACGGTTGTCAACGGAATTCAGAGGCGACCCTAAGCCCGATCCGACCGAAGGCGTAGTCCGAACCGAAACCCAAAGACGCCTGGCTTACTTCCCTTTAGTTATCGCTTATTAAACTTTTATTTTCAAAGTGTCGCGACTCGAATCCCCGGCTCGACCCGATAGGCGGATTCGAACCTGAGCCCGCGACCCGACGCTACTTATCTTATCAAAACATTTTTATTAATTCATTTAGTTGCGGAAACGGTTTCAGTTTTGGGGCAAGCCCATAATCATTTACAAATATAAAGCAATTTGGTAAGCTCCATAAACATTAACAAAATACATTTACAAAGAAAAGCATTCTATACTCTTTCCAAGAGCTACACAAAATCAAGTTCGGGGTTTGCCCTTTTGTTTACAAAACACCACTTGTTAAGATGATATGCAAAAAATTCGGGTATACATATACGATTACTTTCTCTATGACTCTTATTTGCCTTGATCTTGGGCTTCTTCTCTTTGCTTACTCGTCTACTTGGCGTAGTTAAAACTACACGCTAAGCATTTCATGCCTAGTGGTTTCTATACAGGTTCTATTCAGTTCAATTTAACTCGGCAAGCATTTATCATTAAACTATGCCTATTATATCAACTACTCATGCTTTCAATGTACGAATCATTTACCGTATCATATCTATATCATGCATTTCAATGCAACAATTCATTCATGATATTCATACATATCCATAAAAATATCTCACATTACACTTTCGTCAGCGTTGGCTCTGGCTTTCACCTTGACTATTGATTCACAATTTAAAGCGGATTCCGTTTGATGAATCCAGCCCTTAATATCGTCGGTATTAGCATACATTTTTAATTCTATCTCCCATCATGGCGGATGCCGTTTGATGCATCCCGACACGTGGTATCACTTATTCGGTCTCCCATCATACCGGATGCCGTTTGGTGCATCCCGACACGTGGTATCAATTAAATACCATACGCCATCATGACGGATGCCGATTAGATGCATCATGAGTGGGACATTTCTTCAATGCCATACGCCATCACATGGCGGATGCGATTAGTGCATCCGCCAAGTGGGACATTGGGTGACATTGGGGTGCCTTTGTGACGGATGGTGGTGCATCCGTCGGAAGATGATTGGTATATTATTCACTTTTCATTCGGTTATCGTTATCATTGATCATATTCACTTTCGTATTATCTTTCAAGACATACACAATCACCATAATCATATCACATACTCATTCATGTACTCGTTGTGTTCTCATTCTATAGTTAATTGGTAAACTACCAAAATACTTGAATTAGGGATGAGTCAGAGAACAAACCAATTATCAATTCCGTTTCTTTCTCGATGTCAATCCTGATGACGTTTGTCGTCTTCACAGCACCTGAGTCGAATCTGATTTATTCACTCTTAGTGATTATGCAAATAATCGTACTAAACGAATATCGTTGAAGCGAGCAAAGCTTTCTTGGGGCGGTGAGTCTGATATGTTTTGAATTAGACTCATTCTTATTCCCCTATGAGTCACTTTACTTAGGAGTGGAATCATTCCAATCGGATTATCGAACTAAAGTTATGGCATTTTCATGCCAACGATAAATTCACCGTGCAGGGACTGTTTGTATTGCTCATTTTCCAGGAATGTTAACCTGCATGTTTGACTCTAGTTCATTATACATTTTAAGCTAAGGTGCTAAGGGTTCTGGCTCAACTGGAATCACCCAATTCGGGCACGAAACTCAGGTCGTCCGAAACAACCGGACTACTCTATGTTTCAAAGCTGGAACAGAATTTGGCTTGCACATGGCCACTTTGGTGAATTTTAGGCCACTTAGGATCAGAATTTGGTGATGCCTATTATTTAGGATTTTTCTCCTTGAAGTCTATTTTACGTAGCCACTTGAATCACTCAAATCGGATAAGAAATAGGCAAGTTATGGCCAAAATCTGGCGGTGAAACAGGAAAACCAGAACAAGTTGTACCGGTATGTCTAACTTGTCTGGTACAAGTTATTAAATGACGAATTTAAAGTTGTGCGGTACATGTTCAAGTTGTCTGGAGTACATATGTCACGAAATGCCCAAATTGTGTTTTTCTTATTTTTTCCATATGTTTCAACTAGTCAACTCATACCTCATTAAACACTTTAAGACCACTTGAGTGTCTTATGATCCTTTTCTACTCAAATCACTCTTTCCAATTACATATATTTCTTCAAAATCTTCCATGAATTTCCCCAACACAACTCTAATATGAGTTATGACCATACACATAAACATGATGATTAGTTTAAAGTTTGTTTCTAAACCACTAACTCATTTCCTACTATTAACCATGGATTCATCCTCAAAGAGAGGATTCTATACTTTGCTTGTACTCTTTAAGGTTTTATTCACCTTACTTTCCATGATTATTGGTTTAGAATGAAACCCTAGCAAAAACCCTAGGTTTGGAGACAACTAATAACTATACAATTGCATGGAAAACCATTCAAAGCTTTAAAACCCATGTAGTTCCATACCTTTTTGCTTGATCTTGGCTTCTCCTCTTCCTCTTCCTCTTCTTCCCTTTGTTTTCTTTGCTCTCTTTCTTTCTCTCGCACGTTTTGCTGGGTAAAATGGAGACCAAATATGAATTTGGTCTTATCTCCCCCTACTGCTCTCCCATAAGTCTCCAAATTGCAACTAAGTCCTTCACCTTTTAATTTTTGCAAATCAATTTGTTTTAATTCTATTGTGGCCCATCTCTACTCTCTTTTTGATTTTTATATCCCTTATGGAAATTTCAATTTTATCCTTGTTTTTTTTTTTTTTTGTGCTCAAATTTCCGGGTTCACTAAATTTGCTATTTCATAATTTGTCAATTTATCAATTTTCGGAAGAAAAACACAGGACGCTCAATTCATACCCAGTCCTATAATAAAATTATTATAAAAATTCTAGGGTATTTTTGGGGCGTTACAGGACCCTTGGGGAATGAGGCGTCACAGCTTAGTATCAGAGCTTAGGTTTATAAATACTTAGAGCTTAATGTCGGATACTAAAGTATAGCTTAGTATCAATAAGTTAGGTATACGATTACCTAGGACTTGATGGGCACGGGTTAGATCACGCATTCCTTGGGCACTCTGATGATTGTTGTTTGATGTGTGATTGTGTGTTATGTTGTGTGATTTGTGTGCTTGGTGAGTGGCATATAGAAAAAAAAACTTTATTGAAGAAAATTTTTTTTCCGAGGTTTTACAGTGTGTAAAACTGGAAAAATAAAATAAAATAATTTTTTATGAATTTATTTTGTTCTATTGGAAAATGAAAAAAAATATTTTTTTCTTTTTTTAGTCTTCCAGTAGGTGGAACAAATGAAAAAAAAAAACAAAATGTCTGCGAGGAGTGGTTGACTCTTGCCACTCTGCTGTGCGGAGTCACGATGTCTGGTGATTGCTATCCACGACACAAGGCTTAGGAGGCGACACGGGGGCACACCACGACACACGATCAGGCTGCTTGCATATATACGGCTGGATAAGCGGAGGGTTGCGATACAAAATTTGTATCGTAGGGCGAGAGGGAGGGGACCTTTGGTCGCGATACAACCTGGCAAGGCTGCGTCTGGTGATTACAGCGGTAGCGCCCGCGATACGGCGCCGAGGGCTGTGACCGCGCATACGGCTGAGCGCGGGCGTGCGTGGCGGGGGCTCGTGTGTGATACAATTTTGTATCTCTGGGTAGGAGAACGCGACACGGTAAACCCGGAAAGGCTGCGACACGGCGGCGCCCGGCGCTGCGCATCGCAGCCAGACGGCCAAGACATGGCGGGCATGGCTGCGACCACGGCCTGTGCGCCTAACCTGGCGCCCGACACAGCGTTGTGCGGCGACTGGGCGCGGTGCTGCGCTGTCGCGCGGTGGGTCGAGTGTGCGCCTTGTACCCGACTTCGGTTTTGACTCGGTATAACGATACGAGATCCTGATTTGGGACCTTGTTCATAAGCACTATTCACGAGGTTTTCAAAAAAAAAAAAATAATAAATAAAATTTTTGTTTAATATGATTTAATATATGAAATTATTGTCTTGCATTACCTATGAATGCATTGACATTGTGTATGAGAATTTTTCGGTATGTGAATAGTGTCTCGGGGCTGAAATTACACCTTAGAATCTTGCGACAGAACTTTCTTGCCATTTGACATGTGTAGATGGCTGTCGAGGGCGAGGGCGTAGGGTCGTCCGGCGGGGTGCTAGCCAGGCACCACTTGGTTTTGACGGCGGACCTTTGCGAGGGACGTAGGAGATTGTGGATCTTTGCTATTGCACGGGCTGGTGCGGCTGGGGCGGCCGGGGAGTCAGGGTAACCTCCGGAGGTTTAGGGCACATCAATTCACGGGGGAGAGATCCATACTAAGTGGGCGCACTACTGGTTCGCAGCCGAAGGTATCGAGGCTATGGAAATTGCCTCTGATACGACCAGGATCAGACTAGTTGCATTCCAGCTAGAGGGTGAGGCCCAAGTGTGGTGGAATTGGGAAAAGACCTTTAGAGATCTAGAGGCAATGACTTGGGAAGAGTTCCATGATCTTTTCATGGGCAAGTATTTTCTGGATACTGCTCATCACACGAAGGCTCGTGGAGTTCCTGTGAGCCGGCTGTGGACTAGCGGACCGTATTGAAGTATGTAGCTAGATTCACAGAGCTAGCTCGTTTTGCTGATGACTACGTGGCCACGAACATGGCCAAGGTTAGGAGATTCGAGAATGGGCTGAAGTTGTCCATTCAGTCGATTGCAGGGCCTTTGTCAAGACGTTGACTCCATGAAGCCTGACGGCCCGACCATAGAGCAGAGAGATCGTGATGCTCCTGAGCACTCGAGATGCGGGTGTTAGTAGCAAGAGGAAGGAGAGCTCACTCTCTTCTAGTTCAGTGGAAGAAGCCCAGTGGCTTCTAGTTCACGCGGGTCTCCAAGGTCAGCACCATCCCGGCCGTGACGCATCAGAGCAAGGCTAGCCGAGGGCAGATGGCGGCTACCATTGCTAGCAGCCCTGACATTGGGAGGGATTGCCCCTGCAGATGTGGATCTCGTGGTTTCAAGACAACGCAAATCCTAGTCGCTAGTGAGGGACAGAGAGGATACAAAGATATTCCCTCCACGCCCCAAGATGTGCCGAGGAGCCAGATAAGCTCTGGAGCCACACGAGCACCCTCCTACACAAGCAGCCGTAGAGACCGGGATTATGGGCCGAGGCAGGACAAGGCCCACAGAAGGGACGCTTCGAGCGTGTCTACGCTATTACACCACCTCCTACCGAGTCAACGCAGCGTACTAATTGGAGTACAGTATCGTTGCTATCTCGCTCTATGGCAAGAGTGTTATTTGATTCACAAGGCCGCATTCATTCATTATTGTATCACCGCTATGATTGAGTTGGGCTTAGAGGCTGAGGTCTCGAGGAGCTCTTTGTATGTGAGTCTTCCTAGGGATTAGCGAGATGTGGATGATATGTCGTGGTTGCGAAGTTAGAGATCTCGAGGATTCTACTCAGCTGACCCGAGGGTCATAGACATGTCGAGTTCGACGTCATCCTTGATGGATCGTCGACAAACTTACGTGGTCGCCATCGACAGAGTCGTAGGAGGGCTACCACCTACACGTTGCGGATTCGCATCGTGTTTACTGTGGACAAGCATGATATTTTGCCCTAGGACGGTACAAGTTCGTGTGTCGTGGATTGAGGGTCAAGCAGCGTTCTTTACTCCTGTAGGACGAGGTGAGACCTGACTTCTAGATCTACCTCGAAAGAAGTCATAGTATGAGGATGTTTTCCAATAATAAGCTACCAGGATTGCCTCCGTAGAGGGTTGTAGACTTCGGTATCGAGTTACACCCTAGTACTTCGCCCATCTCTAGAACTCCACATAGGATGGCACCAGTTGAGTTGCAGGAACTTAGAATCCAGCTACAGGAGCTACTGGACAAGGGGCTCATTAGACCGAGCACTTCACCTCATGGGGCCCTGGCCCCGTTTTTGCGGGTAAGAAGAAGGACAAGACCTTCGATCGGTGGCATTGATTACGCTGAACAGTGGTTATTAGCTTTAATGTGGTTACGATCAAGAATCGCACTCCATCACAGAGGATTGACGAGCTGTTTGATCATTGAGAGGAGCGCAAGTCTACTCCAAGATAACCCTTCAGACTAGTTACCATCTCGCTGAGGGCTTAGGTGACAAATATCCCTAAGACGTAGTTCATGACGTTATACACCCTTGAGTTTACAAAGGATGCCTTGGGATTGACGAATGCGCCAGGCATTCATGGACCTCATACATAGGGTATTCCAACCTTATCTATATCGTCAGTGAGTCTTTGCGGATGACATTTTGGATCTACTCCAAATAGTGGGAGCATGAGGATCACTTAAGGATCGCTTTTGCGCTTGCCGAGATCACCGCCTGTATGCCAAGTTCAGTAAGTGTGAGTTTTGGCTTATTGAGGTGAGATTTTTGGGACACGTGGTGTCAGCATCAGGCGTGTCAGTAGACCCTAAGAAGGTCAAGGCCGTGATGAGTTGGGAGAGGCCAAAGTTAGTCTTCGAGATACGTAGTTTCTTGGGATTGGCTGGGTACTACAGGAGATTCATTGAGGATTTCTCCCCATTAGCCACAATTCCATGACGAGATTTAACTTCTAATGAGGTAAAGTTTGATCGGGACGATCACGCGGGAGAGTGCATTCCGGTGAAATAAGAGTGAGGCTATCATCGCTTCTTATTCATAGTCCCGGACAGGGACAAAGGGTACATGCGGTATTGTGATGCCTCGAGGGCCGAATCGGGATGTGTTTTTGATGCAAAATCGAGGGTAGTAGCTTATGGTTCCCGCCGCCTGAAGAATCACGAGCGCACTACCCCACACGACACGGAGTCGGGCGTCGTAGTCTTCACCCTTTGAAGATTTGGCGCCACTACTTATATGGCGAGGAGTTCGAGGTGTACTCGGAACATAAAAGTTCGAAGTATATTTTCACGCAAAGGGACCTCAATATGAGGCAACGCAGATGGATGGAGTTCCTAGAGGTTTATGACTTCACTTTGCATTACCATCCTGGTAAGGCAAATGTGGCGGCTGATGCACTCAGTCGGAAGTCACGGGGAGCATTGGCTAGTATAGCTTCCCGGGAGTGGCGATGCTCTGATCGCGATGCAGCCAGGCTGGGCGTACGAGCGTGCCTCAAGGTACGCTGGGGGAGCTTGGTAGCTACACCGTCTCGTTTAAGGCAGTGATCGAGTCCCAGGGGCGTGGACGCGGAGATAAGGTCCATCAAGGACCGGCACGCCAGTACAGTGACGAGGGTCGGACCGCCCATGTAAATGGGTAGCCTCGTATAGAGGACGAGTAGTGGTTCCTCAGTTAACCGATTTGAGAGAGGAGATTCTTAGGAGTTTCACTACTCCTCACTTATGGTCGTAATCCGTGGCACTAAGATGTACCAGATCTTCATCGCCGACTCATCAAGTGGGATGAAGAGACACGTAGGGGACTTTGTTCGACGATGTCTCACATGTCAGCAAGTTAAGGCTGAGCACCAGAAGCCAGCAAGGCTACTTTAGCCATTGAAGGTGGCTGAGTGGAAGTGGGAGCACGTCACGATGGATTTTGTGACCCACTTGCCACGGACACCGCAAGGACATGATGCGGTATGGGTGATAGTGGACTCCGACCACAAAGCTCTGCACATTTTCTAGTCAGTATGACACCTTCACATTGAGAGATCTTCCGTTGTACATTCGATAGATCGTCCAACTACATGGAGTACCAATATTCATAGTGTCGGATAGAGACTGAGGTTGAGCCGCACTCGAAGAGTTTCCAAAAGGCTACGGGCACACGACCTAATTACGAGTATGGCTTTCCACCCACGTACTGCATGGTCGCCAAAGAGGACCATACAGGTTAGAAGACATGCCGTGGAGTATGCGGCCCGGATCATAAGGGGTAGTCGGGAAGAGATTTGCCCTTAGTGGAATTCCGCCTACAACAATGCTTACGAGGAGAGTATACGATGGCACCATAAGGCATTGTATGGGAGGCCATGCAGATCATGATATGTTGGACCGAGGTGGGAGAGAGAGCTCCATTGATCGGTCCCGATCTCATTAGAGACACTCCTCTCGAGAAGGTGAGCTTGGATACGACATCGTCTCTCACTAGCCGTGAGCCTAAGAAGAGTTATGCTGATGTACGACGTCGACCCTTATAGTTCGAGGTTGGAGATCACGTCTTCTTGAAGGTGATGCCTAAGAGAGGAGTGGTCAGGTTCGGCAAGCGCGGGAAGCAATCGCCGAGGTTCATTAGACCCTTTGAGATACTCGAGAGGGTAGGAATCAGAGCGCACCTGGCTTGGCTTTTAGCGCCCAAAGATCACAAACCACGAGGTATATCACGCTCCACGTTTCTGAGAGGTACACCTGTGATCCAACACATGTAATGGAATTGGGAGAGATTAAGGCCGACATGGATGGGACCTTCCGGAGTGAGGGACCGGAGTTACTATGGATAGCCTTGATCAAAGTTTTGCGACGCTTGACCGTGGGGCTAGTGAGGGTGTTATGGCATCACCGTGGAGTGGAGTCATCAACGTGGGAGCGCGAGGACACAATATGGGCCACCTATCCCTTCTTTATATTTAGGGATAGCGTATGTGTTTCTAGTCGTTTAATACTTAAAAATGACTAGTTTACATGCATGGTATAGTGCACGCTTGCAAACGCATGTGAGTCGCTAGGATTGTACGAATCTCAGGACAAATTCTTTGGCTGGTGGGAGAATGTGTAAAACCCGAGAAAATTCTAATTTTCTGAAAAATGGTAAAATGGTAATTTCAATCAAAATCCAAAAATTTTCTAGATCTTGGATGACGAAATGGACTTCACCGTTGGAATCGTCTCGCGAAATCTAGCTATCACATCGAATTCCTAGATAGTCAGAATTTCACGTTTTTCGAGGCACCGGGTGTCGGTGCCGTAAAACGGCTTGTGAGAGACATGTGATGTGACAAAAGTCACCTACTACATGTACTCATGTAACACATGTTGCATGATTAGTGAGATGATGGGAATGAATGGCTTAGATTAAGCCATGTGTCAAAAATCCAAAACTTAAGGACACAAATGGAATTTTTGAAAAGTTTAAGTGAATATGACAAAAAGGGAATAGCTTTCTTCTTCATTTGGAAGCACAAAACGTGCAGTAGGTCTGGGTTTGAGATTTTAGAGAGAGAAAGAGTGACTTCTCTCTAGATTTTCCTGGGCTGCCGACTGGGCTTGCCTCGTCGAAGCAAGAAGAAGTTGTTCTGATGCAAGTGGCTACACGTGGGCACCGATTTTATGGAGTTTCGACAACTCCAAGAGGTAGGGATCTTTTCCTATTTGGTTTATTCTTTGGCTAAGAGCCATTTTAATGGATGGGGATTTGTTGAGGCCTAGATGGCCATGTTATCGATCTCAAAATCTTTGAACCGAGTAAAGAAATCCCTACTTGTGTGGCCGTGAACCGTGCCGACCCGAAGGTTTCACTGTTCACGTGAATGTTTTGGTGATTTTCGTAGTGGGTTCGGGTGATTCAAATGAATTGTTGATTATTAATTAGCCCAGTTGTGAGCTAATTTGGTGTTATCATAAATTGAATAAATACGATTTATGTGAGTTAATGGTGTTAATATATGCATGTAAATATATTAGCATGAATTGTTTGGAATTGACATAATGCATTCCATATGCACCAGGGCACCCTATATGGTAGGTGTGAGTGCATGACATGAAAAAAATTAAAATAAAAATGAAAATGGTTGTGAAAGGAATTTCAAGGAAGATTTTCAAGAATCGCTTCCTCGAGAGTGGTCCAAACAGCTCATCTCGCAGGCAATCTTGGGCTGACTGTTCGAAAAATTATCCAAAGAATTCGCCTGAGTGTAGTCCAACATATTTATCGAAACTCTAGAGTGTGTTTTAAAGAACAAAAGCTTTTGTTTTGAAAATTGTATTTTGCTCGCATTTGGTTTAGCATGTGTGAGGGAGTCGGCGCAGACCGAGACATGGATTGGGCATGTAGACATTCAAGTAGGATCATATATTACTTGAGTGATTGTTTGCTGAGACATGTGCACTAGGGTGGGGAGTAACCCATGTAGGAGATTATCACTATTGGGCATTGCTCACCCTGTCGAGGGATCATTATTTCAAGTACAGGGAGTGTACAGGAGGACGACACTCACTAGAGGCCACGTTTTAGAAGAAAGCCGGGTTGTGGCTTTGGTATTCATTGTGTATAACATGTATTAAAAATCTAAATTTTGATATATGTTTTGATTAAGAGTATTGTAATAACTCTTGAACCATGTAATATAGTTGGTTGGGATATATTATGTGAGTATTGATGCATAATCGGCGGCCATTTTTTATCACGCACCCCGGTGTAATGCTTTAAAATGTTGGGACAAAGCTGTATTTGGGACAAGCTCCCTGCATAAAGGAGACTCGCCTGACCGTGGAGTAGTGCCCAAGACACCAGCTATCCATAAGAGTTCCATGGTCGACGTCATTTACCTGATCCCAGTGGCGAGGTGTCACAAAAGTATATGACAACATCCTTCACATGTGTTAAGGATCAAACCCGATTGAATTGAAAGAAGACTTGACTTATAAAGAAATACCGGGTTCGCATTGTTGGATCTAAAGGACGTTCCTTCAAACAAAGTGATTCCTTTAGTGAAGGTGTTGTGGATGAATCATGGCAGAAAGGAAGCAACATGGGAACGTGAAGATCAAATGCAGACTCAGTATCCACACTTGTTTTAGTCAGGTATAATATTTAAATTTTGAGGACGAAATTTTTATAAGGAGAGGTGAATTGTAAGACCCTGAATTTACAGTTTCCATGAAGAGTAAATTCTCTGCTGACACTATCATTTGACTGAAACAAATAAATGAATAGCAATTTTAGAAAAACAAGCCCCGAAAATAAAAAAAAATGTTCATAATAATGAATTGAGTCTAAGAAGCTGAAAAAGATTAAAACAAAATTATGTTAAAGGGTGAAAATGCAATTTTTCTGAAAAATGGCAAAACGGTAATTTGTTATAGAAAAATCTGAATTTTTTTCTAGATTTCGGATGATGAAATGGACTTCACCGTTGAATTCATCTTGTGAGATCTAGTTACTCAGTCAAATTTTGTTGGATTCCGAGACAGTCGGATTTTTCACGAAATTCGAGGCGACGGGCGTCGATTGGACCCTAAAAACGAGATTTTTAGAAAAATCCTAAAAAAATGTCAAATATTTAAAGAATGTCCATTTAAGATAGATGGAACTGAAATCAGGACGAAATAAATTATTTCTGAGAAGTAGAACTGAACTCGAAGAAATGTGTATGCATATGGTTGCATGGGAGCCAGAAAATCACACTATAAAATCCAAAATATCTAACATGGACAAAGTTCTCATTTTGTCTAAGACCAAACCGTAAGAGAGAGAGAGAGAGAGAGAGAGAGAGAAGAGGAAGCCAAGCTTATCTCTTCGATTCATGGGATTTTGTCGGTCATAGTTCGATAGTCCAAGAGTTAAAGCTGCTCTACGCGACGAAAGCTACACGTGGGTACCGGAATCACAAGATTCCGCCAATGTTCAAAGTTCGGGTTTTCACTAAAATTGAGAAAAGGCGGTGTCCCTGAAATCATACTATTTGAGGTAGGGTTTTTCCCCTACTCGGGTTAATTTCTGTCTAAGGGCATGTGTGTTTCCAAGGGAGATGTTGTCTAGTTTTTCCTTTCGACCCCACGACTATATTTTGGCTATAACTTGGTCATCACTCATCCGAATTAAGTGATTCAAATTTCTGGATAAACTATACTGATAGGAGAACATATCTCCTTGAAATAGGTCTATCCAAATTCTGACCCCTTTGGACTCATAAATGCATTCCAAGTGGAGCTATGTTCAGCAAGTTTTCATGTTCTGTTTTGAAACCCCATGACTGTATTTTTTCCATAACTTGGCAATCATTCATCCGAATTGAGTGATTCAAATTGATGGTTAAACTAGACGGATAGGAAAACATATCTCATTGAAATAGGTCTATCCAAATTCCAACCCCTTTGGACTCAGAAATGCATTCAAGTGGAGCTATGTTCAAGCAGTTTTTACTGTTCTGTTTTGAGACCCCATGATTGTATTTGGCCATAACTTGGCCTTCACTCATCCGAATTGAGTGATTCAAATTGATGTATAAACTAGACTAATAGGAGAACATATCTCCATGAAATAGGTATATCAAAATTCCGACGCTTTGGAACTCGGAAATTCATTCAAAGTGCACCAGCACACTAATTCCCAGGTGGGACACAATGGTCAGGCCTCCAATTTCGGAAGGCCATAACTTCTTCGTCCGAACTCCGTTTTGGGAGTTTTTAGATTCTATGGAAAGCTCATTGAGTCAAAATTCCAGCCATATACCTGTGGAGGATAGGGGATGATCATAACGTTGAAAATTTATGTTTTGTACCAAGTGTACAAGTTTCTTGGTTATGTCGATGTGAATAGTCGGGTTTTGGCATGACCATTTCATGGCATGTTGTGGGCTATTGTATGGGGTATTAATTTCCATAAGTTAGCATAAGAAAAGCATGAGAAACAAAAGAGGTTGAGTTCAATTGATTTTAATCAATTGGAAGTGATTAAATGCTTAAGGGTTGTTGGAAAGTATATTATAGTTAATGGTTTAATTGAACATGATTAAGGTATGGAGGTTAATGAATTTTATGGATAATGTGACTTGTAGGAGGAAAGTGATTAAGGACAAGAGTGGAGGTGGAAAGTTTTTAAAGGAGGAAAAATGGCTTAAATAACTAAGGTGAGGGAAAATGTAAATGTTTATGAATATATATATATATATATATATATATATAATATGTTCATAAACATTTCCTTTAATATAGAAACCATAAATCATGCTTTATAAAACTATGGAAACCATACTCATTTCATATTTTCTCAACATAATTTAAAGTCAAGAAAACACATTTCCTTTTTTTCATTTGAACATTTATAACATATGAAAGGAAATATGAAATGAGTATGGTTTCCATAGTTTTATAAAGCATGATTTATGGTTTCTATATTAAAGGAAATGTTTATGAACATATTATATATATATATATATATATATATATATATATGAAAATGTTTGAATCCGTGGTAACCCTATGTTACAAAGATAAAGTTAAAGGAAAGTCGACTAAAGTACTTTACGTGTGCAAGGTACATGGGAAATGGTTAGGATTTTTTTTATAGAGGGAAGGGAAGAGTGATACATATTGCCATGCACGTGAAAGTACCTAAAAGTTTACCAACGATACGTGATTTATTCCATAGTGGCAATGGTATTTAAAAAAAATGCATGATTTATCTGGAGGTTCCTTTGGGCCATCGCGATCGTGGAAGACTGCTTCTGAGGTTTTTCGGCGGACCAACGATGGTTAACGGTAGACGGGTTCCATTGGATATGACGGATTCAAAAAGGAAAAGAAAGTATAATGAAAAGATATGTTGATACAATTGTTTCACATTATATTTGAACTATATGGAAAAGAAAGCAAAGTAAAATGTTTATGGAAATGAGATTCTATACAATTGTTTCAAGTAATGCTGTATTTGAACAAAAGGAAAAGAATGCAAAGTAAATGTTTATGGAAATGAGATCTCTATACAATTTGAGTTTTACATTGTATTTGGAATTATATCTGTAAATATTATTTAACTCGACTCACTGAGCCCTTTAGCCTGACCCTTTTTCAATATGTTTTATAAAATGTTTTCAAAGGCGTAGATCAAAATGTATAGTTTTTGTTGTAAATAACTACTTGTGCACCTTTCTTTTGTGATTTATATATGTTTTAAAGAAATGAACTATGAGAGCTTTGATCCTCTATTTGGTAGAGGTATGTAGGCGGTTGGGTGTAATTCCCGACTCGAGCCCACCGGTTATAGAAAAAAAAATTATTGTTTATACATCTATAGTGTTCAGAAAATGATTTTAAAGTTTGATTTGAAATTGCTGAGTGACCTGATGTAAGACCTCAGAAAATCTACTAAAAAGGTAAAACGGTAATTCGTAAAAACCCGAAATTTTCTAGATCTCGATGATCAGCGATTCTCACCGTTGGAATCGCCTCGCGGAAGTCTAGCTACTACGCCACCTCGGCATGTTCGGAATTTCACATTTTTCGAGGCACCAGGTGTCGAGTGTCGTAAAACGGGTTTGAGAGACATGTGATGTGACAAAAGTCACCTACTACATGTACTCTTGTGACACATGTTGCAAGATTATAGAGATAATGGAAATGGATGGCCTAGATTGTGCCAAGTGTCAAAAATCTAGAATAAGGGACATGATGGGAATTAAATAAAAGTTTAATGATAATAAGACAAAAGATGAACAGCACATCTTCTCTTCATTTAGAGGCAAAACGGCGTAATGCTAGGAGGTTCAAAGTGCTGGCTGGGAGATCGATTTTTGTGCAGAGAAAGAGCCCTTCCTCTCTAGATTCCTCGAATGACGAACTCTGCCTGCCTCGACGAGCAAGAAGCAAAAAGTTGTTCTACGCGGCGAGGGCTGGGCGCGGACACCATTTGGTGAGTTCCGACAACTCCAAGAGGTAGGATCTTTTCCTACTGTGTTAATCTTTGGCTAAGATCCATGGGAATTGTTAGAATGTTCTGAGGCTTGTTTTAGCCAGAATTTGCCTCAAAAGCTTTGAATCGAGTGGAGAATATTCCTTATTTAGTGGTCGAACAAGAATCCGAGGGTTTCACTGTTCATGTGAATAGTGACATGAATTTTTGCGTGATTTTTATGATGTTGAGTGATTCAAAATGAATTGCTTGTGTTTACTAATTAGCCCATGAGCTAATTCTCGTGTTACATTGACAGAATTTGCATAACATGATTTATGTGAATTAATTATGTTAATATATATGCATGTGAATATATTAGCATGAATGTGTTGAATTGGTACTGGTGACCCATATGCACTAGGGCAATCTTCTAGAATATTAGGGAGTGAGTGCATGATATGAAATTGAAAGAAACGAAAATGTTTAGAAAGGAATTTCAGAAGATTTTCCAAGAATTACCTTAGAGAGTTGTCCAACGCATCACTGGATGAGGATCATGAATCGCTTTCTGAGAAATATCCAAAGAATTGGCCAAGGGTAGTCCAATATTTTACTGGTGGTTCGTAGTGAGTTCGAGAACAAAAGCTTTTGCCTTGAAAACTTGATATTTTACTCGCATTTGGCTTAGTATATGTGAGAGTCTACAGGACCTCTGCGATGGCTGGATTATCATGTAGACATTCGAGTGGTGTTCATGAAATTGCTTGAATGTGATTGTTTGCCATGATAAAATTTAGGTGGGGAGTAACCCATGGTGGAAATTTATCTCACTCGGGCTTTTGCTCACCCCGTCGGAGGATTCACTACGTGCACAGGAGCGATCGGAAGGCGCACTCACTGGGAGGTTCTGCAGCCAAGAAAGTCACTTGTGGATTTGATATTGTTTTATAACATGTATTAGAAATTGTAAACTTTTAATATATGTTTGTATTAAGAGTAATGTTTTAACTCATGAACCATGTAAGATAGTTGGTTAGATATTTTGTGAGTATTGATGCAGGGCCCAAGTGGTCGCTTATTTAAGTACTGCACGTGGACTCGTGGTGGTCATTGTGGAACTCCGTTGGGACGGTGTTCTCAGACGGGGTAGACCCTCCCCGTACAAAGGAGACTCTGCTCGATTTTCATGAGTGGTGTCGGGTTACCCGACATCCACGAGTATTTCGTAGGTTGACGGGTTTTCAACGGGACCCCCGGGAATGGGGCGTCATAACTTGGTATCAAAACTAAGGTAAACGATTACCTTGGGTGCTCGATGGGTGTATCCATAAGTTAGTCCCCGATACCAAACCTTCGCCAGCCTATCGAGCATAGGCAATGAATACCTAGGGCTCGGGGGACTCTGGGCCAAGGCCGAGTCAGCTAGTATAAGAACATCAAGGCTTGGTATAGCCCCATGTTATTTAGGTATGTGATTGCCTAGAAAATCACGGGACAGGATTAGAACACTACATGCATTGTGTTTTATGTGATTGTGTGATTATGTGCTTAGTGATTAGCACATAGAAAAATGATAAGGAACAAATTTCTAAGGTTTTACAAAGGTGTAAAACCTGAGAAAATGGATAAAATAAATTTTAATAAATTTATTTGGTTTATTGGAAAATGAGAAAAAAAAAATTTGGTGTTTTTCCAATAGCTGGAATGAGAGAAAAAAATTCTCGTGTGGAGATCAAGGCTAGGCTACGCCTCATTTTTTCTAAGCGTGAGTCGACCACAACAAGTCAGGACATGACACGTGGCTTGACTCCGCATGGCCCGGGAGACAGGTCCCAGTTAGCGGTGCGCAGGGCGCAAAGGTGGTCAGCCACAAAGGCCTGCACAATACGGCGTTCTTACTTACATGGCCACAAGGAGGCTACGACACGGCGGCGAATACAGACAAGGCCGCTCGGCCGCGGATTGTGTCGATATTACGCTTGTGGATAGTAACAGGCAAGGACCGTCATTGGTCGTGGTCACGATACAATCTTTGTATCGTGGACAGCGGAAATCAAGAGCGGCGCGTCACTTAGCTACAATCGACAGATCGTGACGTGGGGCGTAGGCTGGCCGCATGAAAGCGCGCGTAGACAGCCACGACATGGTCGGGCAGGCGCACCGGCAAAGGCGCAACACGCCACGACACGGTCGTGTCGGCCTCGCGATACGCCATACGTGGTAAGCCACTCTGGCCACCGGCCGCCAGCTGGGCGGTGCGGCCCGGGCGCGCGCTGCGTACCGGGCACACCGTGCGCCACCAGCCCGCTGGTGCACTGTGCACCCAACTCAGTTTTGACTCACTGTACTATTCTGAGTCAATGTTTTGGAACACTGTTCATGAACACTATTCATGAACACTGTTCACGAGGTATTCAAAAAAAAATTAAATCAAATCAAATCAAATCAAATCAAATCTTTTAAAAATGAAATTTTCTAAAATAAAATTTTTGTTGTTAAAAATGATTTAATGTGGAATTATTGTCTCAGATTTCTATGAATGCAAAGGACATTGTGTATGAAATGTTTTATGCGAATAGTGTCCTCGAGGTCGGTTTTACACTTAGAGATATTGCATTGAATATTAAGTTGTCATTTGACATGTGTAGATGGCTAGTCGAGGGCGAGGATGTAGAGGTCGTCCACGAGGTACCGGGTCGCACCACGGCTGTCACCAAATAATCGACTTTACCAACAAGCTATCGAGGTCGAGGGTATCGCGGCCGCTACTATCGCACAAGCTGGCAAGAAAAAGCATCGTGATGGCAGACGATTACAATGGCATCCAAGATATGAGTGCCGGTACTAAGAGGAAGGAAGATCCATCTTCTTCCAACCCGGAAAAAAGCGTAAGACTTCGCTTTTGACTTTGACCTTCAAAGATGTATTAAGGTTATCGTGACCAAGGTCAGACGGGCATTTAGTCAGCAGTAAGTGTGTGATATGTTATTTCGCCGATACCGATTAATTCGACGATTGCCCATGAGGCAGAATCCAAGGGTATGGGACACCTTCACCCCAATCAATGCGAGACGAAGTTAGGGTTGCCATCAGACGGGGGCGACAGCGCTACCATCGCCAAGAAATCTGACATATGGAGGAGGGATCGCCTCAGAGACAGTGGATCCTGTTTTGGGGGACAAGCATCCCGGGCCAATCCAGAGGACAGAGGACACGCTTGTTCCTCCACCCCCTAGTATGGGTTAGGGAACCAAGATTGACCTGTGGTGCCGCACCAACACCTAGTACTTCAAGTAGACGGCCACATAGCCGTACAGCGTAGTCGAGGTCGAGCACAAGACCCAAGCCGAGTTCGGGTCGGTCAAGTGTGACGTATACCATTGCCGCCAGCCTGGGCATATGAGGCGAGATTGTCCTAGGAGGCAGAGAGGTCTCATGTGGTACACAGGCCGAGCATGCACACTCGATGGTACGTTTATAAATTCGCATTTGTTTTCTAATGCATCATGTTCATTAATGCATCTCAGGTGATAGGTTCGCTTAGAGGTCGAGGCCTTTAGAGTAGCTAGGTGTGGATGTTCTTCCCAGGATGTGGGTGAGAGCTGGACCGATAGGTCGGGATTATGAGTTAGATCTCCGAGATTCCGCCTCATGGTGGACCCTCGGGATTCGGGTGTCACAAAGATGGCATCATTGGCGCTCATGCACGGTGAAGATCAAGGCCGAGTCGGGTGTGGGTGCATGGTATGGTCATTCACCACTTTAGTGAGTGTGGGCTGGGTTTGTCTTGGGACTACGTCCAATAAAGACTATAGTTCGAATCAGAAATGAAGAGTACTAATGTTTGTCATAAAGTTAGCGCCATTAACTCTTAAGGTGAGAAGCTCCTGAGTTAGTGGCGAGACCCATGTGTAGTATCCGAAAGGTCCTATGTGGGTGTAAGAGACCCGGGAGCTATCCCGACTTCTGCAGGGTGTAATAAACCCAGCGGAGAAATCCACTCTTAGCGGGTGCAAGAGACCCGCGGAGTTATCCTAAATTTCGTGGTGGGTGTAAGAGACTAGGGAGCTATCCCGAATTTTCTCAGGGTGTAAGAGACCGTGGAGTTATCCGAATTTGTGGGTGCAGACCTAGGAGCTATCCAGACTTCTGTGGTGTAAGAGACCCAAGGAGAAATCAAATTTCAGGTGGGTAGGAGACCCGGGGAGCTATCCCGGGAATTTCTTGTGTAAAGTAAGAGACCCGGGGAGCTATTTCGAATTTCTGTGTGGGTGTAAGAGATTCGTAGAGATATCCGAAATTTCTGTGTGGGTGTAAGAGACCCGTGGAGTTATCCGAAATTTCTGTGTGGGTGTAAGAGACCCATGGAGATATCCAAAATTTATGTGTGGGTGTAAGAGACCCGTGGAGATATCCGAAATTCTCATGTGACAAGAGGCTCCACAAAGCAGTAGCCGAAAGTCTCCGTTTCCCAAAGAGAGAAAACACACGATCATGTTATCACGAAGACTTAGGAGTTGAGCATAGGAGCCTGAGACTCGAGATGAAACACACGGTCAAGCATTGTTTTAGACTTAGAGTTGAGTGATAGGAGTCGAGAGTGGCTCGAGATGAAAACACACGGTCAAGTTATCACGTAGACTTAGGTCGAAAGGATGTGAGCTTCTGATATGACTCGAGATGAAAACACACCTGGCCAAGCTATCAGCGCAGACTTCAGAGTCGGGAGTGATAGAGCCTGGAGCAACTGAGATTTGGATACCCCTTTGGAAATTGCATTGCGTTTGCGGAGCCGGCTGGGCAGGTTCAGATATGATGCTCATTCACATGGACATGGATTAGGTTGACGTCCATTGGATTGTCAAGTGATTGCGGACCTTGGGAAGGTTGGAGCTTACACACCAATCAAAAGGGTAGGTTACGATGACGCGGTCGGGATGCGATGGGCGAGCAGTGGACCGGCTCGCGGTCGGCACATTTTCTAGCCAGGCGGATGACCTTCACATCGAGAGATTCCCGCCATAGGTATTCAGAGATCGCCCACTACATGGAGTACCGCATCCATAGTGTCGGATAGAGACCGAGGTTTACTCACAAGACTGGAAGAGTTTCAAAAGGCTAATGGGCAATACCCACTAACCATGAGTACTCGCTTCCAACTAATAGTATGATGGTCAATGTGAGAGGACTATTATATTGTGTGTTAGAGGACATGTCATGAAAGCATGCGGTCCTAGATCATAAGGGTAGTTAGGAAGAGCACTTGCCCTTAGTGGAATTCGCCTACAACAACAGCTTATCGACGAAAGTATACGTATGGCATGTCCCGGATCATAAGGGTAGCAAGCACTTTGCCCTAGTGGAATTCGCCCACAACAATGCTTTATCAGCGTAGTATACGTGATGGCAACCACGCGAGGCATTGTATAGGAGGCCATGCATCACCGACATGTTGGACCGAGGTGGAGAGCTCATTCACCGGTCCCGATCCGATGACACCGAAGGTGAGCTTGATACGACAGTCATTTCTTCTCATGCCCCGTAATCCCAGAAAAGAGCTTATGTCGATGTGAGACGTCGAATTTTAGAGTTCGAGGCTTGAGATCACGCTTCTTAAAGGTGATGCCCAAGAGATGAGTGGTCGTTCCAAGAGCGTGAGGAGTTTTGGTCGCTAGGGCTTATTAAAGCCCTTCGAGATACCGAAGAGGGTAGTACCGTAGCTGCAGCACGGCTGGTGTTACCGCCTAGCATGTCAGGTGTCCACGAGGTATTTCACGTCTCCATGCTCCGGAGGTATACTCTAGATCCAACTCATGTAGTGGATTGGGGAGAGATTGAGGTTACGACCGATGTAATCTTCGAGGGAGTGGACCAGCATTGTGGATAGGACGGGATCGTGTTTTTGCGACACAAGACCGTGAGGCTGTTTTTTGGTGGTACTATGGCAGACCGCGGAATGGAGGAGTCAACGGGGAGTCATGAGACACGATGCGGGCCACCTAATTCTCTTGTTTGTGGACGAAGGTACGTGGTTTAGTCGCTTAATATTTAAATGACTACCATACGGTGGTTCAGTGCACGTTGCATATGCAAGTTGTTTTGATTGTCCATAATTTCGGGACGAAATTCCTTTTAAGGAAGGAATAATGTAAGACCCGAGAAAATTCCATTTTTACAGGCAAACGTAATTTCGTAAAACCTAAATTTTTCTAGATCTCTAATAATAAACGGATTTCACCGTTGGAATCGCCCCTAAGTCTAGCTACCACGTCTAATTTCGTCGAATTCCGAGACAATCGTAATTTGCACATTTTTCGAGCACCGGTAATGGGGTGTCGAAACTGCTCGAGAGACATGTGATGTGACAAAAGTCACCTACTACAAAAATTTTGCATATGTTGCAAGATTAGAGAGATAATGGAAATGGATGGCCTAGATTGTGCCAAGTGTCAAAAATCTAGAATAAGGGATATTATAGGAATTAAATGAAAGTTTAATGATAATAAGACAAAAGACGCAATTAATATTTTCATTCTCCATTTAGGGCAAACGCGTAATGCTGGAGGTTCAAGAAGGGCTAGAGATCAGATTTTTAGAGGGAGAGAAAGAGCCCTTCTCTAGATTTTCGGTCGACTGATCCGGTCAGGTTCTCGACGGAGCAAGAAAGCAAGCCGCTTCACGCTGGGCGAGGCTACTCAGGATTATCCGATTCGTGGAGTTCGACAACCCAAGAGGTAAGGATATTTTCCTACTTGTGTTAATCTGGGCTAAGAGCCATGTAAATGGTTAGGAATGTTCTAGGCTTGTTTTAGCCGTGAAATCTGGGTCCTTCAAAAAGCTTTGAACCGAGTGGAGAAAATTCCTATTTTTGTGGCCGTGAACAGTAACCCGAGGGTTTCACTGTTCATGTGAATAGTGACGTGAATTTTTGGTGTGATTTTTATGATGTTGAGTGATTCAAAATGAATTGCTTGTGTTTGTTAATTAGCCCATGTGAGCTAATTCTGGTGTTATTGATTGTGAATTTGCATAACATGATTTATGTGAATTAATTATGTTAATATATATGCATGTGAATATATTAGCATGAAATGTGTTGAACGACATCACATTCCATATGGACCGCACGCTTAGAATATTAGGAGTTTAGTGCATGACATGAAATTGAAAGAAAACGAAATGTTTGTGAAAGGAATTTCAAGGAAGATTTTCCAAAGAAGGCTTTCTTGAGAGTTGTCCAACAGACTACTTCGATGAGAACCATGACCAAGCTCTGAGAAATATCCAAAGAATTACCAAGGGTAGTCCAATATTTTACTGAAATTTGGTAGTGAGTTTTCGAGAACAAAAAGCTTTTGTTTTGAAAACTGAATATTTTACTCGCATTCGGCTTAGGCATATGTGAGGGAGTCGATGAGGACTCGGGACATGGGATTGGTCATGTAGACATTCGAGTAGGTTCATGAAATTGTTTGAATGTGATTGTTTGCCACGCATGTGCACTTAGGTTGGAGTAACCCATGTAAAATTATCTCAATCGGGCTTTGCTCACCCCGCCGAGGGATCACCATTTCCGCACAGTGGAGCTTATCGGGGAAGGCGGCACTCACTCAGGTCACAGAGTTAGAAGAAAGCCAACTCTATGGTTTTGATATTGTCAGATAACATGTATTAGAAATTGTAAACTTTTAATATATGTTTGTATTAAGAGTAATGCTTAACTCTCGAACCATAAGATAGTTGATTAGATATTTTAAGTAAAGATCACGTGAGCCCAAGCGACTCATTATTATACTTTCGCATGTGGACCTCGTGGTGGCCACTGAGAACCGCTTTGGGATGTGTTCTGCCTCTCCGGGGCAGAACTCCCGTACAAAGGGAGACTCGCCCCGATTCGTGGAGTGAAAGTCGGGTTACCCGACATCCACGAGTATTCCGCAGGTTGACGGGTTGTCAACGAGACCCCCGAGAATGGGGTGTCACATGATGTCCCATTGTTGGATGTGGAGTAAATTAAGTTGTTTTATTACAGGTGTTTTAAATTGGGACATGTCCAAAAAACAGAGGAAACTCTGCCCAATTTTTTATAAAATGTTTAAGCGTATAAAAAGGGTTTAATGTTTAAAAGAAAAAAATATATATTTTTGTCCCACCATGTTTCATAAGATTTTAATGGAAAATGTAACTGTATAAATGATTTTGCTTCACGAAATCACTTTTAAAAAGGTTTAAAAGAAATGAAAGGTTTTTTTTCAAATCCGTAGGAGTGCCGAGAGGGTCCCCCGGATTAGGAAAAGGAAACCCTGGTTGGGTCCCTTCAAAAAGATTTTATTTAATTTTATTTTTTCGTTAGATAGGATAATTGTTTTTATTTAAAAAATTAATTTTCTCAAAATTGAAATAAAAATATAATTTTTTGTAAATATTATATAAATTTAACATTTATAATGAGGATGATTTTTTTTTCTCATGGTATTTTATATTTTTAAAAATAACTTAAGAAAGAAATTATTTATCATAATATTTTTATTTTTATTAATTTATTATAATGTTATACAAATATTGAATAAATTAAAAGAAA
Organism: Tetrastigma voinierianum; assembly: GCA_016808115.1. Classification (NCBI taxonomy): domain Eukaryota; kingdom Viridiplantae; phylum Streptophyta; class Magnoliopsida; order Vitales; family Vitaceae; genus Tetrastigma; species Tetrastigma voinierianum. The sequence goes on along the minus strand of JAEQBH010003047.1, from coordinate 251,678 downwards.
AATTTTTTTATAAAAAAATTTGTTTTAGATACAATAATTATTTTTATTTAAAAATTTATTTTCTGAAAATTTAGTCAAAAATTTAGATAAAAATTCATTTTTTTGTTGATAATGTATGAATTTAACATATATAATGAGAATGATTTTTCTCATGATATTTATTTTTAATTATTATTTAAAAATAACTGAAACGTATTTATAATAATTATTTTATTTTTTAATAAATAATTTTTTAATAACATTTTAATAAATTTATAAAAAATAAAATAAAATAATTATAATTCTTAATTTATTTGTAAGTTATTTTAAAAAATAATATCGTAGGAAAAAATCATCCTCCTTATACATGTTATATTCACATATTATCTACAAGAAAAATAAATTTTTATCTAAATTTTGACAAAATTAATCTTTAAATCCGATCTACCCCAATTGTTTTTCTAAATTTATCTTTTATTTTGTTCAATATTTATATAATATTCTAATAAATTGAAGATAAAAAATAAAATTATTATGATAAATAATTTATTTCTTAGTTATTTTTTTTAAAATAAAACATTTTGGGAAAAATCATCCTTATTATAAATTTTAAGTTTATATTATTTATAAAAGAATAAATTTTTATGTCAATGCTAAATTATTTTTTAAATGAAAATAATCATCTTATCTAACCAAAACGTTTAAAATAAATCAATATTTTAATTTCTTATCCAAATTTTAAATAAAATTTAAAATAGGGAGCCAATTTTCATGTTTTCAATAAGATAAGATATTAATTTTAACATTTCGAAATGTATGAGGTAAATGTGAACAAAAGTGGAAGTGTAAGGGTTGAGTTGAGATAACGACATTGGAAGAATGGATAATTGACTTAACAGTGATTACCACAACCATTTGAAAAAGACTTAAGGAGCATTTGTTTTTTTGGCTTTTTCTGAAAACAAATTAAACTTTAGACACCTTGTTTTCTCATTATTTGCATAACTTATTTACGAATTTTTAAAAGTTTTTTGTGAGATATTTGGATTTTTCTATTGAGAAAAAAGCGCCTAAAATTCAAAATAAAATATTTTTAAAACTTTAATCCACTCATAATATTTCAAAATATTTTTAAAACATGAAATGCTTCATCAATCTATTATTTTAAAATTATTAATTTTATATATTTTATTTTTAGTTATATAAAATAAATAAGAATGATAATAATAAATTATTTTGTCATAATAATTTTATCATTTTAATTTTTTGTAAATATATTAGTATGTTATACATATATTACACAAATGTTTTTTATTTTATCATAATAACAAGGGTGATTTGATTAAAAACCTTATAAAATTCAAATTTGAAAATCTAATCTCATGAATTTTTTTACCCTATTTTAACAAAAATACTCTTATTGTTTTCTTGTAAAAATGTTTTTTTTTCTTTTCAAATATATATGTAAATACATTAAATAAAAAAGTGCATTTTTGTCCTTTATGAATCATTCTTAGATAAAAAAAACATGGAAATTATTAGCTTTACAAATTTTGAGTTATTTAAGTTTTTTTTTAACTAAATATTTCTATTCTTTAAAAAACACTATCATTTCTATACAATTTTTTGAAATTTGAGGTCTTAACCAAATATTTTTATTCTTTTGAAAAACTAAATATTTCTAATAATAAATTATATCATCATCACGAAACAAGTAATGACTCAGGATTATTTTTCTTAATATATTTAAAAAATATTGATTTTAAGATATAAAAAACAAACTACTCCTCCACCAAATTAAATTAAGGAATAATTGGAAATTAACCTTTCAAAACAAAATTGCCCCACATGTTTTGATTGGTGGGCCCTATCTACTACTACATATGAGGGAGAGAGTCTTGCCATCTATATTCACTTAAAACATAATTTAGAAAAAAAAAAAAACCCCGAAAAGACTCTCCCTTTCTTTACAACATTCAAGTTTATATTTATTTTTTTACAAATGTTCCATCAAGTATATTAAAATCAAATTGAATATATATATATAGTCTGAAATATAACTTGAATGGATTTTGGTTTTGGAAAAAAAATCCGGGTTTTGATTTATTTATATAAGAAAATTTCCGAATATGCTCATTTTACTAAAATTAATATTATCTTCATCTATTTAAATTTATATTAGGTTTTTAAAAGTAAAATTAGTCCGCTCCATCATGCCTGGGCAAATTTATACTGCAGAAACACTTCACGTTTCAAAAAGGCAAGGCATCGAGAGGGGAGGGATTCCGGGTTCGAGTCCCAATGAGAACAATTTACCTCTGGAGGGGAGGGATTCCGGATTTGAGTCATAATAAGAACATTTTATTACATTATGTCATAACATCTTAGAAAATATTGTTCTATAATGATATCCTTAAAATAATTAATATCTTTATAAATATTTAAATTATTTTTTATAATAATTTTTTTAAATATATAATAAGATAGTAGTTTTTTAAATAGATATTCTTTTAGAAAAAAATTGATTTTGACTTATTTGAATAAGAAAATTTTAGAATATCTCATTTTTCTAAAATAAATATTATCTTCATCTAATTTAAATTTAAATTATTTTTAAAAGTAAAATTAGTCATAAAATCCAAAAATAAATATTTTTAAAGAATATGAGCAATATCTTAGAAAAATATTTTTCTATAATGATATCTTTAAAAAAAATTGAAAAGAAAAATATTTTCATTGATTCAAATAGCATAATGAGTCAACTAAAAGTTTATACATTTGATAGTTGAATCTATACATTAGTGACTATAATACATACAACTCCAATTTATTTATGACTCCAGTTCTCCAGCTCTGCAAGCATATTAACGACCATTAATTTGATTTCTTGACTCAAAGCTTATACATTTTATAGTTGAGTCTACACATTTGTGGCTAATATATAACTCTGGGCTTCAAGCAAAGATATCGACGATCACGATTTAATTTTTATTTTTAATAAGATATACTTCATTATTCGAACCTAATAAACACAAATAAATGTTGTACCAATGATAATGAAAACTAAAACGTCAGACTAAGACAAAAATGTAATACCTATAATTTAAAAAAAAGGAATAAGAGGTTGTTTTGCAATTTCTCAAAGTCGGGAAGAGGGTCTTAACTAATATGTGGATGTTTACTAAAAGGATTTTCCTACACAATCCTAACATTCTTCATCATTTTTTTTTCAAGGAGAGGAAAGACGAGCCAGTATTTCAGCAGAGGCCTGCTTCAAGAAACATCAACCCCAAGTAAGTATTCTTTCCCCTCGATTCTAAGTGAAGCTGCGGTTTTTAAATGTTTAGATCATAAGTCTAGGCTAAAACTTGAAATATAAACCATAGAAATGATTAGAATGCATGTAATCAAGAAACTTGATTAGGGTGTGATGTTTGATATATTTGGGCAAATTCTCACTCTTAGAAACTTAGATTTGAAAACCTAAGATTACCTAAACTTTCAAGTATGAAACCCTAGAAATGTAGGAAAGACAATATCGAAATTTGTTTGGGTAGATGTGACGCCCCAAAACCCGGGGTCCCGTTGACTCACTCAACTTGGCTGGGAACCGTGGTGTCTCATATCATGAGACCCATACATGAGTAAAATGACCCAACCGGGCCCATACATCCATACTCACCAAAATATAACCAACTATATTACAATAGTTTCAAGAGTTAATTTTACTCTTATTCAAAACATATATCAAAATTAAGAATTTTAATACATGTTTTACAAAATATATATCAAAGCCACATGTCGGCTTTCTCAAAAGCTAATTTGCGAGCACCGTCTCCCGGACACCCCTATACCTAAAAGGATCCTAATGACGCGAGCAATGCCCAAGAAAGGATAATCTCCTACGAGGGTTACTTCCCACCTAAGTGCTCATGCACGGCACACCACACATTGGTGCTTAAACATGCAAGTTCCTACCAATGTCGGCATAAGTGGATGAGAATGCGACTCACCGATTCCCACATCTCAGCCCTCACGACTCCTCACGCATCTAAACCAAGCTGCGAAAGAAAACACTCATTTTCAAAACAAAGGTTTTTGTTCTGAAAACATAATACAAAATTCGATAAAATTTATTGACAACTTCCGAGGTGAATTGGCCGGATAACTCTCCTGTAATAAACATGGTCCTCCTCCGAGATGAAATGTCGACAACTCTCCAAGGAAATTCCTTCGAAAATCTTCCCATCAAATTCATAAGGACAACCATGTTTTTCGCTAATATGCACTCACACCTATTACTCTAAGTTTCTTCGTTGTATATGAAATGTAATATGCTATTTCATTCATGTTAATATATCATGCATGATATATTAACGAAATTCACAAAGCAAAGATATTATTCATTCATAGCACAACAATTCAAAATTAGCTCACATCAAGCAATACACAATCCGACAGTCCATCTTGGAGCTGCCCAAAGCATCACACCAACAACACACAATTTGCATGTTATTCAAACACCAAGCAATAACATATAATAATAGCATACAAGGACCATTTCCAGTCCGTAAATTAGTCCGGGACGATCCGAAGTCGGTCCCAAAATTTCCAACATTCAGTCCCAAGGTTTTGGACTAATCAAACGGCTACTCACGGCCTCACACCATCCATTCCATTTGAATGGATCTTAAGCCAAAAATAACCAAAGTAGGAGAAGAACCCCTACCTCCCGGAGTTTTTCGAAGCCCCATAATACTGGTACCCACTCGTATCTCGCAGCGGGGGACAAACCCTTCCGTCTCCCTCAATTCCTCACCGAGATCTCAAAGAACTGATCACCAGAAAATCTGTGAGAGTATGACCTCTCACTGAAAACTCCCTTTCTCCCTTTCTGCTCCCTCTTTCTCCTTTCCCTCCCAAACTGGTTTAGGAGAAGATGGGTCAAGATCAAGTGTCCTCTCATCACAAGTGTCCACCCTCATCGCCACCTCGATTACACTCATCCCTTATCCATCATCATATATTTCCTTCCACAAGATGATGCCATGTGTCTCCCTTATGGGTCCCACTTGAGCTCATGTTTGATTTAGTTTCCACTTGACACATGTCTCATTCAGCCACCCAAAATGTGCCAAGTGTCCCGCACTGACCTTGAAAATGTAAAATCTCACCGTCCTGAATTCAATCCCAATCATCAGTAGCAGATTCTCAGATTACTCCCAACGGTAGTGTCTGCTTTCATTACTTGAGACTAAAAATTCGTATTTTGACCGAAATTACCATTTTACCCTTTTTCAGAAAATTAGAATTTTCTCGGGTTTTACAGTAGAGGATTCCCTACAAGTTACAAAGAACAACTTGTTCATAAAAGATTTGAGAATTTCAACAAAAAAAAAAAAGGCATGTTTTATGGAAAAATCCCTAATTTTGGGGATGTAAGGAATTGATAGAGTTGGAAAATAGGTGATGTTGAGGCTCTGGTGGAAAATGACCTAATTTATTCAAATTTTGAAGCAAAGAGCTTTCAGATTTTAGATTTAAATATTTTGGTTCCTTAGAAAAGTAAATTAGAAAATGATGTCTAATAGGATGTTATTCATTATCTCAGGATTTGTGACTCTTTAGACTTTAGTTTTTGCTAGTAAATTTTGGAATACCGGTAAGGAAGATGATGCGCTTTCCTATAAAACTAAATATTTTGCTAGTATATGTGAATATGAGTTTTGGGATTTTCTAGTTATTTAAATCATATGCATGGATCAAATACTTGTTTTATATGGAAAATGGATTTGAGAATGTTTACGATAAAGATTGAAAGTTATGGGAATATACTTTTGTATTTTTGTAAAATTGGAAACATGAAAAATATCACCTTAATGAGATGGCTCCCCACTAATGGGTACAAACTCGACAAAATGTGTCCTTAATAATGGGTATAAACTTAATAAATATGACCCCTGCCTGTGATGCCCCAAAACCCGAGGGTCCCATTGACAACCCGTCAACTCATAGAATTTCTATCTTAGGTCATTACAAGACTTAAGTATCGCACCGGACCGCACCAACTAATTGCGGGATACCAGATTACTCGACACCACTCGACATTACCCCTCGCCAAGACCCATTCATTCATATTTAAATTCAAATATGAAATATAAGACACTTAATTACAATCCAACTGGGCGGTCTCTCTTTACCATATTTACATACCCGACTATTTACACAAAAGTCTAAAACAATTTAATTACAATTCTCTTATACAAAACACTTTTTACAAAAGTAATATCAAGGCCACACATCGGCCTCCTTCATAATCACGGCCTCGTAGGAGCACCGTCTCCCTATACACTCCCACGACGGGATGAGCAAAGCCCAACAGAGAATAATCCCTAAAAGGGCTACTCCTCACATAAGTGCACATGCAATGGCACACCACACATTCAAGTGAAAACATGCACGCTTCTACTCAAATGTCTACATGTCATGGATGAGAATGTGACCTCACCCTATCCCATGTCCCGAGTCCTCACCGACTCCCTCACACATGCATATGTCGAGTGTGAAAAACCAAATCATCATTATGTTCCATCAATGACCATTTTTCAAAACAAAAGCTTTTTTATTTATAAATCAAATCCATTGGACGGTTCCCAATATCAACTTGCATTTCCCAAGTTGCCTGTGTTTATGCATTTGTGGGCCACGGATTTTCAGGTTTACACCGTAGGATGCCGCACGTGTAACACCCCGAAATATACCCTAGTTGTTTTCAACATGTTTAGGGTATTTTGTAAGCATAATTGAATTTTTCGTAAATTTAATTCAAAAATATGGGAAGAACCTTAAAAATTTTATACAAACTAAGACAAAATCGTGAATTGTCCAAAAGGGGTATCAAAGACATGGGTTAATAGAATTAGAGGCCAAAGTATAAATAATAAGAATTTTAATGTAATTAATGGAGTTTTGAGACTAAAAAGCTAAATAATCAAAAACCTTCATTATAAATAGATGTGGGAGACCAAAAAGGCATTATTTTGGTCTCCAAACAAGAAGTCTACGGGAAGGAGAGGAAGAGGAAGGAGAAGAAGAGGAAGAAGGAAAAGCAAGTCCAAGGTATGGATTCTTGCATACATGACTTTGGTATGATTGTACAAGAATTCGGGTATGATTGTTGTGGTTTACCTTGGAAGAGTAAATTGGTTCCTTTTAGGTTTTGTTAGAACACATCCTAACTCTAGAATTAAGGGAAGCTTGGTTGAAAATCCCTTAGTTGATCATAATTAAATATGGAATCCTTCACAATTCCAAAGTTTTGTAGAATTGGGTGAATCTGGAGTCTTTGTCTAATTAAAAGTATCGGGGAGTCGTTTGAGGGATTCTTAATGTTAGTTTTTGATGAAGGATGTAATAGGAGTGATCTATGGAAGAAAGTGCATGAAAAATGAGAGAAAATACACATTCTGGGAAATTTCTACGATACGTGACTGCATGTCAGGTTCCCATTATTTTGGTTAATATGTACCCAGAGACAGTCGATGACAGACTGCACACTCTACTATTTTGACCAGTGTTCGTATTTCTAGCCATAACTTGCTCATTTCTATCCGAATTGAGTGATCTGGGCGGTTAATTAAACTAGACTCAAGAAAACCAAACATCCAGAAATAGACTGCCAAATCTCTGACTCTAAGTAGCCTAAAAATTCACTCAAAGTGGGGCCACATTCTAGCCAAATTCGCTTCGCTTTGCTCACAGAGTAGCCCGATTGTTTCTTGACGATCTGGAAGCCTCAGGTTCGATTTGGGTGGATTTCAATTGAGGAGAAACTTTAGCACCTTAACTAATGAAGTACAAAGAACCAGTGTCACTGGCGGAGTCAATAAGGAACTGGAAATGAGTATTTCAAACTGTCCCCTGCAAAATCGGTAAATTGACTAGTTTAGTATAAACATGCCATAACTTTAGTTTGGATGATCCAATTGGAATGATTCCAATTTCTAAGTAAAATAGATTCATAGAGGGACTAGAATATATGAATGATGTGTGAATACATAGCATTATATCAGGCAAGTATGTGAAATGCCATAATGAATGTAACATGAAAAATATTATATGAAATAAATATATAGCTGTTTTTACTTAAACATAAATATGATAGAAATATGAAATGAACTAAACGTGACCATGAACGGAAATACAATATGTCATGAACATAATGGCAGAATGCCTCTATTATAAGATAGTAAGTTAATGAACTGTTGTAATTATAGGAAATGCCTAAGACGAAGTTATTGAATGATGATATATTCAGACATGCGGGCAGCACGCTAGTACTTCTAGATTTCTTATTAGTGCGACGGCACTCGATGTTTCATGACATTAGTACTGGTACTCGCTAGTACTTCGGTACTCTCTGATTAGTACTTCGGCACTCTCTGATTAGTGCGACGACACTCTCTATCGGTGCTTCGCAATTCCGCTGCGTTACGATATCAAGATCGTAGCATTTGATACCTATCAGGTTGCGGTCTTTACCTATTTATTATTACTAGTCTAGGTATTCCTTTACTTATATGAAAATAACCTGAATGATGAATAAGAATAAATAAATGTGTATCGTTCTGATCTGTAATACCTGCGAGTATCTCTGAATAAGAATAAGTTATGTAACTCCTACACGGGAGATCCGAATAAGCATAAACTTGTTATAAGCATAAGTACGTGTGTAAGTTCATTATATGAATGCATGGAAATTCTGATATTCTTTATTGTTATATGCTGATTATAAATGTGTTTTTATGTGATACCATATATTTTCCTTACTAAGCGTGAAGTTTAGCACGGTTTTTAATCCGTGGCACAGTAAGAAGGAGATTTGATCTTCCGTATTCCATCACAAAGATGCGAGTAGGAAGTTCATCATCAGAAGTTATGCTCGATCGGGCTTAATGTAATATATAGTTTTTGAATATGTAAATGGGACTCGGCATCAGATATGTGTGGACTTCAAACACCACTACAAAGGGTGGTTTATTTTGGACTTTGTATATGATGTTGATATATTATAAGGACTCTGATATACCCAATGTCTAATTAAGGTGCAAAGAGTCCCAAAGATATAGCCTCAGACCTCGGTCTGCCCGAATCCGCTTAATCGGGTCGGGCCGAAATCGGGTGTGACAGTCATACTTTCCGACATTTTTTTACGGGAATCGGTTTCTGATCATGTTCAACCTCAATAAATAGGTCTTTCACCCAGAGGATTCACTCCACCCTGTCTTCGCTTAACACACATATTTTTCATTTTTAAACCCGTGGAGACCTATTTCGACGCTTTCCATGTTACCGAGCCCATCATCGAACACTCAAACACAAAGTATTTATCAACTATGTACCGACATACCATCCAACACCAAACATAAAGTCGACCTCTACTATGCACTCACCCTTGTCATGTGATGTCCTAAAGGTATAATGCAATGCAATCATGCCATTGCTCATTCATACAATGCTACATATATAATGAGTTCTATATGTGCATGCCTACTCATGCATAATTACCTATGCATCATTTGGACATTTATATCAAAAAGCATACAAATTCGAAATATAACATACAATTAATGCCATCATATCAATGCACACATACATTGACATCACAAGTCACTACTTGTGACACCCTTATCCCGAGGGTCCCATTGACAACTCGTCAAACTGTGGATATCGGGTGTCTCGATATCACACTCATTTGTCTCATATATTGAGACCCATTCTTACATATTTAATTCCCAAATATACAAAAATATATGATAGACTAATTAATCAATACCCATTTAATGCCCTTTTATACAACAAAGGTATACATGTTCTGCTCGAATATAATACATGACAAAAACAAAGCAAAACAAAGCCTCATCCGGCCTCTTCGCACGCGGGTCTCATATGTGGGTCGACTCCAGACCGACTCAGACCAAACTGTCCCACGACAAGGTGAGTAAATGCCCAATAGAAAAATATTCCTACAAGGGTTACTCCCCACCTAAGTGCACATGCAATGGCACACCACATTCAAGCAAAACGTGTATGTCCCTGATCAAATGTCTACATGTTATTGGATGAGAATGTGATCCAATTCTTTCCCACATCCCGAGCCCTCTCTAACTCCCTCACGCATGCATATGCCAAGTGTGAGAAAACACTGTTTTCAAAACAAAAGGTTTTTGTTCTTGAAAACACATTATTTGATTTCAGATAAAAATTCTTTGACAACCTCCGAACAACACGTTAGGATAATTACTCCGAGGTGAATTGGCTGACAACTATCCGAAACAGTACCCATCGGACATCCTCCGACGTGAATTGTTGAACAACTTTCCAAAGCAATTCTTCGGACAACTTTCCGATATAATTTTCTTTGACAACCCTCATATTTTTATTCGTTTGTGGACATACTCTGATAATCAATTATGAGTCAACCCTCCGAAAAATATGTCATGCACTCACACCTACGGTTCTAGGGTGTCCCAATGCATATGAAATGCAATATGCCATTTCACAACAATTCAAGATAATATATTTAAGCATGCATATATTAAATAAATGTAAAATACACAACCAACATATTATTCATTTTTCCAACACACACAAATACTCTTAAATCTCTGACCCATAAAAATAGACATCTCTTTCATCCTTCACTATTCATCACCGAATTATTGGGATACCAAAACACACCATAAAAACCCAAAGATATCAAACCTGATCAAAACAAACCTCAACACAGTCCAGGACTACCCAAAAAATTCTCGGTAATTCTATCCTGGATCATTCAGAACAAATCCCAAAATTCAGCTCGAATCAGGCTAAAATGGGGCCTCGGGATTCGCACTGACCGTCCGAAACAAATCTCCCAAAATTCCTGTACTTCTACACTCCAGTCCAAGAAAAATTGGGGACTAAAATTTATAATTTTTCACGGCCTCTAAGCCAATCCCAAACCAATAAACGGGCTTTAAAGAAATACCACAAGCAGAGGACCCCACCTCGGAGCTCTGACTAAACTCCAAGATTTCCTGGGTACACACGTTGTAAATTCCCTGTCATGTTGATCAACTTCGCTTCTAATTCGATGAAAACCTTTGGTTCGATTTCCATAGATCTTAGAGAGAAGCGAAGAGAAAAAAAATAAAAATATCTTCTCTCTCTCTTCACGCTAACTCTCCTGGACGCCCTCCCCCTTTTGCTTTTTTTTTTTTACTTTTATTCTTTTCCTTATTTATTTCTTTATTTATTCTTTTCCTTATTTTTTTTTTCTTTCCCATTATTTCTTCCACTTGACACTTGGCTCAATGTCGGCCTATCCAGCACAAGTGCACCACACATGTCATGCCATGTGTCACCTCGACAATCCGATGTCTCAAAAACATGAAATTGACCATCTCGAAATCACGAAATCTCGACGGATAACTAGATTTCATGAGACGACCCAACCAAGTGGAAGTCCGCTTTTGGCCATCCAAAATCTAGAAAATGTCTCGTTTTCATCCAAACTACCGCTTTACCCTTTTCGGTAATCAATTTTCCTGGGTTTCACATCTCCCTTAAGCACTTCATTCCAAATTCCACACACATACGCACTACCACATGCATATGCAAGCTTATTAATAACCAAAACCGTGTCGGGTATGATAACCGCTGTCAGACCACCGGGCTGAACCCAATGGGTTGTCAACTCATCCAAGTGTCAAGAATGACATCGTGCCGATATATACCACCCGAAGGTCCAATCATGAGTAGAATCCCTAAGATCTCGACACTCACAATCCCGATATGATCTAACCAACTCCTCACCCTAGATCCTACCTAGGGAGAATTTTCCCATACCATCTACACACCTGTCAAATGGCAGCCTTTATTTAATTTCATTTCAATCTAACTTGTAATGCACATGCTAATTACTAATAGACTTGACAACCATGAACTGACCCGTTCATCACCTAAGTGGTGCTAATTACCAACCACTCCTTTTTTTTTTTTTTTTATTTCAATCAAATTCAACAGTTTCCGGTTCATTTCATTTTCCGAACTCCTAAGGTTATGGTTCCTAACCTTAGCATTCCACTTTTTTTTTCCTATACACATTATGCCATGTATATAATTTTTCCGCGCAATATCCATTCAATCACATTTCCCATATACATCATACCGTGTATAAGTTTTCCACGCAATGTGTAACACACAATCACGCAATCACAAACATAGAACACATATCTGGACACAACATGAAACACATCATGCATGCGTGGTCTAAACCGTCCCGCTGAACTCCTAGGTACTCCACACTTTAAGCCGAGACCAAGCTATGACGCTGGTATCAATTTCACCACAATAGTCGTGGCCTAAACCCATGTCCCTTAAGCCCTAGGTACTCGTGTACCTATGCTTTGATACCATGCTGTGAAGCTGGTATCAGACATCAAGCACCAAGTAATCATAACCAGGCACTACACTGTAACTCCATATCCTAGGCCCATGCCCAGCACACTACAGGTAATCGTATACCTTAGCTCTGATACCATGTTGTGACACCCACATCCACGGGGGTCCCATTGTGACAGTTAACTGCGAAAACCTGTGGATATCGGGTGTCCCGATATCACATTCATTTGTCTCATATATTGAGACCCATTCCTGCATATTTAATTCTCAAATATACAAAAATATATGATAGACTATTTAATCAACAGTCCATTTAACAGTCCTTTTATACAACAAAAAGGTATACATGTTCTGCTCGAATATAATACATGACAAAAACAAAACAAAACAAAGCCTCATCCGGCTCTCATCCCGCATGCGGTCCCATATGGGTCGAGCCTTTACCCTTGGACTGTACTGAGGGTCCACGGCAAGGGTAAGCAATGCCTAGTAGAAAAGTATTCATACAAGGGTTACTCCCCACCTAAGTGCACATGTAGTGGCATACCACACATTCAAGCAAAACATGTATGTCCCTACTCAAATGTCTACATGTTATGGATGAGAATGTGACTCACCCTATCCCACATCCCGAGCCCTCTTTAACTCCCTCACGCATGCATATGCCAAGTGTGAAAACAACATTTCAAAACAAAAGGTTTTTGTTCTTGAAAACACATTATTCAATTTCCGATAAAATTCTTTTGGACAACCCTCCGAACAAATACGTTGGACAATCCTCCGAGGTGAATTGTTGGACAACTCTCCGAAACAATCCATTAGACATCCTCCGACGTGAATTGTTGGACAACTTTCCAAAGCAATTCTTCGGACAACTTTCCGATATAATTTTCTTTGACAACCCTCATATTTTTATTCGTTTGTGGACATGCGATAATCAATTGAGTCAACCCTCCGAAAAATATGTCATGCACTCACACCTACGGTTCTAGGGTGTCCCAATGCATATGAAATGCAATATGACATTTCACAACAATTCATGATAATATATTTAAGCATGCATATATTAACAAAATGCACACACAAACAACATATTATTCATTTTTCCAACAATAACACACAAAATGGCCCAAATCTCGGACCATAAAAAACAGGGCATCTCTTGGTCCCTTCACGGTTCATCACCGAATTATTGGGATACCAAAACACAACACAAAACCCAAAGACACCAGTCCCGGGATCAAAACAGAGCGAAAACGGTCAGGAATTTGCGAAAAGTCAGAAAATCTTATACGGGTCAGTAAGCGGTCAAAAGTCGGCCAGAGCTGTCGGCAGTCTCGAAATTCAGCCGGATTATTAAGCAGTCTAAAAATTCCTAAAAATTTCTACACTCAGTCCAAAAAATTGGGGACTTAAATTTATGGCCTTTCACGGCCTCTAAGCCAATCCCAAACCATTAAATGACTTTTAGGCTAGAAATAACACAAGTAGAAAAATTCCTTACCTCGTGGAGTTTGACGAAACTCTAAGATTTTGGTACCCACTTGTAGCCCTCGTTGCGTGGATCAACTTTACCTTCTACTCAGATGAAAACCTTTGGTCCGATTTTCGTAGATCTTAGAGAGAAGCGAAGAGAAGCGAAGAGAAAAAAAATAAAAATATCTTCTCTCTCTCTCTTCACGCTAACTCTCCCGGATGCCCTCCCCCTTTTGCTTTCTTTTTTTACTTTTATGTTTTATTTATTTATTTATTTTCTTTTCCTTATTTATTTATTTATTTATTTATTTTTATTTTTTTTCTTTCCCATTATTTCTTCCACTTGACACTTGGCTCAATATGAGTCATTCACACAAGTGCACCACATGTCATGCCATGTGTCACCTGACACCCGATGTCTCGAAAAACATGAAATTCCAACTATCTCTAAATCTAACGAAATTCGACGGGGTAACTAGATTTTGCGAGGCGAATTCAACGGTGAAGTCCGTTTCGTCATCCAAAATCTAGAAAATGTCTGGTTTTCATCCAAACTTACCGTTTTACCCTTTTTCGAAAATTCGAATTTTCTGGGGTTTCACACTCTCCCCCCCTTAAAAGAATTTCGTCCCGAAATTCCACACACACATACGCATCACTCACATGCATATGCAAGCTTAGACAACTCCAAAACCGTGTCGGGTATGATAACCCGCCTAAGGTCACAATCACTAACAACCCAATGGGCTGTTAACTCATCAATGTCAAGAATGACATCAAAACCCGATATGGCTACCACCCGAAGGTCCACTATGAGTATAATCCCTGAGATCTTCGACTCACAATCCCGACATATCTGACCAACTCTCACCCTAGATCCTAGGGGAGAAATTTCCCATACCATCTACACCTGTCAAATGGCAACAACCTTTATTTAATTTCATTTCAATCTAACTTGTAATGCACATGCCAATTACTAATAGACTTGACAACCATGAACTGACCCGTTCATCACCTAAGTGGTGCAAATTACCAACCACTCCTTTTTTTTTTTTTAAATTTCAATAAAATTCAACAGTTTCCGGTTCATTTCATTTTCCGAACTCCTAAGGTTATGGTTCCTAACCTTAGCATTCCACTTTTTTTTTTCCTATACACATTATGCCATGTATATAATTTTTCCGCACAATATCCACGCAATCACATATCCCATATACATCATACTGTGTATAAGTTTTCCACGCAATGTGTAACACATAATCACGTAATCACAAACATAGAACACATATCCAAACACAACATGAAACACATCATGCATGCAGTGGTCTAAACCCGTCCCATGAACTCGTAGGTACCCTTTGGCCTAAGCCGGTATCTGCTATGATAGCCGGCATCAATTTCACCACAATAGTCGCGGGCCTAAACCCATGTCCCTTAAGCCCTGTGTACTGCGGTACTCCATGCTTTGATACCATGCCGTGAAGTCGGTATCGCATCAAGCACCAAGTAATCATAAACTGTGCACTACAATCGTAACTCCATATCCTAGCCCATGCCCAAGACGCTTACAGTAATCGTGATACCTTAGCTCGATACCATGCCGCGGATACCCCCTATCCCGGGTCCCATCGACAACCTCGTTAACTCCGCTGAAACCTCGTGGATATCGAAAGGTCCCGACATCACATTCATTTGTCTCATATATTAAGACCTATCTCCTGCGATATTTAATTCTCAACATACAAAAATATATGATAGACTATTTAATCAACATCCATTTAATGCCCTTTTATACAACAAAAGGTATACATGTTCTACTCCGACATAATACATGACAAAACAAACAAAAAAGTCTCATCCGTCCCTATCCCGCATGGTCCCATGGGTCGACCGTGACCCGACCAGACTAAAAGGTCCCACGACGGGGTAAGCAATGCCTAGTAGAAAAGTATTCATACAAAGGTTACTCCCCACCTAAGTGCACATGCAATGGCATACCACAAATTCAAGCAAAACATGTATGTCCCTACTCAAATGTCTACATGTTATGGATGAGAATGTGACTCACCCTATCCCACATCCCGAGCCCTCTCTAACTCCGTCATGCATGCATATGCCAAGTGTGAGAAAACACTGTTTTCAAAACAAAAGGTTTTTGTTCTTGAAAACACATTATTCAATTTCCGATAAATTGTTTTTAGACAACCCTCCGAACAAATACGTTGGACAATCCTCCAAGGTGAATTGTTGGACAACTTCTCCAAAATACCCATCGACATCCTCCGACGTGAATCGTTGACAATCTCTTCCAAAGCAATTCTGACAACTTCCGATATAATTTTCTGACAACCCTCATATTTTTATTCGTCAGGACATAATTCGATAATCAATTATGAGTCAACCCTCCGAAAAAACACGTCATGCACTCACACCTACGATTCTAGTCGCCCCAAAGGCATATGAAATGCACAGTCATTTCACAACAATTCATGTTAATATATTTAAGCATGCATATATTAACAAATGCACACAAAAAAACATGTTGTTCATTTTTCCAACAATTAACACACACAAAATCGCTTCAAATCTCGAACCCATAAAAACAGCAGACCTTCTAAATTCCTTCCACGGCTCATCAATCGAATTCATCGTGGATACCAAAAAAAACACACCATAAAACCCAAAGACATCGCCCTCGGATCAAAATCAAACCTCAACACAGTTCAAGACTGGCCGAAAAAAGTCCCGAACTTATCTCGACCGTCTATAAACAAGCCCAAAATTCAGTCCAACTGCGCGAAATGGGCCTCGAATTCAAATCAGACTGTCAAAACAATTCCAAAATTCCTATAAATTCTACACTGCCCAAAAAATTGGGGACTGAAATTTACTACCTTCACTCGCCCTCTAAGCCAACCCAAACCATTAAATGACCTTTAGGCTAGAAATAACACACAAGTAGGAAAATCTCCACCTCGTGAGTTCGACGAAACTCCAAGATTTCGTACCCACGTGTAGCCCGTTGCGTGGATCAACTTTGCCTTCGTCCGATGAAACCTTTTGGTCCGATTTCAGATCTCGAGAGAGTAGCTACAGTAAAATATTTTCTCTCTTTCTTCACACTAACTCTCCCGGACGCCCTCCCCCTTTTGCTTTCTTTTTTTGACTTTTATGTTTTATTCATTATTTTTTTTTTCTTTTCCTTATTTATTTATTTTTACTTTTTTTCTTTCCCATTATTTCTTCCATTTGACACTTGGCTCAATGTGAGTCATTCACACAAGTGCACCACATGTCATGCCATGTGTCACCTGACACCCAATGTCTCGAAAAACGTGAAATTCCGATTATCTCGGAATCTGACAAAATTCGACGGGGTAACTAGATTTCGCGAGACGAATTCAAGGGTGAAGTCCGTTTTGTCATCCGAAATCTAGAAAATGTCCGGTTTTCAACCAAACTTACCATTTTACGCTTTTTCGAAAATTTGAATTTTCTAGGTTTCACACCACTACTTGAGTAGCGACATCCATCAACTTCTAGCCTGAATTGTGACAAGACATGTCCATAACTAGCCTATAATAAGCCATGTAATGGCCTTATTCATACAAGCACATCACAAGCCAAACCATTAGAACACACAATTTGATCACACACTTCTGAACTAAGTATATCACTCAATTCAAGCAATGATGTACTACAATCATATACCAATTGTGGAAAAAATCTGGACACAAATCATTAAACCACCTAAGCTGTAGCAATCCGCAATCCCGGAAAACGAACCATAACTTGAGTTATAGAGGTTCGGTTTTGGTGATTAAAAAGCCTAACATCAATTTCTCAGATAGAGATACAAGTTCCTTGAAGGATGCTAGTCAAAATTCTCACTTTCCTTGCCGAAATCACCCCAAAACCTCGGATGCGAGGGTTCGCCAAAACAGGCAGCCTTAGGGCGCCTCCTTAAACTGAATTACAACTCGAAAGTTATGAGGTCCCTTATGGGTGATTCAAAATACTAACATCAAGTTCTCATATAGGGAAACAATTTCTACTAGTCCAAATTCTCTCTTTTTCTAACTGAAAATCAGCCCCAAAAACTGACATCATATGGGATCAAAACAGGGCACTATTCCCATAACCCATTAATTTTCCAACAAATTTTTAATGAAAATAAACCAAAGTAGGAAGAATCCCTACCTCTTGGAGCGTGAGCAACGCATCGAGGAAGTCCCGCAGACACTTCCTGAACTCAAAGCTTTCGACTTCACGAACCTCTTGCGCCAAACCCTGGGCGATTCGAGCTTTTGCAAGTCCATGCGTATTCCCTCGACGAGTACACTTTAAGTCTTCGCCCGGCGCAGACGCACTCACTGAGCTCTAAATCTTGGGAAGAGAAGTAAGAGTTTCTCTTCTCTATCTTTTTCTCCTCTCTCCTCCATTTCTCTCCTTCCTTTCCTTTCTTCTTTTCTTTTTCTTTTAACTTAACTTATTTTAAGCTAAGTTTGATAAGTGACTCTCATGGTGCCATGTGTCATGCAATCCTCGCTCGAATCCTTTCCTACCCCGAAACAATTCATGTTCGTCTTAGTTCAAGTTTGATTTATTTTAAATGAATTTTACCCAATTATTTCCTGACTCTCGAGATTTTCGTAAAAATATCGTCCCTAGAGTCACTGGCGACTCACCACCCGCGCGTAATACCGTAAAATTCGACCGGCTCCCGTAATTCGACGAAACTTTAATACAGGGTCGCTAGATTTCACGAGACGAACTAAATCTGAATTCCATTTCAATATCCGAGATTTAGAGAATTTTCCAAGCTTCCTTAACCATTCCGCAATTTTATTATTTTTTCCATTTTTCAAAAAATATAAATTTTTTCCCCATGTTTTATTCTTCTCTTAAAAGAATTTCGGCCCCGAATTCCCACACACCTTCACACACAATCTCATGCATACGTAGTCAATCATTTAACACCGATGACTAAAGTGCTTAATACCTTCTTCCTTGAACAAGAAGGGATAGTTAGCACGCATGGTGTCTTCGTGTTCCCATGTTGCCTTCTCTACTCCACGATGCTATCACAACACCTTCACTAGTCTCACAGTCTGGCTTCACAAAACCTAATCCCAGCTATCCATGATACACGCAGGTCCCTCCTCGAAAGTTCCATCTATATCAACTACAAGCTCTTCCCGATCCATACATGTGTCGGATCTGGGGTGTACTTCCTGAGCATGGAGACATGGAATACTTCATGTTCATTCGATAAACTCGACGGTAATGCCAACCGTTGGGACAACAAGATTCCACCCCCGAGTACCTCGAAGGCCCAATATACCCCTACGATAAATTTTCCCTCGTCATTAAACTCGACCAATTCCTCTCTTAGGCATCACCTTCAAGAAGACATGATCACCCACCTCAATCTCTAGAGGTCATCGCCGCCTATCAGCGCAGCTCTTCTTCCGGCTCTGAGCCGTGAGAAGACGCTTCACGACTCTATTCCACCTTCTCAAAGGTGTCTCTAACCAAATTTGGACCTGTGATGGATCTCTCTCCCACCTCTGTCCAACAAATTGGAGATCGACATAGCCTCCCATACAAAACCTCATAGGGTGCCATCTATAAGCTCACTTGGTAACTATCGTTGTAGGCGAATTTCATCAAGGGCACCGCTTCTCCCAACTACCTCGAGATCTAGGACATGCCTTAGCATGTCCTCTAACATCCGGATCATCCTCTCCGATCGACCGCTCGCCCGAGGATGAAAAGTCGGTGGCCATCACCAACCGTGGCCCCATGGCTCTAGAAACTCTTCTAAAGTGAGCCGTGAAACCCGGGATCCCTGGCCCGATAAAATAAAGATCGCACCACAACCCATAATCACTATATTACAACCCGTAGAATTCTCCGTTGTGAAGGCAAGGTCATCCGCACTACTGTAAAATGTGTCAACTTAGTGAGCCTGGCCCACAATCACCTACACCACATCGTGCTTCGAAAATGACCATGGCAAGTAGGTTTAAAACCATCGTGATACGCTCCTACCTCACTCGCTAATACCTCCAATGGTCGAGTAAATTTATCGGGCTCGTGATCACCTTTACCTGCTAACACGTGAGACATCGTCGAACAAAATCCCCAACATATCTCTTCTTCCCGCTCCAATAATACTGGCGATGAATATCACGATACATCTTCGTGCCACCTGGATGCACAGCAAACCGAGAGCAATGGAACTCCCTAAGGATCTCCTCTCTCAAATCTGTCAGCTGGGGAGCCACAACCTGTCCCTTATACCGAAGACTACCATCTGTGTGAATGGTCCAGCCTTCGTCACCCGTACTTGATTGTACTCGATCCCTGATGGACACTATCTATGCGTCCTATCCCTAGGACTCAATCACTCAACTCAATAAGGATGGCGTAGCCACTAGACTCCCCAAAGTACCCTAAGCTTGATCACTGTACTGTAACCCGTACTGTCCCATAATCTCGACCATCTGCCACTCTCGGGAAGCGACACTAGCCAGTACTCTCCGTGACTTCCGACTGAGTGCATCAGCCACCACATTCGCTTTACCAGGATGGTAGTGCAATGTGAAGTCATAATCCTCTAAATACTCCATCCATTTGCATTGCCTCATGTTGAGGTCCCGCTATGTAAGAATGTACTTCAAACTCTTGTGGTATGAAAACACCTCAAATTGCTCATCGTATAGGTAGTGGCGCTAAGCCTTTAAGGCAAGGACAATGGCCACCAACTCCATGTCATGCGTAGGGTAACTTTGCTTGTGGTTCTTCAACTGCCTAGAACCATAAGCCACCACCCTCCCGGACTGCATCAAAACACATCCCAGCTCATCTTTGGAGGCATCATAATACAATCGTGATACCTCTGCTCCCTTTAAATTATCAAAACAAGAGCTGAATTGAGCCTCATTTTCAATTTCCTAGAATGCATTCTCACACAGGTCATTCCTCTCAAATTTGACCTCTTTCCTAGTAAACAGAACCAAGCGTTGCTAAAGTGCTTGGTCTAATGAAACCCTTGTCCGACAACTCCCGTATCTGGACCTTGAGTTCCTACAACTCAACCGACGCCATCCTATGCGGAGTCATAAAAATGGGTGACGTCAGGGTGTAACTCAACACAGAAGCCTACATCCCTCTACAGAGGTAATCCTGTTAGCTCATCCGGAAAAATATCCTTACTCTCGCAAACTACCTGAGGTAGATCCAAACCCCGTTTCCTCGCTCCCAGGGCAAGGCTTACTAGCCACCTCTATCAACTCCGCCCGCGCTACCAAGCCGCCAGACACGCCAAGCAAAGCGGCCATGCTTATCCCCTTAAACGTAACACACAATCACATCCAGCAAGGTAGCCAGAACCCTTCTACAATCATACAATCAATGACGCACTGATGGGTCGCCAACCAGCCATCCCTAGGACATCAAACTCGACACGTCCATAACTCTCAGCATGATAGTGAGCGTAATCAATGCAGATATCTAAACCTACAAATCCCGACATATCATATCCACACTCCACCCTACCCCTGGTGGGAGAATTCATACCATGGCTTTCCGCGTTTCAACCCTAAGCCCATCTGTTTCACATGATGCAACAATAAATATGGATATGATGCATTCAATAAAACAACACTCTGCCGGCTAGCACAGAATAGAAACGTGCACTTCTATGCATTAGACCGGGTTCGCAACCTTAGCTCGCGATACCACGTGTAGACACGCCCCAGTTCCGAAGTACCCCGGCCTAAAGGTCCTGGCCTTGACCCCAACCCATGCCCTAGCCCATGTGGCCCATTTGAGTAGCTAGCCTGCGGCTTGTGTAGCACCCCGAGACTGATACCCGCCCCTCCGTCATGCTGCAAGAAGGAACTCCACACCGCGCATGTCCCACTTATGACTAGGACTATGGTGTCCCATAACTCCTGATCTCGCCTCGAGGAATCCCATTCAAAGTGTCCAAGCTGGTGGCAATGGAAACACGCTCTCTACCATGACTAGCTAGGAGTCATGAAGTGTCTCCCACCCCTGGATGATTGACCTTGGCCTTAATGGCCACAGCCCTGTCCTTGAGATCCGTGCGAAGCATAAGTCTTCTACTTCTTCCTGGAGTTAGAAGAAGGTTGGCTCTCCTTCCTCTTATCACTAACACCTGTATCCTTCTTGACTAGTCGAAAACAATTACCCGCTCACCATTAATCTCCTTCCTCGAGGGCCAAAGGATGATTGTCCTCAAACTCCTCTGAGGTTATCTTCGACCCTCCTCGACCTCTACCGCACTAAACGTGAATCACACAAACGCAAATACCATAGCCTCCATACAAGTCTGCTGATAAAAAACGGGTGGTGGTTTGGCTATCGCCCCATGGATTACCTCTACGTCCTTGTCCTCGACTTGCCATCTACACATGTCAAATAGCAAATTGAGATTTATCAAATTTCTATCTCAATCTAACTAGTAGTGTACATGCCAACCACTAATAGACTTTAACCTCATGAACCACACCGTCATCCTTTTTCCTCGCCGCATAATGCCAAACGCTAATACAATTCAATTCCCGAACTATCATGTTCAGTTTTTTTTCCGAATCCCTAAGGTTATGTTTTCTAACCCTAGTGTTCAACTTTTCCTATATACATCAAACCATGTATATATTTTTCATGCAATTTGTAACACACAATCACGCAATCATAATCATGTAGCACACAACATAAAAATGTACAATGCATGCAATGGTCTAAACCCAATGCCCATCCTGTTCCTAGGTAACTACATACCTATTTCCTGATACCAAGCTATGATGCAAATATCAGACACCGAGCTCTAGGCATTCACAACCTAAGCTCTATACTATAACCGCATGTCCTAGACTCATGCCCTTCAGCCCTTGATACTTGTGTACCAAGGCTCATGATACCTAGCTGAGACGAGCTAGTATCATGACCATACTTATGGATACCCACACCCAAGCTCCCTATGTGATTGTTTACCTAAGCTCTGATACCAAGCTGTGACACCCCAAAACCCGAGGGTCCCGTTGACAACCGGTCAACCCGTGGAATTTCTATCTTAGGTTATTGTGCACCTAAGTATTGGCATCAGACCGGCACTAACTGAGACGCCCCAAATCCCTGAGTCAATTTTGTACTTTTTTTTTAATAGTGCCCATGAACAGTAACCCAAACAGTGCACTGTCGCTGGTCTGTCGTGTGCACACTACAAGCACTGCGTGCTCTGTCACTCGCACTCAGTCGCGACAGCGCCCAGCCCTTGTCACGACACCACCGGGAAGACTCTGTCATGACAAGGAAACCTTTGTCGCAACAGGAGTCCTTAAGAAGTCTATCACACCTGTCTGCGCCCACTGTCATGACACAAACCAACCAAACAACTCAGCCCCCCTGTCCCAACACCAAGGTCTCCATCGCGACACAGATTGAGCGATCTCTTTCGCGACAAGGGGTCCTCTGTCGTGACAGAGCGCCCAAGGAGAGCGCCTACGAAGTTCGCCACGAGCAGGCCTCCGCTAAAGCTCGCGACGTGCACGCAGCCTCTATTGCGCCAGACGCGCCCAGTCGTGGCACGCCGCGGGCCCCTACTGTCACAACACCACTGCAATGTCGCAACCCAAAACAGGAAATGAGCAGTGTCCCACCCCGTTCGCTCCCCTGCACTTTTTCCTTTTTGTTCTACATACTGTAAAACCAACAGAGATTAGCCTTATTCCCACAAAGGTCACTGGAACCTGGAAAACTTGCCAAAATGTATATATTATATAAAAAGAGTTTAATTACAACTCTTCATTCTTTACATAGTACAAAACTGGGTATTTCTACCCAGAAGTTACATAATACAAAAATGAGGCCTAATCTAGCCTTTTCTTCTCCACTAGGTCCTCGGATGCGTTCCATCCCTAGGTGCACCTTCAGTACCTGAAATTGTTATTCCCACGATGGGGTGAGCAATGCCCAATAGTTGAATTTTCCTACATGGGTTACTCCCCACCTATGTGCTCATGTAATGGCAGCCAAACAAATATTCAAGTAATTCATGCATAACCCTACTTGAATGTCTACATGCCCGGTCCCATGCCTCGAGTCCTCACCGACTCCCTCACACATGCAATTTTCCATGTATGATAAATCATTTTCAAAAAGAAGATATTTATTTGTTTGTGGACAACCCTCCTATATATATATTTATGGACATACTCCGATAAATAATTATGTGGACAACCCTATGATATATTATAGTGGACATATTCCGATAAATAATTATGTGGACAACCCTCCGACATATTATAGTGGACATACTCCGATAAATAATTGTTGGCCAACCCTCCGAAACCATGTCATGCACTCACACCTACTGTTCTACAGTGTCCCTATGCATATGAAATGCAATATGCCATTTCATGCCAATTAATGTTAATATATCATGCATGCATATACTAAACATAACTACACACCAGATGTTATTCATTTTTTAGCAATAACACCAAAAACAGCACACTTGTGCAAATCAACAATCAAGCAATTTGTCTCGAACTGCCCAAAACAAACACATTCAGGACTGTTCGAAAATAGTCCTAAGAACCCAATCACTCAGTTCCAATCTTTGGGACTGAAAAATTACGGCCATACAAGCCCCAAACACTCCAACCATTTTTATGGTTCTAGCCAACACCAAACCAAGCAGGGAAACCCTACCACTGGAGCTTGTCAAAACTCCCCACCCGGTCCGACACGGCTCTGCCGCATGATAAATCCTCTCTTGCTTCGCCTAAATCGCTTGCTCATCGTCTGAAAATTTGCAGAAGGCAGAGCTCTTTACAACTCTCTTTCTTTCCTTCTCTTTTCCTCCTCCCATCCCACCCATTGGTCTGGAGATAGTCAAGTGGGATGTCCTTCATTCCACTTCTGTCATCACCTTATTGGTTCCTCGATTACCTCTGGTCCATTTATCCATCTACCTTGGATTTCCATCCAATCATATGGTGACACATGTCTCACATGGCCCCATTTGAGTTATTTGTTTGAGTTATTTGTTTGAGTTATTTGTTTGACTTATTCTGCACTTGACACGTGGCACACACAGCACCTAACACGCGGCTGCTTCGTCTCACAATTCCTCGACGCTCGAAAAACCCGAATTCGACTATCTCTAATTCAATGAATTCGATTTGGCCATATATTTCACAGATTTAAACAATGTCCGCCATTATCCAAGATTTAAATTTCCTGATTAATCGAATTACCGCTTGTCTCTTCTTCGTAAAATTTGGATTTTCTAGGGTTTTACACCAACTACTCATGGACACTGAGATTACTCGGCACCACCTTGATACGTCCCCTCATCGAGACCCATTCATTCTTATTTAAAACTGTGAGACTCATTTTGGACGTTGTCACATGTTACCGAGCCCACCATCGAACACCAAACACAGTGTCAATCAACCATGTACCCACAACATACCATCGAACACCAAACAACAAACATAGTGTCGATCTCTACCATGCACTCACACCCATGTCATGTGATGTCCTACTTCATAATGCAATGCAATCATGTCATTGTTCATTCATACCATGCTACAGATATGATGAGTGTTATATGCATGCTCTACTGCGATAATTATTTATGCATCATTTGGACATTTATATCAAAACATATAAATTCCAAATATATCATACAATTCATGTCATCATATCACACGCATACATCGACATCACAAGTCACTACTTTCACTGAAAGTAATCCACATCCATCAACCTGTGTCAATCGTGACAAGACATGTCCAC
The DNA here is from genome assembly GCA_016808115.1 of Tetrastigma voinierianum. Lineage (NCBI taxonomy): Eukaryota > Viridiplantae > Streptophyta > Magnoliopsida > Vitales > Vitaceae > Tetrastigma > Tetrastigma voinierianum. Next base: position 225,941 of record JAEQBH010003047.1, on the reverse strand, counting down.
AACTAGCCTACAATAAGCTATGTAATGGTCTTATTCATACAAACACATCACAAGCCAAACCATTAGAACACACAATTTGACTTCCACACAATTTCAACCAAGTATATCACTCAATTCAAGCAATGATATACTACAATCATATACCAATTATGGCAAAAAATCTAGACACAAATCATTAAACAACCTAAGTTGTAGCAACTTTAAAACTGACCAATCATTATGAGGTCCAATTTAGGTGATCTCAAATGCCTAACATCAAGTTCTCAGATAGAGACAAGGTTCCTCAAGGATGCTAGTCCAAATTCTTTCTTCCCAAATAAAAATCAGTCCTAAAACCTAGATAAGAGGGTTCACAAACAGTATACTGGGGCAATCCCGGAAAACATACCATAACTCGAGTTATAGAGGTCCTATTTAGGTGATTCAAAATCCTAACATCAAGTTCTCAGATAGGGATACAATTTCCTTGAAGGATACTAGTCCAAATTCTCCCTTTTCTAACAAAAAATCAGCCCCAAAAATTGGACATCGTATAGAGTCAAAACAGGGCACTATTCCCATAACCCATTAATTTGCCAAACAACCCCTTAGGCAAACTGCCCAACAGCCCTTAAGGTATTAAACCCAATCCAAACAGCCCTTGGGAATAAAACAAACCAAAGCAGAAAAGAACCTGCCTCTGAGCTGATAACGCCTAAAGAAAGTCCATTTGATACTTCCAACCGTGTTTCACACTCTCACAAAACCCTCCTGAAACCTCACCAAACTCGAGTTTCCTGGTGTGTCCACGCAGCTCCTCGACCAGCAATTCGACTTTAAGTTCGCCCACGCGAGACTCCACCACTGAGTTCTAGATCTTAGAGAGAAGTTAGAGTTTCTCTCTCTTCTCTCTTTCTTCTCTCCCCCTCTCCCTCTATTTCTCATTTTTCCTTCTTTCTTTTCTTTCTTTTCTTTTAATCCTGTCCTGAGTTTGTTTCAAGCTTGATAAGTTGACTCTCACAAACATGATATCATGATCCTCGCTTTTATCCATTCTCACTAAATAATTCATGTTTGTCCCGACTTAGTTAATTATTTAATGAATCTTAATTACTTGAGCCTACCCCTGTGGATTTTTAAAAGCATCATTCTCTGAAATATCAAGCATTTCTCACCATTCCATACAGAGTGCTCACCGCTCTGACGACATCATACTTTCTTTTTGCTGTTGTGATTTTCAGCATTTAATCCAATGAATTCTGCTGTCATCCAGATTTGAGTAATTTCGCATCCCCAAACGATTCCTAGCAATTTTTCATTTTTTCATTTTTCAAAAAATTTAAATTTTTTTCCCGGGTTTTACACTGTCAATAGGTATAAACTTTACCAATACGAATGGGTATAAACTTGACAAATATGGCCCCAATCAATGGCTTATAGTAGTTGACAAAATGGCCCTCGTCAACGGGTTAGAATAGTTAACATTTTATTTGAAATAAATACTTCTGAGAATCATGAGTATTTGTTTTTTTTTTTAAATTTGTATGTGAGCAGGTGCAAACTAAGCAGCCTGAGAAAAGCAATGAGCAAAATCAGAAAGAGAAGGTTAAAGCTTACACCCCAACTGTCCCATTTCCACAAAGGATTTAGAAAGCAAGGAAGGAATAACAATTTTCTAAATTCTTGGAAATTTTCAAGAAAATAGAAATAAATATTCCTTTGCAGGCAATCACCAAAATGCCCACTATGTAAAAATTTCGAAAGATATACTGAAAGCAGAAGAAAGAAGATTTCTCGAGGAAGGAATAGTGAACTTAACCGCCATCATAAAGGCAATTATTCAAAGAAGTTTACCAAGAAAATGAAGGACCCAGCAAATTTCTTCACCCATTCCCTCAAGCCAATAGGGAAATATGAGTTCAAGAAGGCCTTATGTGACTTCCAGAGCAAGATCAACTTGATGCCCTTATTAGTGGTACAGAGATTGAGTTTGGGGGAACTTACCCCAACAACAATTATATTACAGATGGCTGATAGATCTATGGCTCAACCAGAAGGTGTTCTTGAAGATGTACTGGTCAAGGTAGGGAAATTTATCTTCCCTGTGGACTTTGTGGTGATGAAAATGGAAGAAGACAACCGTGTCCCTGTTGGTAAGACCCTTCTAGCAAATCCAGCCGCCTTTGATTGATGTGCAAAAGGGTGAGCTAACCTTGAGGATGGGAAATGAAGCAGTGCACTTCAACCTGGACAAAAGCTTGACACAATCTGATGTTGATGCAGAAAATTGTAATGTCAGATAACAAAGAGTCCTATCAGTTTTGGACTGATCTCTCGATTGTAACTCTTCAAGATTCTATCAATGAAAATGAGATGAATTTCCAGTATCTTGAGAGTGTTGATTATGAACTGTTGCATTCCAATGTGCAAAATAGGGAAACAATCTTGAGTTTGAATGAAAACGGTCAAGAAAATTCAAGCAGCAAGGAAAAGAAAGTTACCAAACAAGAGACTAGTGCAGAAGGGTTAATTTTGAAAGAATTGTCAAGTCATCTGAAATATGCTTTCTTATAACCAGAAAAAGGGAAACCGGTAATCATATCAACTTAATTAACTGAGATTGAAGAACAAAGGCTGCTGTAGATTCTAAGGAAATACAAGGAGGCTATTGCCTGGTCAATCAAGATCTAGCGGTATCGCCCTTCCATTTTCATGCACAAAATCCTGCTGAATGATGATGCAAAAACATCAGTTGAACACCAAAGGAGACTGAACCCTGTAATGAAAGATGTTATAAGAAAGGAAGTACTGAAATGGCTAAATGCAGGATTTATTTATGCACATCGTACAACCTCGTGAGCCCAGTTCATGTGGTTCCTAAGAAGGGTGGATTCACAGTGATCAGAAATGAAAGGAATGAACTAATTCTTACAAGAACTGTGACAGGATGGAGAGTGTGTATAGATTACAGAAAATTGAATAATGCAACCCGGAAAGAACATTTTCCCTTGCCTTTCATTGATCAGATGTTGGACATGTTAGTAGGACATCCTCACTTCTGTTTTCTTGATGGATATTCTGGATATAACCACCATATCGCACTCGAGGACCGGAGAAACTACTTTCATATGCCCCATGGTACATTTGGCTTAAGAATGTCATTTCGTTATGCAATGCCCTACTTTCCAAAGATGTATGGGATCATATTCTCGTATTTAGCAGAAGAGGTTATGGATATTTTCATGATGACTTCACGCTTTACGGATCCGCTTTTGAACATTGGCTCGCACTTCCGTGGGACAATACTTCACAGGTGCCAGGACAAGAACCTAGCTTTGAATTGAGAAAAATGTCATTTCATGGTGACAGAAGGCATTGTACTTGGGCATAGAATTTCTGCAATAGGGTTGGAAGTGGACCAAGCAAAGATTTCCATTATAAAGACTCTTCTGCCACCAACAACAGTAAAGGGGATAAGAAGTTTCGGGGACACATAGTTTTTATAAGATTTATTGCAGACTCTCAAAAATAGCAAGACCATTATGTAGATTACCGAGAAGGATGCCAAGCTTAATTCATGAGTCATGCCAATGTTCATTCGAGGGAGCATCAAACTGGGGTGCTCAGTCAAGCTCCTATCACGGGCCAAACCGCATCGAACAAAGAATTCGAGATTATGTGCGATGTCATGACTATGCAAATAGAGCTATATCGACGTAAAGTTGACAAAAATGTTTAAGGCCATATACTATTCCAAAGAAACCTTCCAATGAAGCTCAAGAGAATTACTAACTACCAAAAGAGATGGCAATGGTATTTACATGTGAAAAGTTTAGGCCACACATATTGGGGTCCTATATCATCATCCATACTGATCATGCTGCAATCAAATATTTGATGGCCAAAAATGAAGCTAAGCCAAGACTAATCATATGGGTGTTATTACTTACGTGAATTTGATCCGAGATCAAGGATACAAAGGCTGCACAATGCGATAAATGATCACTACAAGAGCCGAAAAAGACTACTGTGGAAAGAAGAAGAAATAAGTAGCGTAAAATTTTCCGTATACAGCTATTTCCGCTTGTCATTCCACTATCTTTGGTATGCTTATATAGAGAACTTTCTAGCTTGTGGAGTGATACCACTGCATCCGCCTAATAAGAGGAAGAAATTGAGACTCCATACAGGTTTACATCTCGATGACCCACCATTGCTCAAAAAGCAGGTTGGATATGATCATCAGAAGGTGTATACTAGAAAGTGAACAGGGCAAAATTTTACAAGAATGTCATGCATCACCCTATGGAGGACACTTTGCAGGAGACAAAACAGCCCACAAAATTCTCCAATCAGGTTTTTATTGGCCTACTATTTTCAAATATTGTTTTGAATGGGTGAAACTTGTGGACGGTACAAAGGATGGGAAATATCAGCAAAAGGCATGAAATTCCCTTGTATGGTATCCTGGTGGTGCAATTATTTGATGTATGGGGAATAGACTTCATGGGCCTTTTCCATCTTCTTTTGGGAAATATATACATACTCCTACCGTGGACATGATCCAATGGTGGAAGCAACAAATGGTCTCAAGAATGATGCTAATACGCTTGTGGATTCTTACAAAGAAATATCTTCGAAAGCAAAATTTGGAACAATCTACGACCATTATTGGGTGATGGAGGGATCCATTTGGCAAACAAGGTGTTTGAGAAGCTCATTAATAGGTATGGAATAAAACACATAATGAGTTTGGCTTATCATCCTCAAACAAATGGGCAAGCTGAAATTTCCAACAGGGAGATAAAGAAAATTCTTGAAAAGACTATGAGTTCCAACATAAGAGATTGGTCTTTAAAGCTTGATGATGTATTGTGGGCCTACAAGACTGCATACAAAACTCCCATTGGGATGTCCCCATACAGACTTGTCTTTGGTAAACCTTGTCACCTCCCACTTGAATTGGAATATAAAGCTATGTATGTCCCCTTACGCGCACTCGTTTTGCAACCCTGTCACCTCCTCTTGAATTGAATATAAACCTATGTAGGCCACTGAAGAAGTTGGAATTTCTTGATTTCAAAGTCATTTAAGGAAGAGAGACTACTCCAACTGAATGAATTGGAAGAGCTGAGAAATAAAGCTTATGATAATGCCAGAATTTACAAGGAAAAGAAAAAGAAATAGCATGATCAAAAGATTTTGATGAGGGAATTCAAGATAAGAGATCAGGTCCTGTTATTTAACTCCAGATTAAAGCTTTTTCCAGGGAAACTGAAAACAAAATGGAGTGGCCCTTATACAGTAGTGGCAAGTACAACCTTTGGGGCAATGACATTGAAAACCAATAATGGAGAAGAGTTTAAAGTAAATGGTCAGCGATTAAAGCATTATCTTGGAAGAAATATGATTGATTCCTAGTTCTGAGTGGAAGAAAATTGTTGAAACAAGAAATTGATAGCAGCAAGTCCAACTAAGGACTCAAAACTGAGCAGCTTTGTGGGAGGCAACCCACACAACGGTTTTTTTTTTTTTTTTTATGTTATGTTGGTCAACTTGTGTTTTAAATTTTTCAAGTTTTCTAGTTAAAATTTTCTTTATATATACTGTTTCAAATTTTTGTAGTATTCTTTGCAGGACAATAAGGATTTGAACAGAGATGGATTATTACCTGCAGCTTACAGTGTGCACACAAGACTACAAGGGGAAGTACCATACTCTCTTATTTATATTAATTGTTTTGGGAGAATGAATGATTGAAGTTTGGGGGAATTTTATTTTCCATTCAATATCAACTGATATTTCATGAGTTGATTTGTTGATATTCAATGATGAAGGTCGATTGTTTTTGTTTTCTTGAATTAGTTGACGATTCAAGATTGTATGAATTTGAACTGCTCTCGAAGACTGTAAATTTCGCATGTCGCCACATACTTTGCTAGTCACGAACCTGATTTGAATTGAAAACAAGAGAATAAGAAATATCGTGTCACGATATCACTTATCGGGTCACGACCAATTTCAAGTCGCGACAATTATAGTTTGAAATTAGTGTAGTGACTTATGCGAAGGTCGCAATATGTTTGTCAAGACCAAAAGAAGGACGCAACATTAACTGAAAGGGTCGTGACAAAATGTGTGAGTTTTAAAAGACTGAGATAAGACACAATGTTGCGACAGTGGGATCTAAGTCGCTACCAAGAAAAAATGAAGAAAGAGAGAAATAGGTCACGACATCAATTTATTGGTCACGACCACTTCGGGGTCACGACAAAACTTAGGTAGGTCACGACCAGAATTTTCAAAAATGCAATAAATTGAGGTTTTAAACCTTCTAATTTGGGCGTCGCAACTTTAAATGGGATATTTAGTGTAGCAATAAGTGTTGTAACTTAGGCATTAATGTTGCGACATTCCATAAGACAATGATGGCATTGAGCCCACCCATCATAAAGACGGAAACTGAATAGCCAATTCCATCAACAACTCCAATTCAGTTGCAAATTCACCCAACTTTCCATTCTCTTTCTCCTTTCGACTACCAAAACCCGAAAACCAGTGCCGAATTCCAAATTCTCACCCATGGCAGATAACCAAATCCCTGGTCCGGATCTTAACAGAATAATAGATGAGCTCATGAGTGAACATTGCCAAGGAGTGGAGGAGGTTCATCTGGAACCTCAATCCGAGATTATAACGAATGCAGAACCAGAAAACCAATCGGAAATGGAGGAACTAGTTGATGAAGAAAGGGCCGCAAAAAGACAGAGGGTAGCAGAACAAACTGAAGGGGGAGAAGTAGAAGAAGACAAAGACTTTGTCTTTGCAGAAGCTAAGGATATATGGACTAAGGTGCTAGCTGATAAGGGCTTCGTCTGCGAAAGAGGTTTTGGGAAGCTAATCTCCCATTTTTATGAGATTATAGAAAATGAGGTCAGGAGAGCTTCAGGCACACGTGATGCCTGATTCTCTCAAGCCCGCTGTGGAATTCTACGCAAATATGGTGGGGATGAGAGAAGACACAGTTTACGTGTGAGGAGTCTGGGTCCCCTTTGGGCACAAAAGAATCAATGAGATGTTCAAATTAAAGGAACTCAAGCACGGTTCCAAATTTAAGAAACTGGTAGAAAACCCAGATCATGAGAAGATTATCGACTTCTTAACTACTGGGCAAGGGAAGTGGGAAGCCTCAAGGAAGAACCCTTACTACACTATAAACAAAGGCTCCCTCACTGAGGAAGCTAAGGTTTGGTTCTACTTCCTATCTTCAGTTATCCTCCCAACTAAACATCTCTTTGAAGTAAGAGAACAAGAGGCAATCATTCTATATGCCCTTTTGAAGGGCTATAAAATGAGGTTTGGGTTTAATGAGGGTCGCATCGAGGATACCATTTAAGCAACAGAAGAGGACTAATCCCATACCCAACAACAATCGAAGAACTACGCATCTTCGCCAGGTGAGAGGATCATGGGATGAAGAAGAAATCCCGCCCAAGGTATCTCCTCGGAAAGCATTACCGGTGGTGACAAAATTAAATAAGAAGCAACAAAGGATGGTGGAAGTAGAAGCAGAGCCACTGAGGATAATAATCATGAGAAATGGAAGTCATTCCCAGCAAATTCCTCTAGTTAAGAGGGAAGAGATGCATTTCAAAATGAGCCCACTCCAGCCTCACTCTATCCTAATATGATGTAGAATTTCCCTGAAAGGCGTAAAGCCCGTAAGAGGAGATGGGAACACCTAAATCTTGAAATGCGAGGACAATGTGAAAAAGATATGGAAGAAAGGAACATAAATGGAAATTGAAGAACAATTCAGAGAAGAGTTCTTAGAGTTCGACTTAGGAGGAAAGAACAATTATTCGAAAGCAAACTCTAAGACTTGGAGAGGGAAGAATGGAGAGAAGAGATGAACATGCAAGAGAAAAGGAAATAAGGAAAAGATGAGTTTTCAATTTGGGAAGCCTTCTAACAACCAATTTAAAAGAGACAGAAGAAGTGCTACCATTCTAGAAAAGAGAAGTCGAGATGGAGGGTAACATGCTAAAGAAGATTCAAGCCTTCTGGCAATTGTGACAAGGAGCAATTTAAGGAGTTTGGGAAGTTGATGAAGGATAGAGATAAAGAATTGGAAGATAATGATGTTTATAGAAGAAAAATCCGCAAGAGAGTTCGATTCGATCAACAAAAATTATGAGACATGCCAACATTCCAGCTAGAACAAAGGAATCGATGGGACTTGAAGCAAGACACCTTGATCAGTCTTGTGGATTTAACAAATGATTTAATCTCCACTGAGAAGGTAGAACCCACACCCTCTGAAAAGAAAAGACCAGATATGACCTTTTCCAAATTTTCCCCATGTTTAGCAAGCTTTGACTTAGATCCTCCCAACATCATACCAAAAAAATCTTATAAGAAAAGGGAGGAGTGAGATAGCACAATTATACTTTTCTTTTCCTCACTGTACTCCTTCATCATCATGAATATAACCAAAGAGGTTCGAAAATGTGTCTTCATAATGTGTTCTTCCGACCGACCACTCGTTATCGTTTGGTCAATGATGCAATCGTAACTCATATATTGTCGAAAATGCTTCGATTGGAATCTAATTGTTGAATAGGTAATTTGCGGATGCATGGATTCACTATGAATTGTGTTGTTTGAAGTCATTCATTGTTTGTCCGCAAGAAATGACCCCGCGTATTCATATTATTAGTACAATGACACAATGATCTACAATATTTAAATCCAGAACCACACTATAAAAGAAATAAGAGTATGCTCTAGTGAAATGAAATAAGAAGGTGCTATTTGAATCAGGTTTAAATTGCAAAATTTGAAAAAGTATACAATTGAAAGAACAAGTAACATCGGGCTTATAGGTGTAAAACAAGAAGTCAATACAAATCTTGGAAAAACAATGCACATGGTCAAGAAAATTCTTAAAACTTTGAGAGGGATTAGGAACATCTTCTAGGGTGATTCACAATCAAGGGTACAAAGTCCTAGAACTTGTTAGATTATTGGTCAAGGCGAAATCCTATGTAAAAACAACTAACAAGAAGTGATAGAGGCCATCTTTGAAGTTGAACTTCTTTTTCAAACCTACCCTCATTATATGCAAAGGAATACACTCTAGTTCCATGCTTTAAGCCAAAAATTCTAAATTTCTTCAAATAGCAGCAATTAGAAGCCTGAATTCCCTCCCATACAAAAATCCTACAACAAAGAACCCCAAAATTACTCTCGCTTTCGCAAGGATGTTTACTGTGCAGAAAGAAACAAGTTTGGGGGAATATATTTCTTTTGGATTACAAGGACGGATGAAGAAAAACAAATTGAAGAACTAGAGATAAAGAAGAAGAAGTTGAAAAAGGAATAAGTTTTGTCTTGTGGCCTATCCCTCTTGAACAATTAAGCTTTAAGGGGTGTTTCAACACCTAGTACCCTAATGCCAACTGTATGGGAGTCATAGCCCAAATTTCTCTAAGAGTGATAGAAAGCCTAAGAAGATAAAACATTGCACTATTCCAATTCTTTGAAAATAAAGAGAAATGAAAATAGTTCCAGTAAAAAGGAACTAAGCTGATAAGTTGAAAGTGGTAACCAAAGGAGCCACAACATACAAGATGATGTACAAAGCCAAGTTTGGGGGAGTTACATTAGAAATAAGGAAAATGATGAAAGACAAGGCCATTATATTAAAGGAAAAGTGAAATCTGGGTAATTTTAAGCCTAAAATTTCCAATTGTCCACCCAATTACCCAAGCCTAACATTATAAACCTAAAAGACCTCTTTGATCTTGAAGGTTGAATTTACCTACATTAGTGGAGATCAATATGAAAAACAAGCCTATGGGATTGTGATTTTTTTAAAGAGATCCCTAGAAGATTAACGGCCTAATTCAACAAAAAGATGAAAAAGAAAGAAGACTTACACACACTCACAGAACAAGATAAATTGACTGAAATGTTTTCATATAGTATTCATCAGTTTATTTGTAATAGAGGTTGAGAACATTCCTTTTTCTCAGTTGAAAACTAAAGTTTGAAATGAAACTGCAATCTTCTTATTCAAGTCAAGGGGTGGAATAAGAAAAGATTGTGTTGTAGAACATAAAAATGTCCTTCAAAATAAAGTTCAATTGTTTGAGGACAAACAAATCTTTCTTTTCTTTGCTTAGGGACAAGCAAAATTTTAAGTTTGGGGAATTTGATGAGTCAAAAACTCATTAAATTTTAATCCGTTTTTTAGATTTTTCTTACAATATAATTGCTTATTTTTATGCAGAAATATGTACTATTTACCAAATTTCTATTTTGCAGAATTTATGGCAGAAATGAAAATTCCAGCAAAGATCAGCAGTGAAAGCAGCTCAATGGCCAAGGTGAGGTCACAACAAAGAATCAAAGTCGCGACCATATGTCCAACATCGACGAAAAGGCCATGATAGAAGAGAAGTTATCGACGTAGTGCGGAGGAACTTCAAGGAAGATAATGTCGCGACACCGTTTTAAGGTCGCGACACGAAAATAAGATATTGTTGGTCGCAATAGAGAAACGGATGTCGCCGACCGTAAAGTACGCCGAACGGATCTGGTAATGTCTTCTCGCCAGTAATTTCGTGTCATGACAAAGATATAAGTTAGAGACTCCAATCGCTGGGTCGCGACCAGAATTCAAGGTCAAGACATACATTTAAGCAACTGGGACAAGAGCATAAATAAGAAAAACCACCCTTCATGTCGCGACACCACTTCGAGGTCGTGACACAGAAGGAGAACATAGTTGGTAGAAAACCAAAATTGATGTTGCAACAAAAATGTAAGCTAAGAACACCAATCTAGGTCGCGACTTGGAATTCATGTCGCAACAATAAAAATGAGTTGTAAAGTTAAAAATGTTGTGACTAAGAAGAGGTTTAAGTATGTGATAAGCAAATTGATGTCTGTGACATGCACCCAGGTATGACATAGATTTCGACAAGGAAAGAAAGCGATTAGGTACATTCTACAAATCCCATTGCGACAAGATAATGAGCTGACAAGCGATTTAATTTGCTAACATAAAAGGGAGTTGTGACCAAGGAAGGCGTCGTTGACCCGTACTTTTGGTCCGCGACGCAAAATGCGGTAAAACAGACAGCCAGTTGCGACATGGGCGAGGTAGTGACATAGAATTTATTGAAGGGTCAGAAAAAAACATGGTCCGCGACAAGATCAACACCAACTAGCAACGAGGAGACGGATCGACATCAAATCGAGTCGGTATGTTTAAAGAAGGGATGGTGCGACATATACCTTTTGAAGTCAGCGACAAAATTGCGGTGATTAAAGAAAATACTTGATCGCGACCTAATGTCCACATCGCGACAAGAAAACAACGGAACTGACAATTTTAGTCGCGACGCCTTGAAAGCTCGAACAAATGGCGAATGATGTTGCAACATGAAAGAAGGCGTGACTAAGAAGCAGAGAGGATGACAACGAAATGAGATGTGTGACAGCTACTTTTGAGGTCTGGCGACCTGGTGCGATGAAGCCGGGGAGAGTGAGGTGGCGACATCGGGTGAAATTCGCGACATCAGTCGAAACAAGAAAAAGGAGGTCGCCAACCAAAATTCTTAGTGATTACAACCTTATGGTCACGACAAAGAATTCATGTCGCGACCACTAATCAAACGCGAAGAAACAAGTCACAGAAAGCATCGGTCGTAGCTCAACAATTTAAGAACAAAGTTAAAGAAGTGATTCGCAACCGAGTTCCACGAGGTCCGCGACCAGGCTTGACAAACGAACCGGATTTTAGGAAGTGGCGACCAGCTTTTTGAGGTATTGAGCAACGGTGTTTGGGCCATTGAATTTAGAAATCCTGAGCCTTAATTGTGGCGCCCAATCCCGGGAGTACGTTGACTGCCGTCAACGTGGAAACACTTCGTGAATGTCGGGTGATACGACCTCTCTCATAAAAATGGTAGAGTCTCCTTTGTCTGAAGGCTACAAAATACATCCACACAATCCCAACATCAAATCACATGATACATATATGAATAAAAGCGGCCTCTTGAGTATAAACCAATACTCATCTCAATAAACCAACTATCTACCATAGTTACAAGAGTTAATAAATTACTCTTATACAGCATGTATCAAACTTATGAGGTTCTAATACGTGTTAAAATCATCAAGCCACAACTGCTTTTCTTGCACCTCGGCCTCTAGGATGAGCACGTCTCCTCGTCTTTCCCTATGTATACGAAAATATGTTCTCACATGGTGAGCTAATGCTTTCGAGTAGTGGAATCACCTAAGTGGGCTACTCTCCACCTAAGTGCATATGCAATGCTCCCAGTAAACACATTCAAGCAAATTCATGATCCTGCCAGATAATCTGTATCAACTCCATGCCCGAGTCCTCATGGAGCTCCTCACACTTACTGCCAAGTAAGAAAAATATTTTCAACAAAGATATTTGTTTGTAATTGTGTGAACAACCCTCGATATAAATATTGGGCTAGTCTCGATGTTATGTTGTAGTGGACCTACCCTCAATGTTATGTTGTGGACTACCCTCCAAGATAGCCAATTGAGCCGACTCTCGACGATTGATATTTTATATATGGACTACCCTCCGATGTTATTTACTTAATGGATACCTCTAGATAATTATCTTTTATTAGTCAACCCTCACGAAAACTATTCTCTCAGGGAATCACCCCATGCACTGTTCCTATATCGTTCTAGGATGCCTAGTGCATATGCGAATGCATGATGCCAATTCCATTACAATTCTATAACACATGTACAAATATATAATCCATGCATATATTCACATAATTTAAAATCACACAGGACATGTTATGCAATTTCACATTCCATTACTGCAAAAATTGAAAGCTCCGCGTGGGCTAATGATCAAACACTGACAATTCAGCTCGAATTACTTTCGACCAAACACGCGATTTTCACACAAAAATTGGTTTAGTGTCACTGGCATGAAGCGAGTGAGCCACCGGTTTCTTGTTAAGATCATCATCAAATCATCGGTTCTTTGTGAGCTTCGATTTCACGGCTTCGGCCTTATACACATCAAAGCATGCATTAACACATAATTGCACAAACTAACCTTAACGTGCATTGGATAGTCTGCGGACTGTCACATGGGTTTCTAAATTTTCCCTCGGTTCCAAAACTTTGAGCCCAGTCAAGCAACCACTCACGGCCTCATTCAACTCCAAACATTGTAAATACCTTAAACAAGTGTAAAACCCAAGTAGGAAGAAGCCCACACCTCTGGGGTTTCGAAAACTCCCAAAATCGGTGCCCACATGTAGGCATCGTCGCGTAGAGCAGCTTTCCTTCTTGCTCCAAAGACTTCCGACGGTCGGATCGCCCGATAATCTAAAGAGAAAGAGGTCCTTCTCTCTCTAAAACAAAAGAAATCGGCTCACTGTAAGTCCCCTCCTTCTCCTTCACGTTTTCTCCCCTTTTTCCATTTGTCAGAGGCAGCCTTTGTTGAGTGTTTGTCTCATTATCATTTAATCAAATTCAAAATGACCATTTTTGTCCTTGCACCAGTTTGACATTATTACTATCTGATCGTCCACATTTCCATCGTCTCTCTACCCATGCACCTTATGCTTAACCTTGATCACGTGTTATATGTGACTTTCACATCTCAGAAGTCGTTTTGACTCCCGAAGCACGATGCCTCGGCGTCGAATCATTGTCTCGTTGTGAAATTGACGTTAACTAACTAATTCGCTAAACGATTCCAATGGTGAAATCAGTTTCATCATCCGAGATCTAGAAGAATAAATTCTAGATTTTTAACGAAGTACAATTTTGGCGAGGAAATTACGATTTACCCTTTTTTGTTGAATTTCTCGGTCTTACATTCTCCCTCTAAAAAGGAATTTCGTCCGAAATTCTGGACAATCTGTCATCACATGCATATGCGATGCACTCTACCGCATGTAGCGGTCATTTAAATCTTAAGCGACTAAACCACGTGTTACGCCATTACCTAAACGAAGGATAGGTGGCCACTTGTCGCGTCGTGTTCTCCCACGTTGACTCCTCCACTCCATAGTGCCGCCATAGCACCCTCACTGGCCTCACGGTCTTGCGTCGTAAAAACCTGATCACGGCTATCAAAATACATCTTGGGTCCTCCTCGGGTCCCATCGGTCTCAACCTCGATCCATCCCGATCGCTTTCATGATAGATGCGGGTATGCTTAGAGCATGGAAGTGAAACACCTCGTGGACACGACATCTTTGGGCGGTAAAACCAACCTTGGAGTGCGCTACGATTGCCTATCCTCTCGAGTATCTTGAAGGCCCAGTGAATCTCGGCGATAGCTTCCAGCTTCTTAGTTGACCCTCCTCTCTTAGGAATCACCTTCAAGGAAATGTGATCACCAACCTCAAACTCTGGGGTCGGCCATTTATCTGCATGAACTACACTTGCTCGGCGTGAGAAGGCGTTTAGCCGGTATCAAACTCACCTTCTCAGGAATTGGTCTCTGTCATTCGGATCGAGGACCGGTGATGAAGGCTCTGCCCGCCTCGGTCCAACATAGCGGTGACCTACATGGCCTCCCGCACAATGCCTCATAAGGCGCCATCGTATACTCGATATATTGTTGTAGGCGAGATTCACTAAACAATTGCTCCTCTACCCTTAAGACCCAGGACGTATGCTTGCAGCGTGTCCTCTATCACCTGTATATAATCCACATCATGTGTAACCTTACACAATCCTTACTTTGTGTGTAAACGCTGACCTTCCCAAGGTCACAATCACTTGACATTGATGAATTTGTCAGCCCTAGTCCATGTCATGAATGACATCCATATACCGAGCCCTTCTTAGGCTCAGCAACACCCAATGCAATTTCCAAGGAGATATCCAAATCTCGGAGTCACTCGGCTCTTGTGCTCCGACCTCTAAGTCTCTGTGATAACGACTAGTATGTTTTTATCTCGATTAACATTACTCTTAGGCACACTTGAGCCTCTTACCACCGCAGAAATTTCGGGTTCTCTCACGGGACTCTTACACCCCTAATACGAGTTCTCACCTTAGGGGGGTTAACACCCCGCTTTGCCCAACACACTTTAATTCCTCTTCATTTCTCGACCTCGAACTATGAGTCTCATCGGATCGAGTCCCTTAAAGACAACCTAACCCACACTCATCACCAAGAGTGGTGAATGACTGTATCGCACTGGACACCCGACTCCGACGCTGGCTGTCACCAGCATTATGAACGCACACGTCATACCGTGACACCCAACCTGGTCCACCATGAGCAAAATCCCGGAGATCACCCACTCATAATCCCGACCTATCAAGTCAACTCTCACCCTACACCCTAGGGAAGAACATCCATACCTGGCCTCTCTAAAGGCCTTAACCTCTAAGCCCAAATCCAAGGTCGTGTCGGGTATGATAACCCGGCTGAGGTCCCAATTACTGACAACCCGATGGTTGTCAATTCATCCATGTCAAACATGACATCAACAACTAATATGTCTACCACCCCAAGGTCCACCACGCCCGTCGCGTTAACTGATCCGTCTGACTCTCACCCACCGCCCCCAAATTATCCTGTTGCTAGAAGTGCTTGTATAGCACCTGAACCAAACCGGTTCCTCCAATTCGCACTAGGGTAGTGGAGGAATGAACTGTGACACTCTCCTATTCTACAATTTAAGTGGGATCAGGCTGGCCCCCAAAGTCCTGATCCCCTGCCTCTAAGCAGGTCCTGGCCTCACATGCCCAATCCCGCCCGTCCCGGGAACCGTGTGAAGCGTAAGTCTTCGCCTTCCCGAACTAGAAGAAGGTTGATCCTCCCTCTTGCTACTAACACCGTGATCCCGAGTGCCTGGTATCCCGATCTCTCTCCTATGGTCGTGGTCATCCCAACCATGAGTCCATGTCCCGTAGCGAATCCTACGATCCCGCCCTCGAATGGACAACTCACCTCTATTCTCGAGACCCTCCTCAGAATACCCAAATTAATCCCAAGAAACCACGTATCTCGAAGACTCGACTTCCGGCCCTTCCTAACCCATCACCGCCTCAACCTTCTCCGGGTCGACTAACACTCCCGATGGTCGACACCACGTGTCCCAAAAATCTCACCCGCAGTTTCAAACTCGCACTTACCTGAACTTAGCTGCATACCTGATGGTCTCTCACCAACCTGTAAAACAATCCTCAAGTGATACTCATGCTCCCACTGTTACTGGGAGTAGATCAAATGTCATCCACGAAGATTACGACAAACTCGGATCTAGATATGGGTCGAATACCCTACGTGATAGGACCCGTGAACATACCGCATTCTTCAATCCAAAGGGCATCACCAGAACTCAAAGTCCCATAACGCGTCCTAAACGCCGCCTTAGGGATATCACCCCAACCCTCACCGATGGTAACCATTGCGAAGGTCTATCTCTTGAGTAGACTCAAGCTCCTCTCAACTCGATCAAAAATCATCAATCCTAATGGGTACCGATTCTGATCGAACCCTGCTCAACTCCGCCCTCGTAGTCACGTACATCGAAGGGTCGCGCCCTCTTCGCAAACAGAACCCGAGCGCTCCATGGTGAAGTGTCTCTGGCCTCATGAACCCCTGTCCAATAGCTCCCGAACCGGACTCGAGCTCCCGCAACTCAACTCGGTGCCATCCTACGCGGAGTCATGTAGGATGGGCGGGCACCGTGGTGTAACTCGACTCTAAGTCTACAACCTCTATGGAGGTACCCGTAGCTCATTTGGAAAACATCCACATTCGCACACCACTGGCGTGATCTAAGTCCGGTCTCTCCGTCCCAGTAAGGCCCGCAGGCCAACCCGCTTAACTGGTCTCCTCGACACTCTGACTCGTGATACCTATCCGGGCAAAATTATCATGTTTGTCCCTCGAAATACCACACTTAGTAGCCGGTCCCGCGTGCAGGCTGTGAACCCTCCTACACCTACAATCGATAACGACCCTATAAGTCACAACCAATCCATCCCCTGTAGGATGACATCGAACTCTGACATGTCCATGATTCTCAGGTCCACTGTGAGTAGAGTCCCCGAGATCTCCAACTCGCAACCTCGACATATCATCCCAATCCTCGCCCTAATTCCTAGGGGAGAACTCACAAACGTAGGCTCCTCTAAGGTCTCTAGAGGTCCTTGCCCATTTCCACCGTATTTGGGCCTCACTCTCTAGCTGGAACACCGCTGGGCCTTAACCCAAGAGGCTCGCAGGTAACTTCCATAGCCTAACACTCTCTCGCTCAGATGAGCCAATGGTCCGCCACCATCGACCTCTTCTTCCCGTAGCCGGGGCCGAGAATGACGCTCGCCTAAACCTCCGGAGGTTACTAGAACCTCCTCGACCACCGCTATACCACCGTAAGCACACGCACCGCAATACTTACAACCTCAATAAAGGCCTACTTATCAAATACTGGTGGTGCCTGACCAGTACCCTGTGGACGCCCTCTACGTCCTCGTCCTCAATTAGCCATCTACACAGTTTAAATGACAAGTTCAATCTCAATGCAAAGATTCTACACTCTTCAAACACAAAATTCTCGAGACACTATTCATACACATAATTCATCAGGAGAAGACACTGGCTCCTCAGATGGCATGTGAATGCAAGGCAATCAATTATGCATTTAAAATATTTTTATCGACAAAAATTGCATTTTTTAAAATTTTATTTTTCGAAAATTTTGTCTAATTTTATTTTATTTTATTTTATTTTATTTTAATAAAAATTCGGTGGGCTCTTATGATGAACAAGTGTTCCTCATGAGCCAGTTCATGAATAAAGAGCAAAAATTGACCTCAGAAATGTACCTGAGTCAAACCGTCAAACAGCTGAGGCACCAAGGCACAACCGCAAGAAGACTCCCTGTACAAGCCGCGCCTGTGACGCCCATGGTCGCGCATGCCCTAAGGCCGTGGCGGTCCGGTCGTGCCGCTGCCGCCGGGCTCCCCCGGCCGTGTCGCAGCCCCAACCGCCAGGCCCGCAGCCGCCCCGCGCACTGGGCCATGCCGCAAGCCCAGAAACCGCCCCGCGCGCCTGGGCCGCCTCGCACCTGGCCAAGCTGGCGCTCATGTTCTCCTGGGTCACCGCTACAGACCTCGTACGCCTTCCGCCTCGCGCGCCTCTCGCTCTACGCGCCCCACCTCGCGCGCCAGCTTATGCTGTGAAACATAGTGATCGTATTGCACATGTGCTCCATGCCTTGCCTCTGGGCCATAATACAATCTATTGTATTATGAGTACAATATCAAACAGACGAACCCCCAAATACAATACAATAAGTGTATCATGACACAAACAAATTTCAAGCCTCCTTTCTACAATACAAAATCAGATTGAGAATACACTTTCTTAACACCCACTCAACTTTGCAATACACTCATAACAGAATACAAAACTTACCCACCAGAATACAATCAAAAGAAGAGCTCAATCCAAATTTCGCACCAGCTTTTTTTTCATTATTATTTTTTTTCATTTATTATACGATCGAAAATAAAAAAATATACACCTATTTTTTTTTTCATTTATAATACTCAAATAAATTTATAAAATTTATTTTACTCCATTTTCTTCAATTTTACAATCTCAGAAACCTTATAAATTTATTTTCACCTCATAACCAAATAAATTTATAAAGTTATTTTCTTCATTTTCTTTCCCAGCTTTACACCGAAAGAAAATTTCTCCACCTTATATATATATATATATATATATATATATATATATATATATATATATATATATGGCTCTCATTTCTCAATAAAACTAATATATATATATATATATATATATATATATATATATATATATATATTCTCATTTCTCAATAAACCAAATAAATCATAAAAATTATTTTTTTTCATTTAATTCGAAAATGATCTTAATTTCCTCAAAGCCTCCCTTATATAACACTAACCCTAGTTCAACCTCACCCTATTAAAATTCGATTTATCTAACAACTCAAATAAATTTATTCAAATTTATTTTATTTCTCCTTTTGTTCCAGCTTACACACCGTAAAACTTCTAAAAGTTTCAACACATCACTTGTTTTCCTATGTGCTGAAGTACTAAGCACACCAACAATCATAACATAAATATGGTATACACAATTCATTCATCAAACATTCACATGTTCACACATCATTTATCAAACAATCACCTAAACACACTTAATGCTAAAGGTCCTAGTTTTGTCCCGTGATTTCCTAGGTATCCCATACCAACTTTACATCGAACCACACCCTTAGTGCGATAAACTGGCACTACCATGCCTAAGCCCCCAAATCCCCTGGGCCTCAGGTGGCAAGAGATAATTCCAGGCCTCGAAGTACCAAGCCACGGCCGGTATAGATATCAAGTGCCAAGTAATCCCAACTGTGCACTACACTACACCAGACATCTCAGCCCATGCCCAAGACGCTACAGTAATCGTGATACCTTAGCTTTGATAAATACCAAGTCGTGAAGCCGGTATCGAATCCGTTAAACTTATAAACACACCCACCGAGCTCCCAAGGTAATTTGCTACCTTAGCCTCGATACTGCTCAGGCTCGATTCTCGGGGTCCGCTGACTCACCCACAACCTACGGAACACTCGTGGAATGCTCCAAGTGACCCGACCTCTCTCACGAAACCCGCAGTCTCATTTGTACTGTGTGGAGCTCTGTACCCAAATACATCACCTGTCCCAACATCAACGCATGATACATATATGAATAAAAAGGCCTCTCTCTCGGGCCCATAAACCAATACTCATCAATATACCAACTATCTACCATAGTTACAAGAGTTAATAAATTACCTTATACAACATATATCAAACTTATCGAAGTTCTAATACATGTTTAAAATCATCAAAGCCACAACCCAGCCTCTTCACACACTCGCCCCAGATTGAGCCGTCCTCATATGCCCCTCGTGACTCCGAAAATATGTTCCTCGACAGGTGAGCTAATGCTCAAGAGTGGAATCCACCCTAAGTGGGCTACTCCACCTAAGTGCATATGCAATGTCTAAAGTAAACACATTCAAGCAGTTCATGATCCTAATGGAATGTCTAAACTTCTATCAACTCCATACCACAAGTCCCTCATCGACTTCACACTCGCTCTTAAGCCACGACATGAGAAAAAAATATTTTCAACAAAGATATTTGTTTGTAATTGTGGACAACCCTCCGATATAAATATTGGACCGTCTCCGATGTTATATTTAGTGGACTACCCTCCGAGATATATCAATTGGGCCGACTACGACGATTGATATTTTATATATGGACTACCCTCCGATATTTATTTATAATGGATACACTCCGATAATTATCTTTATTAGTCAACCCTCCGAAACTATTCTCTCAATAATCACCCCATGCACTCATTCCTATCATTCTAGGATGCCCCGGTGCATATGGAATGCATGATGCCAATTCCATTACAATTCTATAACACATGCAAATATATAATCATGCATATATTCACATAATTTAAATCACACAAACATGTTATGCAATTTCACATTCTATTACACCAAAAATTAGCTCACGTGGCTATCGATCAAACATCAGCAATTCAACTCGAATTACTCGACCAAACACCTAAGCCACAAAAATTAGTTTCATGGTCACTATTCATATGAACAAGAAACCCCTGGTTTCATCGTCTGGCCCACTCATCAAATCATCGGTTCACTTTGTGAACCCGAATTTCACGGTCATTCCCGGCCTTATACACATCAAAGCATGCATTAACACATAATTGCACAAACTAGCAACCCAAAACAGCCCGTGGACAGTCACGGACTGTCCACATGGGTTTCTAAAATTTTTCACCTCGGTTCCAAGCTTGAACCCATCAAACGGCCCCTCACAGCCTCATCCAACTCAAATACTGTAAAATACACTTCTAAACAAAGTGTAAAACCTAAGTAATTTAAGAAAAACCCCTTACCTCAATGGGTTTGTCAAAAACTCCAAAATCCCAGGCCTACATGTAGGCTCCTCACGCGTAGTGAGCAAAATTTTCCTCCTTCGCTCCGAAGACTTCCGATGATCGGATCGCCCGATAATCTAGAGAGAATGAGGTCCTTCTCTCTCTAAAAACAAAAAGAAATCGCCCAATAAAGTCCCTCCTTTCCTTCACGCTTTTCTCCCCTTTTTTCCATTTTTGTAAGAGATGGCATTGGAGGTTTTGTCTCATTATCATTTAATCAAATTCAAAATGAACATTGGTCTCCTTCTTTTCCCGCTTTGACATTCTAAGACTATCTCACTGGCCCATTTTCATCGTCTCTCTACCCATGCACCTTATGTAACATGAGTACATGTTATATGTGACTTTTGTCACATCTCAAATAGTTTTTCGGCACCCGAAACTCGATGCCTCGAAAAACGTGCGAATCTCAACTATCTTGGAATTTGACATGCTAACTAGATTTTACGAGACGATTCCAACGATGAAATCCGTTTCATCATCCGAGATCTAGAGAATAAATTCCGGATTTGTAACCGAAATTACGATTTTTCCCTTTTTCCAGAAATTGGAATTTCTCGGGTCTTACACTTGGAATCAGGCCTAATTTCTGAAGGTTATAAATAGGCGTATACAGTTTTAGTAAAGTAGCTTCCGTTTTTTTTTTTGAAACCCATTGTCTGGGAGGAAAAGGAGGAAGACTCCACTCAGAGCATTTTAGAATACATTTTTTTATCCTGCCTTTTCATTTCTTGGATCTCGAAACTACCTATCCGTTAGAATGTCAAGCCTAAGTAATATTTTAATTCTTTACAATTTATCGTTTCGAGTTTAAAATGAAATCTAGACTATTTCTCGAATTCGCTTTTTTCGCTTGTTGCAACCGCAAAGGTGTAATTGATCGCTCCATTGTTCATTGTAATGCGTTTCTCGAGAAGCGCAAATCTTTCCACTAGTTTGAATTTCTTGTTAGTTACAATCTTTCCTACATAAATTAGAAGGAAGTATCTGGAATTTGGGGAGGATTTATTTGATTGATGTGTTCTTCATGTAATTGTTCCCAATAATAGTTTCTAATACCTTTCCAAAGATTGCATCCTGCTCTGATTTCCAAGAGGCCCTTTGAGTGACACAGAGATGGAAATTCCTGAGAGTTAGGAACATTCTAAGTGTGGGTATGTCGACTAATATTAAAGAACCATGAGCTCGAGAGTTCATTTAGATTAATTCCTGGCCTACTCATAATTGATGTTGGAGGGAATATTTATCAATTTAAATAATCATAGATTTCACCTTAATCTGTTGGAAAATTCTTGACCCTGTGTTAGCTATGATCTAATCAAGGGAAGGGAAATATTCACTAGATTTGTTGAGTCATCAATCAGGTTGTAGAATTCTTGCGCTACCCCTGACTTGGGAAGTAAGAAATCTGCAGTATCAAGAAATGGGTATGAAGTATTGAGAAAGAAAAATACCCTGATCTTGTGAAGATTGTGCAAAATACAAGTAACTGGTTAAATCCCTGTCTTCGAGAGAAACAGGGACTTTTAATTGGTGAACAAAAGGAGAAATCCAAACTGCAATATTAGGCATCTTTGACAAATCCCTACCCAAATTTAGGATAGAGTTTTAAATGGGATACAATGCAGAAATTGACTATTTCACAATATTTTCTTGTTAGTGTTCATTTTTACATAAAATTGATTCAGTCCAACTCATTATAGTTATATAATTCATGAGCTTATTTTTAATATCCTAGGCTGTAGATGTTCTCTTCAGGACAATTATCATTTAATTCTGAGTTGATAAATCTCATCATATAGGTCCTGATAGTATGGATCTTAAGTAGTTGGGGTAGTTAATTTGAGAATCCAAGTCAATCTCTATGGGAATGATATCTGGACTTACACCCAGTTTTTATTACTTGAATGACCAGTGCACTTGCAGTGTCATGGACTAAACCCATTACACCTAAAGCATAAAATCGGGCTTCTATTCATTATCAAACAACTATATTCAACTAGACATGATGCAGAGAATTGTGGCTCCCGTGATAAGTGTTAAATCGAGTGGTTTAGTCTATATCTTCATAGGACAACAAACATGTCCATGACAGGCAAGTTATTTTATCTATTTTGCAAAATAAATCATTTGATTCCATTCTATATAACTAACAAAAAATATGTATAACTAACATAATCAATGAGTTATTAATACCTCTCTTATATTTTCCTATTTAATAAATAAGAAATTTGTAAAACAAAAATTTGTATAATGGCTACATAATATTACATACCTTTTATTATTCGATATCCAACATTAAATCCCATTTTCATAATATTACAAGGTATGATTGATAAGATCTGGGTGCATGAGCCCATAAATATTTTGAAAATAAATATTATATATCTCTTGTATTTTAAAAATAAATATTATCCATAAATATTTTGATATAATTCACTCAACTAAATTTTCTTATTTTCTTACATAAAACTAATACTTTTAAAATATGGCAAAATTTAATTCATCTTGATTATATCTATTTTTTTTAGATGGTAAAACCATATTTATTACTTTATAATGCCAAAAATGAAATATCAAAGATAGTTATAAGCAGCCAATACGACCTAGCTCAAGTGGTTAAGAGCTTATGCTGGCATAGGAAGGGGTCCATGGTTAGGGTCACAATAAGTACAAATTTGTAAGGAACAAAATACTATAATGTAATACAAAATGAATAACAATTGTAAAAAAAAAGCTAGTTATAAGCATGTAATTTTTTATTTTTTCTATCTATTATTACGAAATAAGTGGATATCTTAGTTTTTATTATTATCTAATGAATTTGATTTTCTTGTGTTTTTTAAAATTTTATAGTTTTTTCAATTAACATTAAGATAAAATATGGTAAAAAATAACCAAAAAATATGCATAAAATTTTGGTGACTGATGGTGCTTTTTACTAATGTCGGTCCGGAGCGATTGAGCTCGCTGGGCCATCCGCTTGAGCCCGGGCGAGCAGGGGTGACCTCGCAAAGAAATGTGGGCAAGCACCGGGCGGGTGTGTTCGTCGCCTCCTATGCCTGGGTCGCTTCCTAGCGAAAGGGAAAAAAGATCAACTCGCTAGTGGTATGAGTTGAATGCGTACTCTCAGGTGGTAGAATGGATCGGCATTTATAAGGGGTGATCGCAATAACTTTCTTATTATATGGTGATACTGATCTCTCTATCAAGGAGGGATTTTCTTTCCTTTATCTTGAACCGACTGTTATGGGATAATTAGGGAGTCGTGATCATGAAAGATCCTTGCTCCTTAAAACGTGGAGAGTGGGTCATGGGGAATGGGCACTTTCCTTTTATATGGGATTTTTGGGCCGTCTGTGTTATCTGCTCGTCTGATGGGGTGGATTTAGCTCATTGGCAAGCCCATGCCTTTGGGAGTATGAGGGATGCCATTATGGGCCTAGCTCTCTACTGGGCTTCCTAATCCTCTCTTAAGCCCGGCATTTAGCCTGGCCCCTGCCTCGAATAAGATGTCGCTTCGTGCCCCATCAAGCTCTCCCCAAATTTCGTTGAAGCAAGCTTTAACAAGGGGCTAACGCTTCGATCGGTCGCGACTTCCACGAGCCGGCCTGGGATGGCTCGATTAGTGGCTTCATACGCCAGATGTCTTATGATAACGGCGATCTTCAATTTTCGCGCCTATTTCGGCTGTCATTTCTAGTGTCCTTAGGAACATCCTTTGGCAGTTTATATCGCATTCCTCTGCTCATAAAACCTCTTTCTACTCGCTTGATTTTTCCTTTCTTGCCGCCTCGATCTACTTAGAGCTACTTTTGGTGATTCCTATCGCTTTGCCTCCCTAGGGGTCGTTTTCTTCATCTTCTTCCCTGGTTCGGTACGTCTTTCTTCTTCTTCTTCTTCTGTTTGCCCTTCCTTGTCTTAATTTTCGGGTTTTTAGGGCGTGTTTGCTGATCATTTCCTTTGAATATTTTTTCGCTCTTCAGATTCGTCCAATCACGATGCTTCCTCTCGGTCTTCCGCTCATTGGCCCGCGTGATAGGGATGGCCCGCTAAGGGGTCCGAGTCAAGGCAGACGGTGGTGGTGCCCCTGGCTTCTGCTCTTTAAGAGAACCTCCTTCCCCCTTTGGAAAAGGCAAGGGCAAGGTCAAAGAAGATTAGGCACCCTAACGCCGAAATATTCAGGACTCGCAGCCGTATCGCCGAGGCCGTGGGCCCTAGCTCTGCCGAGCCCTCACTTGGAAAGATGACCTCCTCACCCGTTACTTCGCCCCGCTTCGCGTCTACGTTTGGTGCCCCGACGTACTCACTTCCTATGTTGTCCAAGTGTCGAAGATGGTTTGCTTCTTTAAGGCGGCTTTCGAGAACGACCTTCATTTCCCTCTGCACCCCTTTATTAAAAGGGTGTTGCAGCACTTTAACGTCTGTCCCTCTTAGCTTTCTCCCAACTTCTAGGGTGTCTGCATTTGCTTATCGGGTCGCCTTTAGGATAAAGGTCTCAGATCTCCCAAGATAAATTAAGCCCCGAACTTCAGCAAGAGTCGAGGGCTTGTACATTTCCAAACGCTCCACGCTGTTTAATATCTCGCACTCCTTCCGTCCCCAAAAATACTGGGTGAGCTACTTTTTATGCAAAATGAATCGGGGGGGAGGCAATCCTACGACCGGAAGATACACTCCATTCCGCCCCGTTCGACTACCCCGGAGAACCTACGTGAGTCCCCCCTTGCACTAATTGGGTCTAGCCTTGAAAAAAAAAAAAAAAAAAAAAAAAAAAAAAAAAAGTCATGGGGCATTTCTAACTCGCTTTGGTTGTGTGGCCTAAGTATTCTACCTATTCACTCGGCGATGAAGAGGTGAAGCACAGCCGGGTTAAGTGTCGCTTCATACGTGATTCCGAGCACAGTCGTGATATTCCTGCCTTCGTGCGGCGTCTTCGACTCTCCTTTGAGGCCTTCTCCTCCTTCATGAAGCCTACTCCGTCTTTTGTTACAGCCTCCCCATGTAAATTTCCCGCGGCTCCATTCAGCGGAGCCTGGGCCCGAGGCAGAGGCGAGCGAGCAAAGAAAAGAGGAGCGTGCCGAAGAGCTCAGCCTCCCTGAGAGCAACCCCGGCCTGCAGCAGCTTGAAAGTGAGGGTATCTTCTTCACCATCATCTGCCAAGGAGCGGGGGTCGCCTACCCAAGCCCCGTGAGCCAAGCAGATGTCGCTCTTCCCAGCCCAAGGTACCCCAGCGCGGGTCCATAGCTCGTCTTTATCCTTTGGCTATGGAGCTTAAAGATTATTCGGGAGGGCGTCCGAGCCTCCGTGAAAGTTCCTCCTATTTTATGTCTGAGTCCTCCATCGCAGCGCCCGATCTCCCTCCTCGGATGCCGGAAGACATGGGAAGGGATCGCTTTGTGAGCCGCGGGAATGAGGACTCACTGCTACCACGCGGTCACTGGGCCGTTTGGCCCATCCTGGGACCTGATTCAAGAAGGCGACGCTTTGTCCGCTGAGAAGGCTTAAATCTTATCGCTCCGGAGCCGCTTGTGTCCAAATGCCTTCATTCGTCATTCCCATCGTTGCTCCAATATATTTGTTCTTCTCTTTCTTTCTTCTTCTCTCTCTTCTCTTCTTCTTTTTTTTCTCTCTCTCTTCTCTTCTTCCTTTTTTCCTTGCTGCCTTTCTTGCCAATCTTTTCATTTTTCTAAGCGCATGGCCACTATGAAGAGTCTCAGAGTGGCCACTCTTACCTATGGCTCGCTGGCAAATCCAAGGCTTACAAGGCTGTGCCCCTACTCAGAGAGGCTACCCCGAGCTCAAGCACACAAGCCCGACCGAGGAGGCTGTGAAGCAACTAACCCGAGGCATATCTCAACTGTGAAGGCGCAAGCTGAAGACAAATAAAAGAAGGCCTGGGAGGGCCTAAGGGTTGTCGAGGACGAGCCGCGCACACCAAAAACTACAAGCGGCCGTGGAGGAGCCGCTATAGCCAAAACCGCACAGACCGGGCTCGCCTAGAAGCTTCAGGAAGGCTAAGAGCCCATGGGAGCCTCTCTGACCGAGGAGTAAATGAGTCATACAAATTTTCAAATACAGGAGGCCTTGGTTAGCCAAAGGGATGGAGTAATAGCGGAGCTAGGGGACGAGGCCTGCACCTTGTGGGCCTTCGGATGGCTTGCTTTTCAAATAAGAAAGCAAATGTAGGAGTTTTTTCCGGGTTTAGACCTCAATTTTCAAGTTCCTAGCGAGGAGGAGGCGGAAGAATTCATTTCTGAGGACGAGGCGGACCCCGGGATGTCCTCCCCGATGTCTCCAAAGACTATTCCTCTGAGAGTCTTCTGAGGCGCTTTCCCACCTCGCCACCGGAGCTTCCTCTCGATTCATGGTTCTAATGCTACCGGGCCCGACTCCGTACATTTAGGCTCCTTTGTAATTTCGCTATCTGCCACTCTCGTGCTCGAACATTAGACTTCTAAGTGTCATAGCCTGACACTGCTGATATTTGTAATTACACCTTCGACTTATCGCCTTCTACTACTTTACTTGCATTGCAGCTTCTAGCTATTTGTTCAGAATGGCTTGATCTCAGCGTGCTTTGGGTTTCGAAGTCAGCGCGGGTTCTCGATTAACCCAGTTATAAAGGACCCAACCGAGCTACTGGCTCACTGGCCGAGTCTGGCTCTAAGAATCGAGCTATATGGCTCCCCTGGTTATTTCTTGCCTTCGAGCACTCATTAGGGCTCTTAAGAGCCGAGCTACATGGCTCCTTGAAACCAGCCACATGGCTCCCGGGCTACTTAACCTCCTTCTCGATTTGTGCCAAAGCTCTAAGAACTCGAGCCATACTGGGCCCCTTTGAAACTGAGCTACATGGCTCCTTTGAAACTGAGCTACATGGATCCTGGGCTACTTAGCCTTCCGAGCTATTAAGCTCTTTGAAACTGAGCTACATGGCTCCTTTGAAACTGAGCTACATGGCTCAAGGGCTACTTGGCCTTCCGAGCTGCTAGGCTCTTTAAGAATTGAGCTACATGGCTCTTTAAGAACTCGAGCCAGGCAGGTGGCAGTGGCACGGCTCCTTGAAACTCCGGAGCCATGGCCTCGGGCTACTTGGCCCGCCTTCCTTCCTCGTGGAAAACGCTGGCTTTAATGCCAACCTATGGAGAACTAGAGCGGATTGCGTGACTTTCCAAGGCACCCAAGCTTCTTTATAAGTATTTGCCTTCCTGCTAAGATGTATGTCATCCGCCGCTTTGGTTCTCCTTCCTGCCTTCGTCAGTGTTTGGAGCTCGGGCATGGTGAAGCTTCTGGCTTTGGCCGTCATTGTGCGAAATCTGTTTGGCAGTCATAGGTCGACGCTTGATTTTATTGCTCTGTCGTTTGTTGGAGTTGTGTTTTTCCCTACCACCTTCCTTTGTGGGAGTTGTGTTGTTCCCTAGTCCTGCCATTTACTCATTTTCCTTTTAGATCTTCCAGATTTGTCTTCAACACTGCTTTGAGAGTCCTTATAGTGACTTATGCTTGTCCGTTGGACTGTGGATGAGCTGGGGATAAGTAGTAATTTTTTATTCCGAGCTCGGCGCAAAAGTCTCTGAACTTAGGATTATCGAACTGTTTCCCATTGTCAGATACCAGGGACCTCGGGATCCCGAACCTGCATATTATGGAACGCGCACGGTTACGCATTCCTTCGCCGTTTATCATTTGCTAAGGGCGCTCGCCTCGGCCTCGGCCCATTTGGTGAAGTAGTTCACTCCTACAATAATAAACTTGCATTGGCCCTTCCCAATGGGTAGAGGCCCCAATATGTCTAGCCCCCATTGCTAAAAAGGCCAGGGGCTTGTGATTGAAGTCAATGGCTCGAATGGGAGGTGAGAGATTTTGCCATGCTCCTGACAAACTTTGCATCTTCTAACCAGTTCTGTGGCTTCTTTGAGCATTGTGGGCCAACAGTATCCCTGTCTCAAGGCTTTTCCCGCTAAGGTCCGAGCTCCAATATGGTTTCCATAGATGCCTTCGTGCACCTCCTTAAGTACGTAATTGGGGTCTTCCTTTCCTACGCACTTAAGGATGGGTGTAGAGAAACCCCGTTTATAAAGGGTTCCCCGATGAATGGAGAATCTTGCCGACCTCGTTCTGAGCTTGGACGCCTACTTCGAATCGCTGGGCAATGTTCCATCCACCAAGTAATCCCATATGGGGTTCATCCAAATTTCAAACACATTACTAGGAAATCCTTCACGGTCGATGCCATCGAGGGTTCGGGAGGTGCCTGACCGATACCGCCATCTAGATCCTCCTGTGATGTTGTTGCTAACTTCGCTAAGGCATCAGCCTACGAATTTTCTACCCTTGGGACATGTCTGACCTGAACTCGAATGACTTTTTAAACAGCTCTCGCACCCTCTTGAGGTAAAGGATCATTTTTTTCACCCCTGGCTTCGTAGAGTCTTTATCCGCTTTTTACCACCAACTCAAATCACTGCATACCTCCAATTGATCAATCTCCATGGAGGGCAAGATCTCACTTCATCTATAATGCTCGCACTACCCTTTGTCGAGGCTCGAAACCCCGCCAAGTGCGATTCCACGTCAATCCCATCCAGGTCAATCATACCCGCCTGGGCTCGGGCATCGCAACCCCATTTACGTACAAACCTCCAAAATGGAGGTCGGAGTGAGTTGTGCGTACCGTGGGCTCCACGCATCGTGGCTTAACCCATGATGACGATGCTAATACCGCCTTTGACCGCCGTTTCACTTATATCTGGAGCGTCTAACTCGCTTTAATTCTATGGCCCATTTTATCAGTCTTCCTAAGGTTTCTGGCTTGTGTAGTATTCGATTCATTGGGTGTTATGTTAGGACCTCGATGGTGTGAGCTTGGAAGTAAGGCCGAAGTCTTTTGGTTGTGGTTAACAATGCTAAGATCAACTTCTCCATCTTCGGATACCTTTCCTCTACGCCTCTCAAAGCTCCTACGCACAATAGATCGGTCGCACTACGCCCGCCCCGACCAAGGCTACTTAGTCGAGAAATCAAACAGCCTAGGTAGAGGTGAGGAGTTCCCTTCTCGCAAGGGCTTACCAGATAGGGAGTATTTAGATAGGTCTTTAGCAATCATGAATGCTTTTTCAAATGAGCATCCCATCTAAGGCCTTTTCCAAAACCCGAAGAAAGGCGACATTTGTCGCCGGGCTCCTGCATGAGCTTACTTAGCGCAAATTATTCTCCTCGTCGACAAATGAGCTTCTTTGGTGTTTGAAGGTAGTTGCATGTCGAGTACAGCTTTTATCTTATCTGGATTTGCCTCTATTCCTCGACTGTTGACTATAAAACCCAAGAACTTTCCCGTAGAGACTCCAAAGGCACACTTGGCTAGGTTTAACTTCATATTATAATGCTTCAAAACCTGGAACGCCTCAGCTAGGTTGGCTATGTGGAGCTCGGCCTTAACTGCCTTTACCATGTCATCTATGTATACCTCCATAGATTCCTTAACTTTGGAACATTTTCGTTTCACCAACCTTTCGATAGTAGGCCTCACTGCCTCGAATCTCGGTGGCATCACTGCACAAGAGGTTCCCCGTCTGGCCACAATGAGGTCTTCCTACGTTTAAGGTCCATTATATCCGTTATACTCGAGAAAACGCCCATGAAGCCGTAGGAGTCAGTGGTCGTACCGTGGCATCTACCATGAGGGCCGACCGAGGCAGTGGAAAGCCATTCAAAAGCTCTATGAGATCGGTGAAGTCGATGCAGAGGCACCACTTGTCGTTTGCCTTGAGGATCTCACATTGGCCAACCAATCGGAGTATTCGCCTCTTTATAGCTTTGGCCCGAGGAGTTGTCGATTTCTCTTCATTGATCGCCTTATACCTTTCTGGGGCGAAACTTCTTCTTTTTTGTTTGATAGGTTAGAAGGAGGGACTGACATTCAGCTTGTGGGTGATTACCGCGAGGTCAATTCCTCCCATATCCTCCTGTTTCCAGACAAATACTTCCATATTCTGCTTTAAGAAGCGGATGAGAAGGTCCTTAATGTCCCCGCTAGCCTGATCCGGCTAGACGAGGTGTTCTCGGGCCGGGTCGCCGAGTCAGACCGGGCTCTAGTTCTTCCGAGGGTGTAGGTCGGGCGCCACTTATCGCCTCTCATGTCGAGCTCGGCCCATGTGGATAATTGTCAACCGCTTTGTTTCATTGATGCCGAGTATCACTCCCCGGCCACTACCGATCTCCTCGAATCCATTCCTACCCCCATTCACAAATTCGAATCTGGAGCAACCATATGATATGCAGAATGGATGGCCTTTATGGCATTGAGGGAGGGTCTGCCCAGTAACATGTTGTAGGCTAACGAGGCATCTACTATGAGGAATCTCACTGTCGTTGTGGCTTGGAATGGGGGGTCTCCCAAAGTGAGCACCAGTTCTATTGACCCCAAGGGTAACACTCTTTCTCCGAAGAATCCCCGTAGGTGGGCGTTGACTGGTTCTAGCATCTCCCTTCCAATGCCCATTTTGTCGAAAGTTGATGCGAAGATGATGTCGGTCAAGCTTTTGTTGTCATACATCGTGATTTGTTTTTGATTGGCTACCACAACTTATTAATTAATGGATCGTTACGGGATACTCGGCAAAATTCTTCCATGTCGAGTCCGAAAAGGTTACGGTGGTTTCCACTGGTGGAGTTTCTGATAATGGATTTGTAATGCGAAGCCAGCTTCCTCCAATCCGATGTCAGCAGATGAGCCTTCCGGTCGTAGCCGATTCCCACTCCCCGCAAATCCCCGAAGATCACGGATTTCTCCCAGGTCATTGCAAGCCGAAATGGTTTAGCCGACGAGGTATGGCTTACTGGTCCCACTCGTAAGGCCATGAAGCAACGGAGGTGCGTCGGATCAGGTATTCAATTTCCTTCCTTAACTAGATGTAGTCCGTTCTAAGGCCAATGATCCTTATGGAATCTGGGCGCATTTGGTCAGGTTCTCGCTAGGTCTGTCTTAATCTGAGATGGCCACCTTAATAACTTCTCGTGCTGCACCTCGCGTAGGACTTGTGATACCGAGGCTGTCAAGGGGGTGAATTGTCGGGGTGCATATCGATGCCGCACTGCTAAGGCAGCCCAAGCCGCCCCGACGCTTGCCTCATCTAATTGGGACCTTCTCTCGCTCTCTCTATCCCTTCGTGGGGATATGTCCCCCCGTCTCCTCGTCTCCCGGGCTTCGTTCGCTTTCCTCGCCTTGCTTTTCTCCTTGAGCGTAGAAGAGCTTCCCGCTTTAGATGTATGGGCCTCTACGTTGATGTATCTCTCATGGCGAGCACCTCGACCATGTCGCTCGGCGGTTCGAGATGGAAAACATCTGTCTGGGATCGTACGCCTAGCCCGGCGATGAAGCAAAGTGGGATGGAAAATTTCGTCTCGGGATGTCTACCTTAATGACTCCTGCTAAACCTCCGGACGAGGACCCTCGTGCTCTCCCGTGGGTTTTGCTTTATGGTCAAGCAGTGATGCTTCGCCCCGTACGTCCGAGCCCGATGAAGCAGATATGAACGCATGATATCTCTCCTCGAATGATAAGATTGACATGGCTGGAGCCTCGTGAACTAGGCCACGCCGAGCCTTTAGCATGATACGAAGGCTCTACATCACACGGGTCCTCGCATCCATGTAGCTCCATCCGATTCTTGTAAGTATCGAGGTGGCTCCATGATCTTTTCGTCTGGCCAAACACTTCAATCTACGCATTCCTCGAACTTTGGCCGAGAGGAAGTGCACTCACCCCTACTGTGAACGGATTCCTCTCTTTATTATACTAAAGCATCCGATAGACAGGAGCTCGCACCCTTTACAACCTTCTTCATACGGACGAAGCCTTGGCTGATGTCTGGGAACCTCCTCGCTCCCACGATCGCTCCCCTATCCCCTACCGATAAGGGCTCCGCTGTGATCCCCTCATCAAGCTCATCTCCGTGGGGTGCGAGGGATCGCGCCCGCTCGGGCCGGGTTTCTCCTTCTTCGCCAACGCCCCAAGGAACGCCATGGTGTTGTTTTTCTTCCCGCTAATGGTATCGCACTATGCCCTTCGTATTCTCGCGGCATTACATCCACCTGTGAGTTTTCCACTTTCCTCTCAAAGCAAACACTGCCAGTGAGACGGAGTGCTTCTATCTCGCCGCATTAGCGCAGAGCTCGAGAGCCAGCTCCAGGGCCTGCCATTCAGTGTCGCCCTATCGTCCCGCGCCCCTCGAGGGTTAGCATGACTGCCTGTTTGTTTGATTACCGACTCGCGCATCAGGATTCAACTGGATTGCATGGAACAATCGCTCCCATAAACGACGCCTAAACCGATGGTGCTTTTCACCGATGCCTGGGCCGAGTGTACTGAGTCAGCTGGGCGCCCATCGAGCCCGCGCGATAGGGGCGACTGCAAGAAAGAAACAAAAGGCAAGGTGACCCTTGCGAGGGTGTGCCATCGCTCTCTCCATAGCCTAAGTCACTTCTTCCTAGCGAAAGGGAAAAAGATCTACTTCTTAGGGTATGAGTTGAATGCATACCTTTTGTGTAGAATGGACTCCAGGTATTTATAAGGGCAGATTTCAATAACTTTCCCTTAATATAATGGTGACACGGATCTTCATCAAGTGAGGGATTTTCCTTATCTTTAACCATCACAGGGATAATTAGGAGTCATGATCAGAAAGATCCTGTTCTTAAAAACTGAGAGGGATCATGTGGAATGGGTACTTTTGAGAGATTCCGCTTCGGGGCATTCAAGCCATCCGCCTCTTCCTGACGCTTGATTTAGCTTGTTGGCTCAGGGCCTGTTTGGGAGGCGAGACACCCTCATCATCTAATCCCCTTAAGCCCCGCATTTGTCACGCCCGGCCTACACGCATGTTGCCTGTGCCCTTATCGCTGACAAAGAAAATAATAATAATAAGAATAAGAAGGAAAGTGTATACTAATTTAAACAACGTACATCTAAATATCAAAATATTTATTAAAAAAAAAGTAAGGAAAAAATTTAATGAATAGAGTAGAGAAATGTGAAAAAAATAAATTAATCTAAAATTTATTAAATCTAAGTACGTACTACGCGGGCTCGCCTGCACCCTCCACCACATATCCCATTAAGCTAAAGCCCATAAATACAATGGCCTAGTCTACAGGCCTAATCGTCTCCATTTATGAGCCAGACCCAAACATCCTGCCCCAACCGAATAGGAGGCAGGGCGTCTAGATATCACTTCTCCCACTCGGCTGGCCCGAGCATCCTGCCCTAGCCGAATAGAAGGCAAGGCGTCTAGATATTACTTCTCCTACCCAGCTGCCATCCTGAACAAGGCGGCCGGTTGACTTCCCTCTACTAGAACGTGTGTCTCCCTATGAATTACACATATAACCTCCTTGAGGGTGGTCAAGCATTTTAACCTATAAGAGGGTGGTCAAACATCATAACCTCTGTGAGGCGGTCAAGATTTCTGGTGGCACGATACACATCGGAGACAGAGTCGCCCTACAGGAAGAACAAATTCCTAGTGCACAAAAACAGCGCCACCTTCTCCTTCCGTTTTGGGAGGATATCATCCACTTTCCATGGAAAGTGGATCTCTTCCCTCTTCCATAAAGGAGAAATGAAGCACACCAAAAAGGTACGCGATTCTAGACTGAAAAAACAGATACTCTTACTCTCCAGGCTCCTAAAACTAACTTAGGCATCGTAGAGGCGGCGAGCGCACCACCGCCGTGTTCTTGTTTGTTTTACAAGTATCTACTAGCAGGTTCATGCTCCGACGATCTAGTGACTCAGGAAACTCAGGAGACTACAAGTAACACATGTTTTAAGATAACATCTAAATATTTTTAATTATTTTATTTTATTTAGAAAAACTCAAACAAACCAACATTAATTTAATGTAGAAGTTATCCTTCAAGTCATATTTAGTTGCAGAACATTAAGGCAAATTGTAACAAAGAGTAAAGAAAAATAAATATTTATAATTCATAAATTATTTTTATATTATTCTGTGGCACCCCAAATCCCGAGGGACCTTTTTTTTTTCCACAGGTGACCTTCAACAAGCTATAGTAGCCCCATTCCCGCATATTCACGTGCTGCCCAATTAGCTACAATGACACATAACAGTCCCTCTCTTTCAAGATTCTAGTAATTAGTGCACTTAGTGCAATGATCAACTTTTCAGAAACTATGTGAGCACCAAATGCCATCCACAGGCATATGGTTAGATTTTAGACTCAGAAATCTTTCCATAGAGTCCAAGAACGTGCTAAACGGACTTCGGACGAGGAAGTTATGGTCATCCGAAGTTGGCATTGCCGAGCTCATTCCCTAGACGAGGCTCCGCCGGCTAAAGGAGGTCACCGGCCAAGAGGTCGGCTCGGATATATTTGAGCACCAAATGCCATCTACAGGAATATGGACAGATTCTAGACTCAAGGATCTTTCCATAGAGTCTAAGAACACCTTAAACGGACTTCGGGCGAGCAAGTTATGGTCATCCGAAGTTGGCGCTTCACATGAGCAGCAACTGACATGCAGAACCGACAGGTACCTACTATCTTTCGTCTCTTTCAAACACAATATGAGCTCAGATTATATTGAGCATAAATGGATGGATTCTAGGACTCAAAGGGTTTCCATAGAGTCTACGAACGCTGAAACCTGACCCTCGGACGCAGGTGCTTATGGTCGTCCGAAGTTGGCACAGCCGAGCTCATTCCCTACTAAGCTCGGCCAGAAGAGCCCAACCAAAGGAGGTCAGCTCGGACTCACACATCTCATCCCTGCTGAGCTCAGCCACACATAGCTCATCCCTGCTGAGCTCGACCATACACAGCTCATCCCTGCTGAGCTCGGCTAGAAGAGCTCAGCTCTACCCAAAGAGGCCGGCCGAAGAGCCTTCCGCCTCCGCCTGAAGAGCCTGCAAACATCTGCACCCAAAGAGGTCACTTATCCAGAGGGCTCACCGTTTAAAAGAGGTCGCTCATCCAAGAGAGCTCACGCCCAAAGAGGTCAGGGCTCATCCAGAGAGCCCACCCGCCCAAAGAGGTCACCCAAGAGCTCGGCCAAAACTCATCCTCTCAGACCCTTTCGAGTAAAAAGGCCATAACTTGGGCTGTAGAGGTCCGATTTTGGTGATTAGAAAGCCTACATCAATCTTACTGATGGGGCTACAATATGCCAGAAGGAAACAGGGCTAAATTCCCTTTACTTCTCAACAAAAAATCGGTCTTAAAGTTTGGCTAATACATAGGATCGAAATAGAGCGACTTCCTATGGTTCAGACGCAAACCAACATCCCTTCAAGGCAAGACACAGCCCTTACCAAATTGTATTAAACATATAATCTGAGTTTAATTATAATTTATGTACATCACAAGTACAAAACTTTGACAATGGGCCTACTTTAAACAAACTCCGGTTTTCTACCCATAAATTTTGGCTAAAGAACACGATAAAGCCATCTTAGATCTTCCTCCTCAACTAAGACCTCATGAAGTGCCTTCTCTCGTGTACTCCCAGATTTCTGAAAATATTTTTCCCACAACCTGGCGAGCTATGCCCGTAGAGAAAAGTCTCCTACAAGGGCTACTCCCCACCTATGTACATGAAATGCATGAATCCACAAAATCATTCACACTCATTCATATAAAATATGCATATCTCTATATGAATGTCTATGTCATGCCCAATCCTCACTGACTCTCTCATACATGCAATTTTCCATATATGAAAACTAGTTTCAAAACAAAAGATTTTTATTTTTTTTTAAACCCATTGAACAACCTCTGATATCAGACAACCCTCTGAATATTTTGCACACTTGGACAACCCTCCGAATAGTAAACCACTGGACAACCTCCGAGTATCGAACCACTGGACCATCTCCGAGAACCCCTTATTGGACAACCCGAGTTCATTGGACAAACCTCCAATATAATTTATAGGACAACCCTCCGAATCACTATTACTGGACAACCCTCCGAATACCCATTTTATTCATGCACTCACACCCGATTCACGCGATGACCCCGTGCACATGCAATGATAATGTCACTACATAATATCTCATGTTACATGCATGATGGGAACTACATGCAACACTCATAATACATGTCACATCATATCATTAATATATTACCGCGCATATATATATTAACATCATTTTTTCACACAATCTACATGTTATTCAAACAAGCAATAACACACAAAAACTGGATTTCAATCTCCAATCTCAAAGAACAGCATGTACAGCACACAAACAAGATCATCCTACTCAGATTCCCAAACTACAATATATCAACTGGGCCTTAATCAGCTTCCAACCTCATACATACCTAGAAACCGGCTCCCAATCAACAATAATTTCTATCGAAATTATTCTTTAAACTGTACTTCTAATTACTCTGGGCATCCGTCTGCCATTTCATGGCTCTTAAACAAAAGATCAACCGTGAGTAGGATAGAACCCCTACCTTCCTGGCATCCGCCCACGCTACAACCCTCCTCGTTTGTTAATCAAAGAACTCGTTGGTCTCTCTTCCTTTCCGCTGTCTTTCTTCTTTCTTTCCCCCTTTCTCTCCCTTCTCCCTCCCTCCCGAACAAATCACTTAGGTGAAGAATACTTATTTAGGTGTAGAACACTTCTTCTCTCCTCATGACACATAGCATTCCACATGTCATTCATGCCCACTTTCCCACCACTCATCCCTCTATGCAAGATAGAAGTGTGACACTCTGGCTTCCGACTCTCTGGCGCCACTGTCCTTCCTCGTGCCATATGGCATGCATCTTCATGCCACATGTCACCTCTCATTCGGCCCATTCGTTTAAATACGCGCACCCGACCTTCTTAATTCGACGAAATTTGACCATGCATTCCAGTTTCTCGCGAGATCGTCCAATCTGTGACCCGCCGTCATCCGAGATCTAGAAAATTCCCAGGTTTGCAACCCGTGTCTATCATTTTACTTTATCTGGGGTCTCACATATTCAATGAACTCAATCCCTTTTTTTTTTGCATAAACTAAACACTTTTTATTATAATTATATCTGTTTTTTTATTTTAGATGGTAAAACCATATTTATTAGTTTTTAAAGTTAAAAGTGGAACATTGAAGGTACTTGTAGTATGTAATTTGTTTTTTTTTTTCCTCTATCTTTATCATTTCAAAAGAATTGAACATCATAGTTTGTATTTTATAAAATAATGAATTTGATTTTTTTTTAACTTTATTTTTAACTAATACATATGACTTGGATCTTATAATGAGAAAAATAAATTTTCTATACCACAGCAGGTCGTAGCACAGCACGGCTATCCTGCAATGAGTTCACATACTCATTTCCTCACACCTAAGTGGGCAGTCTGGCATCTGTTTCACTTTATACATCTTCGTACGGAACTTCGACAGATCTAAAGCTTTTTCTCGATCAAAATCAGTGATGGCTACACTCTTCTTAGCAACTTCAGTCCTGCCCTTCTTGCTGCTGATGATCTTCTTCAAATTGGTAAGATAATCAAAGAGTTCTGTATCAACTTTAAGGAAGAATAGCTGCGAGAGGCTGAATATCACTTAATTTCACTGTGGGTGCAGATGCATACGCTTTTATAAATGGAACGATATTGTTCCACGCCTATTATCTCTACTACACTGATCCACAAAAAAGGAGTGATTTCACTTATCGGTGAACAAAGTTAATTTTCCATTGAAACCGATCATGCTCTAGAAAACGTGTACGTGGGAAAACTCTTTCGCCCATGGAAGACACCGACATGTTCCGTACTTGGGAAATAGACGATGACTATTGTATAAAACTAGCATTTGTACCCGCCAGCACTAGCGCTGATCTCAAATTCACCCAAAACCGGATTATACTTTTTTTTTAGTGTTCCAAGTGGCCTTGTTTTTATAACAATTCGAGAATGACTTTCAACACAAAGTTGATTAAGGGCTAGTATGGCAGTGTTTTCTAGAAGTGTTTCTAGAAGAGTTTTTAGAACAAAAAAATGTGTTTTATAATATTTTCAAAAGCATTTTTTAAAGTTCAAAAAAACACTTTGAGTGTTTTTTTGAGAAGCACTTGGGAGGTGTTTGAAAAAAAAACACTTTAAAAGTTTTTGGTTATTCCTAAAATAC
This sequence comes from Tetrastigma voinierianum, assembly GCA_016808115.1. Classification (NCBI taxonomy): domain Eukaryota; kingdom Viridiplantae; phylum Streptophyta; class Magnoliopsida; order Vitales; family Vitaceae; genus Tetrastigma; species Tetrastigma voinierianum. The sequence continues at coordinate 186,752 of JAEQBH010003047.1, read as the reverse complement.
CTACTTGTTTATCCTTAAAACATCCATTCATTTTATTTAAAAAATCCCGATGATATCATAAACTTTTAAAAATTCAAATAATTCAAATATTATTATAAATATTTTAAAAACTATAATCATAAAAATATTTTATAAAAATAATTATTTTAATTTATTAATACAAAATTTAAAAACGTTTATTAATTAATTCAAATATTTTTGTAAATATTTTTTATATTACTTGAATAATTATTTAGATTCTTAATAATATAAATGTTTATGTATGTTTAATCATTAGTACAAATATTTTTATATATTATAATCGTAAAAAATAATTATTTTAGGTTTTATTAATACAAATATTTATATATGTTTATTCATTAATTCACTTATTTCTATAAATATTTTAAATTTTTTATAATCATAAAAATAGTTGATTTAGGTTTTATTAATATAAATTTTTATATGTGCATTATATACTTTTTATACTAATTTTTATTTATTATGATATCCTATTATATAATTAAATATTAAATGTCTTCTTGGTAATTTTAATGATATAAAAGTGTTTTTATACATATGTCACATGTTACAAAAGTGACTTGTAGAATCACTTTTTTCGACCTATAAAAACGTTTCATAAAAAAAAAAAAAAAAAAAAAAAAATGTTGTTAGGGACTTGGCTAGAACCGTTGTTAAAAAAGTGACAAAACAATAATATCTTGACCTTGATACTCGGCTCAAGTGGTAGAGGGGTAGAACAAGTTTACTAGAGATCCTAGACTCAAATCCTTATAAGAACAAAGCACTAGAACTATAGAAGTAAAAAAGAAAAAACAATAATATCTTAAATACAAAGAAAGTGATAATTATTATATATATATATATATATATATATATATATATATATATATATATATATATATATATATAGTTGTAGTGCTATGTTATTATAGTATTACGTTTCTCATAATTTTGTCTCCAACCTCCATATGCCTACCATAACTCTTAACCATATGAGTTAGGCCTTATTGGTTATAAGAAAATATATTTAAATTACATATAAATTATTTAAATTACAAATAAAATAATTAATTGAAACAAAATTTGTTATAATTAATACAAAAGAAATTAACAATGTCAGAAGATGATTATTGAAAAATACAAAATCATAAATTCATCTCACATGCATAGCACGTGTACACTTTCTAGTACTTTTAAGACTATATAAAACTATTTTTTAAGAGAACTATTTTCAAAAGATATCCTTTGAGAATTGGTTTCTAAGGCCCTGTTTAGTAGGTATAAAATTTTCTGTTTTCTCTATTCAAACTTTTCGAAAACAAGGAAAACACGTTTAGTTACGAGAATTAGACAAAAACAAAATTTGAAAACAAAGAAAATGAATTCACTATTTTCAACATTTTATATATGAATCAGAAAACTGCTGTATTCTGCTGTTTTCCTTGTTTTCGAATTAAATCGAAAACAAGATATTTTATTTTCAACATTTTATAACTTCATTTTCAAAAAAATGGTTTTACAAAACGGATTTTCTTATTCTTTATTTTTAATCAAATTCAAGTACGAAACGTATTTTCTAAAAATGAAAACTAAAGATTGTAATATATCGAAATTTTCATATTCGAATTTTCACAGAAATCTGAAAATTTCCCTAACTAAACAGTAATAAAACTTTCAAAATAAACACAAAATAAAATTATTCAATTCTGGTGTAAGAACTGCTTTTGAAAATGAGGAGGATGGATGAGATTTGACTATCTGATTGGCGACCCTACTCCCTAAACCCCAGTTATTCGAGGATTGTTTTGCCAAACAAAGGAGTCTCAATTGGTCTGTCTCACCAGTACAGCTGCTACGGATTCCCATCTCAGGTAATTACTCATACATTTTCCTTAAATTTTTTTTTATATGGATGGATCAGAACCAAAATTAAAGGAAGGAAATAATTGATTACAGATGAAAACAGAACAAGAACGTACGCTCAGTCGGAAGGTATCTCAAAAAATTTGCATGAGATGATTCAAACAATTAATGAAAATTTTCTAACTCCACAACCTAAGATCATCAGCTTGTGTACAGAGAATAATAGTTCACACTGAAGCTCCAAGCATAGAGATTAAAGAGTCATGGCATGGCTTCTTCCATGATTTTGGCTTGTGTCAGCAATTGCGCTCTCTTCTTTGGCAAATGGATGGGTACAAAGATAATCTTTCCTTGTTGAATCTCTGGCCAGTAAATGAGTAAAACATAAAATATAATAGCAAAACAATATGATGAGGTATAGAGTAGGCTCATATCTAGGCTTCGACGAGATAGGAAATCCAAATCCAATGATGATTTTTATTATTAATATTTAATTTTTTAATCATACTTTTGGGGATTTATCTGTTATGATTTTTGGGATTTATCAATTAGGATTTTTTGTTGGTGTCTATATAGATTAGAGAAAAACCTCTCATTCATGGCTTTGGCTTGAAGACTTTGCCAAATGAATGGGTAGAAAGATAATCTTTCCTTGTCGACTCGGGCCAAGAATGAGTAAAACATAAAATAAATAGCAAACAAAGCTTATTCATTCAAAGAATCACAAAAAAAAAAAAACTAACTAACAATAAATAAATAAATAAAAAAACTATAGTGATAAGTGAAGCTCAGATGCAAAATAAATTTAACAAAGATCCAGTCGTTGCATGGACCTCTCCTCAACCCCGGTCAATCTTCTTGTGGGCCTACCAATGCCTAGGTAATCTTCTTTGCACTTCTAACATTACAAGAGATAAGGTGTAAAAAACCAATATTTGAAAAACCGAATCTATGACTAAACCGGAAAGGTTACTGGTTTATGGGTCGAACCGGATTAAACCGATACCGAAAAGGTCATCGGTCGACAATCTAACCGGTTAGACTGGCTGATTAGATCCTATTTTTAAAACACTGAAAAAGTCTTAAGCAAATTGAGGTATTTTTGTGAAAGATTCTAATTGCTTAGTATCTTACATGCCAAAACCAATTTAGATCAAATAATTCAGATTATTAAAATTATTAATCAATCAATTACATATTGGCAATTACATTCTTCATTTATGACCCGATATCCCCATTTGATATTTTATCAATTATTTGGCTCTTGTAAAATTTTCGGGTTGTATATTTTTTCGTTTCGATTTAAATTCGGAAAATTTTCTACTTACTTTATTTTATACCCTAAACATGTTCAAACTCCATACAGATTTTTAGTGGTGTTACAAATGTAAGTAGCCATGTCGCCATTGCACAGGCTAGTGCAGCTGGGGGTCAGGAAAGACCAAGTAACCTCCAAAGGTTTATAGCACATCATCCTCCGACATTCACCGGGGAAGGGGATCCAGTGGTAGCCGATCATTGGTTCCAATAAGTTGAGAGGATTTTAGAGGCGATGGAGATTACCTCCGATGCTACGAGGATTAGGCTAGCCACATTTCGGCTAGAGGGTGAATCCCAGATATGGTGGGATTGTGTCAAAGTCTCACGGGATCCGAAGAAGATGACATGGAGAGAGTTTCGAGACCTCTTCATGGATAAGTTTTTCCTGTGACGCCCAGGGCATGCAAGTTCCTGGGAGTTCCGAATACAAGGAAGTATGATTGTGCTTGAGTACGTAGCTAAGTTCACCGAATTGGCACATTTCGGGGATGATTATGTGGCCACAGAAATGGCCAAGGTGAGGAAGTTTGAGGATGGTTTAAAATTGGGGGACTCCTCATGCAAGATATGGACTCTATGGTCAGCACAGCTATGACTATAAAGATGTGAGATTGATTTATGCCCGAGCATCCGAGATATCGGTGCTAGGGAGAAGAGGAAGGAGGATCAGCCTTCTTGAACTCCTATTGAGGAAGAAACATAGATTTCTATTCCATTTATGACCATTCAAGACAGGTCACAAGCATCGTGCCAAGGCCAAGATTGGGGCATCTAGCCGACGGTGATGATACGTTATCCTGCCACCAGCTTGGACACATTAGACAAGATTGCCCATAGAGGCAGAGATCCCAGGGTTATGGGACACCTCAGTCCCCTAGCCAGACGGGGCAGGTGACATGCTATCATTGCCACCAGCATGGACATTTTACGCGGGATTGCCCACGTATGTGTGGGATCCTGCAGCATGGACACCCCGGGCTCCCAATCATCGTGGGACATCTCGCAGACACTCACTCCTCCCACCCAACATGGGCCAAAGGGGAACCAGGCATCTCCGTCCCGTGGTGCCACACAAGCACCGGCTGGATCTGCATGTGCTAGAGAGGCCGTGGCATGGGCTGAGGTTGAGGACAGGCTCTCGTGCCGGACTTCAGAACCTTAGGGCGTGTCTACGCCGTGATGTATCTCGCACCGAGCCTACAGATCAGCCGACTCCCTTAGGGTATGTTTCTACTCCGCACCTATAGGCAAGAGTATCGCTTGATTTAGCAGCAGCCATGCATGTGTTTGTGTGTGCGGTGTGCGTGGAAATTTCTGACGAAATTCTTTAAGGAGGAAGAATGTGAGTTCCTAGAAAAAAAAAAATCTTATTTTTGTGAAAATGGAAAAATAATAAATTGCCAAATGGCTTAGGAAGCCCGGAAAATCATCTAGATCTCGGATGACAAACGGATTACGCCTTGACTCGCTGAATCTAATGACCTGTGTGTTTCATCGACTCGACACAAATTGAATTTTTACGAATTTTTCAAGGGAGTTATGACTCCAAGGACGAGATTTTTATGAAAATCTCATAAGTTAGGAAATGGCTTGATCCAAGTTCAATTAAAATGAATTGAACTGAAAATAAATAAATGGTTTTGGGACATAAACGAACACGGGATCAGAGTGGACACGTGGCGCCATGAGGGCCACATATCAAACTTAACAATTAAGTTAAGTTAGAAAGGAAAATAAGAGAAAAGAGAAAGGAAAAAGAAAGGAAAAAGAGAAGAAGGAAACGGAAGAGAGAGAGAGAGAGAGTGTAAGAAAGAGAGAGGAAAAAAAGCTCTTCCTTCTCTCTTCGATCCACGGAGTTCCGTCAGTCGAAATTCGTCAGGCCAAGAATGAAAGTTCATCTACTCGACGAGAGCTACGCGTGGGTATCGAAATCATGGGATTTCACCGAAGATTCGAGCTAGGAATTTAGGAAATCAAAGGTTTCGGGTTTAAGAAGTGTCCACGGGACTTCCTAGATTTTCTTCTACGCTCCAAGAGGTATGGATTTTTCCTACTTGGTTTATTTTCCATTCTAGGCTGTTTCGTTGAGCTTTAATGCCCTAAGGGGCTATTTGCAAATTATGGGTTATGGGAATAGGTACTCGCCATTTTCTATATGATGTCCACTTTCGTGATCGATTTTCGCTAGAAAAAGGAAGAATTTGGACTAGTAACCCACAAGGAAATTGTAGCCTTATTTGAGAACTTGATGTTAGGATTATGATCACCGAAATCGGACTTCTAAAACTCAAGTTATGGTCCATGTCCTGATCCGCCTGCTGCCTTATTTGGTCATCCACCCGCAGACTGATTTCAAGCCAGACAGATCTAGATCAGCAGATCCTTATAAATTGTAAAGGCTAACTGAGAACTAGATGTTAGCTTTAATCACCAACTATCCTGAGCAATCCAAGTGTAATCAAACTGACCTTATAATAAATTATCAATCCCCCACCCATATTTTGCTACACAATGAGTAATAACATTATTTGAATAAGAACTGAAAAATCAAATTTTTAATTGAATAGAAGGGCAAAATGTAATTTTATCAAAATAATAGTTAACTATTCTTCTGATCTTATTACAAATGATTTGTCGTTAATCATCTCAATAATTAATTGTGGTTTAATTTGATTTAATGATCATCATATTTTTCGTTTCAAAAACAAGGCTGATAGATCTCAAAAAAATGGATTTCCTTAGAAAATCCGCAATAAAGCAATATTAAGAATCATTTAAGATATGGTTTAAACAACAATAACAGCTTCTAAAAATGACCTGAGAGTACATGTTTATAGTCACATTTACAATTTCAAAGTAAAGATCATGAAATATTTGGTACAAAAAAATCTCACAATTTGGTCTAAAATGAAATGTTAGAGAGAGAGAGAGGAGGAAAAAAAAAGCAAGCTTCTCCGGCGATTTTACGAGGTTTTAATAACTCCAACTCACAGTAGAGTTAAAGTCGCTTCACGCGACGAGCTACACGTAAGGTTGTGAATCACAAGATTTCTCCAAGGTCCAAGGTTCGGGTTTTCACGAAAACTGAGAAAATGTGGTGTCCCGGGAAATCACGCTAATTGAAGTAGGGTTTTTCTCCTACTCGGTTTAATTTCTGTATAAGGGCGTTTGTGTGTGTGTCCAAGGGAGGTGCTGTCCAGTTTTCCCCTTCGACCCCATGATTGTGTTTTGGCCATAACTTGGCCATCACTCATCCGACCGAAAGATTCAAATTTTTGAAAGAATGTGACTTATAGGATAACATATTCCTTGAAATAGGTATATCCAATTCCGACCCTTCGAACCTCGTAAATTCATCTGAAGTGGAGCAAAGACGCTATGGTGTGCAGAAACCCTGTGGGACACAATTGTCATTTTCCGACAAGGTTCCTCCAACTTCGAATTGGCCATAACTTCTTCTTGTCCGAACCTGTTTCAGGGTAAATCTAGACTCTATGGAAAGCCCATTGAGTCAAGATTCCAGAAATATGCTTGTGGTGGACAGTGGGTGATCATAAATTTTCTGAAAATCTATAAGCTTTGCACCAAGTATGTGTTGCTGGGTCATCATGTGAATAGCCTAGTTTTTACTATAACTATAGCATGGCATGTTGTAGGCTATTGTATTAGGTAGGAATTGTCATGAGTTAGCCTAAGGAAGACTGTATGACATTATTTTTTTAGTCATAGATTGATGGATGATAATATGCTTAATACGATATCTATATATATATATATATATATATATATTGGCATGAAATATATGGAACTTAAATGCTTGCGATATATGTTTGCAAGGTAATTGACATGAAGTACAACTGATGAGAATGGTTCATGTAGTGTGCATCATACATGTAACATGAGAAATTGTAGTGATATTAGCATCAGATATGCAATGTGGACATCGCATATTGTGTAGGTACATGGTATTACTATCCATCATCGTATTGATGAATGGGTAGTGAGCCTGCATTTTGGACAATTGCCCACAAATGACTTATGGTCCAAAACATAAAATAAAATATAATTAATGTGTGTCATGGGAGCAAGAAGGGGCCGTAATCCCCTGTAGTGAAGTCCGAAATATCAGTGTAAGAGACCGCTGTGTGATCCGAAAAGATCCCACAAGTGCCCAAAATAAGACACGGTTATCACATAGACTTTGAGTTGTGTGAGTAGAGTCGGATTGACTGGGATTAGCTGCCCATTGTACTTAAGATTGGTACTGGTGAGCCGATAAGGGCTCAGAATATGTGTGTCATTGGTACAACTAGTGACGACAGTCACACTTGGCATAGGCATGTGTGAGGAGCGCAATGAGTGACTCGGGATATGGGCATGAAGACATTCCATGCATGACATATGACATTCATGTGGTGTTATTTTTACTGATGTATGGGTCAAGCTCACGTATGAGCACTTGTGTGTGAGGAGTAACCCTTGTAAGAGATTATCACTACTGGGTTTTGCTCTCCCCGTCGTGGGACCCCTTCGTGCACAGTCGTGTGCAGCGGCTGACCCGCATTCTGACCTTCATGATATGAGAAAGCCGACATGGCTTTGGACCATATTTTGTATATGCATATTAGAACAATCGCTTTAATATATCATTTTGTGTAAGAGTGTATAATTGAACTCTTGTAAATATATCACTACGTAGTTGCATGTGTATAGTATTCAAGGTATGGTTGAATGTAATGAGTGGTCGCTAAGGACTATGAATGACCCTGTGGTATATTGAGCCCAGATGGGTCATGTGATGTATTGTTTTATAGGTTGTATTTGGGTAGAGCTTCCCGTATAGAGGAGACTCTGTTCGATTTTTTGTTAAATTATGGATCCCAATAAATGGGACATGATGGTGTGGTGTCAGTTACACGACACCCACCGCTTCCGCAGTTAACGGTTGTCAAACGGACCCCTGATAGGGGTGTCACATGAATTGAGTGATATACTTGGTTGAAATTGTGTGGAAGTCAAATTGTGTGTTCTAATGGTTTGGCTTGTGATGTGCTTAGATGAATATACATTCCATGGCTTATTGTAGCTAGTTGTGACATGCCTTGTCACAATTTACTTGTAGGTTGACGGATGTCGTTACCCGAGTGGTAGTGACTTGTGATGCCAACGTATGCGTGTATTGATATGTTGGCATGTATTGTATGATTTATTTGGAATTTGTATGCTTGTCGATATAATTGTCCAAATGATGCATGGATAATTATGTATGAGTAGGCATGCACATATAATACTCATTGTATATGTAGCATGGTATGAATAGGCAATGGCATGATTGCATTGCATTATGCACTAGTACATCTCATGACATGGGTGTGAGTGCATGGTAAAGATCGACACTGTGTTTTGTGTTGATGGTGAGCTCGATAACATGGGACGATGTCCAAAATGAGTCGCACAGTTTTGAGGTTATCGGAGACTGTCTAGTGCTTTTGAAATAAAGCGGTTATTGGAGACTATCCATAGCTTGTGAATAAAGCTGTTATCTGATATTGTCCATAGCTTTAAAATAAAGTCGTTATCGGAGACTGTCCAAGGTCGGAGATTGTCCGGGATCAGAGATTATCCAGGATTCGAAGATTGTCCAAGGTCGGAGACTGTCCAAGGTCGAAGACTGTCCAAGGGCTTTGAATGAAGCGATTATTGGAGGTTGTCCAAAGGATTTGATTTAAAAAAAAAAACAAAAAACAAAAAACAAAAAGCCTTTTGTTTTGGATAAAGGGTCATTGGGTGAAACACCAATGACAAGTTTTCACATTTGGCATTTGCATGTGTGAGGGAGTCGGTGAGGACTCGGGATATGGGATAGGGTGAGTCACATTCTCATCCATGACATGTAGACATTTGAGTAGGAACGTGCATGTTTTTACTTGAATGTATGGTGTGTCATTTCATGTACACTTAGGTAGGGAGTAACCCTTATAGGAATATTTCCGTTTGGCATTGCTCAATTGCCATGGATTCCTTTTCGTACAAGGAATTTATAGGAGACTCGCACTCGACAATAAAGATTGTAAGAAGGCCTATTATGTGGCCTTGACGATAGTTTTGTAAAAAGTATTTTATGTAAAAAGAATTGTAATTAAATTCTTTTGGACTATTATATAAATAGTGGGTATGTAATTATGGTAAGAGGGTCATGATCGGACTCTTATGGACTATAATTAACTGTTTCATTTTCATATTTTCGATTTAAATATAAATGAATGGGTCTCGGTAAATGGACGTATTGAAGTGGTGCCGAGTAAACTATATTAGAATAAGCTAGTTTTAATATATGTTCTGTATAAGAGTGTTGTAATAAACGCTTATGGATTATTGTGATATAGTTGTATATTGATGATATAGACAAATGGATCATATGGGCCAAGTATTACTGGGCAGAGACTCGATGGGTTATGATTATACTCGTTATACGTAGTCAGATGTCAAAGATCCTCGAACAAAGGAGACTCTACCAATTTTATGAAAATATGGATCCCAATAGTGGGACACAACAAAGGTGGTATCGGGTCACCAAAATCCATAGACCTGTGGTTGATGTGCTGTCAACGACCTCCGATTTGAGGCGTCACACATAATATGGAGGAACTATTATCATTAATTATTCACCTAAAATTAAGGTTTGAGAATCCTAAAAATGTCATAATGTCAATATTATTAATCCTAAAGATATTTTAAACATCCTAACTATTAATAATTTAATTAATGAGATTCAAAACTTTTATAAAAGTCGAATTTCTTTCGAATATGATTTCAAATATTTATTTATTTTATATTCTTAATTAATTCACCTACTCTACTAAAAATAATTATTATCAGTACATTTTATATCATATTATCCCTCAATATTTATCTTGATCACAATATTATCTAAATAAATTATCAAATCATAACAAATATTCATTTCTTACCAAAATATATCTTCAATTTACTTATCAAATACATATATTTATAAACTTTAGCTTCCAAACTTGTCATATTGTTTATTATTCTCAATAATTCTATCATCAAATCTTTAACTCTTTGTTTTTTTTCTACAATAATTGGAATATCTATAAACTTTTTTTTCAATATTAATCATTACCTAGACTTTAAGTTTTCTTAGGCTATTTTATGAAAGACTTTTAAACCTACTTTTAATATTAAAATGATATTTTACTACAACAATATGTCCCTTTTAACTTTTTATTAAATGTCCATTTTTATCTTTTAAATTCCTCCGATCAAAAATCGTGACAAGATTACCTATTGTTCATCCCTACAATTCTCATTTTTTTTCTTTTTTTTTTTTATATACTCCTATAGTGTGATGGTCCCCTACTACTTATTTTTATTTTCACAAATTCAAAGCATATGGTGGTCCCCTATCACCTTTATTTCTTTTTCTTTTTTTCATTTTCATTCTCAAAACAATTCAATAAGACATCCCAACTCATATTTTATTTTATTTTTAAAAGAAAGATAGTGAAATTTAAATCCGATTTCTTCATGATTGATATAAAATTAAAGAAAATTTAAAAATCTATACCGAAATTACTTCTTCAACCTTAGACCTGACATCTTAGGTTTTTCGGGATTCAACAAGAAAACCACTCCTCAAAAAAGATTGAAAATAATATTTTATTTTTCGATTCACTATAGTAAGATCTAGGAAATAACTTAACACTTTGAAAGTTTTTCTTCAAACCCTAACTTATGGAGTTTTACTATTAGGAGAGACTATCCTTTTTTTAATTTTTAACAGAATTTTTTTTTTCTACCCCTTTGAAAATTTCGGGGTGCTACACATGAACTCCGGGGATGACCAACAGAGACTAGTCTACAACACGGTGTCTCTTATGTCTTTGAAGAAAACCTTCTATTCCTCGGCCTGCTCTTGAGCCCCTATAGAGTCAAGGCTTTTCCATGATCATTTCTGTGCCAGCAACTGAGCTCTCTTTTTTCCAGATTGATGGGTAGATAGATAATCTTTCAGTGTCGAATCCCCAGCCACCTTCCCCAACTTCTCATACACTGGGTGCTATTCGAGGGTCATATCTAGATGAAGCCATCAACATCAAGCCAATGTAATCTGCCTCCATCTCCATCCTACCATAGACAAGCGACAAAAATCTATCAGCTGAGCTCTTAATCATTTCTCATTCATCACCTACTTCCTCTAAAATCTAAATTGGTGCAAGTCTATTTTGTTTCAAAAGCTGACAGGGGATTTGAGTAACATAAAATATAATAGTAAAACAAACCTAACTTGTTCAACATTCATGGAAACGCAACTAACAAACAAATCATAGTGATAAGTGAAGCTCAGATGCAAAATAAATTGAAAACAGATCCACTCCTTGCATGGTCGGCCCCCTCCCCAACCCACAACTGAGATCAAATGGATGAAATGAAAATGAGGGGCAAAACATGTCAAAACTCATACTAGTTATAAATGTGGCAAGGACACATGACATGTTGGCCAAAAATGGTTACTCAGAATACAGAAGGTAAACTAGTATGAATGTGATTCCGTTGTTCTGTTGATAATATGAGGAAAACGGAGCAATTCAAGCATTCTATATATCTATCCATCTGTGTTTGGTATTGAGCAAAATTTTATATATATGAGGAAAACAGAGCAATTCTATATATATATATATATCCCAGCGTTCTAATGGATGATGTAATATCAATTATTCACTAAAATTGGGCCAAATCTTCCTAATCACTAAGGTTAAGGGAAGACTTTTATCAACGGTCCTAGTTGGCTCCATTGATTTGGCTGACACTCATTGGGAGTGAAGCTGGGTGCTGGGGAGCTGTAATGGAGGGGCACAGTTTGGGGCTGTTATGTACAACTTTTTTGACTGTTAAAGTCTCTTTTACACAAGAGGTAGGCTGTTTGCACAGCTCTGGCTAGGCAGTTTGTTTTTTCTACAGGGCTGGATAAGTTTTCCTGTTCTCTTTTGAGTCACTGTTTTGTTGGCTCTGGTTTGATTCTAATTTTATTTGCCTTATTTAAAAAAAAACAAGGGTTTGAAAAATGGGGAAAGAAAAAAGGGCAGTTCTCCCATAATTTATGAGTTCACAATCATATTTGGCAATATCAACTATACAGGAACTCTGGAAAAGCAAACTCAAAATCATTTTCTCCACCTTAAAAGCAAGTTTTGTTCTGGCATTGGAACATAATGAGAAGCAACATGGAAAGATAATAAGGGTACATATTATCAAACTCACAATCATATTTTGTTTGGATGGATAAATCAAGAAACCAACGGAGTGCCCCAAAGTACAAAAGAAATCTTTTTATAATTAAATAGGCAAATAAATTAAAAGCGCTTGAAGAAGGCACAACAAAGTACACTTGAGTAAACAACAGCACCAAAAGACAAGCACATACATAGATCAGAAACAAAACCAACACCCTAAAGACCTAGTGAAGCCATAATGCTCCCCAGTCAATTCCTTCTCGTGGGCATAACAAAGCCTGTAAACTTCTCCTCTCTTGCACCCTAAAATTTTCAAACAAGACATTTTTATGATGGCATGATTTACTATGTATACCTCAAAACTCTTTGTTCAAGAAAGTCTAAAGAAATTGAGGTATTTATAGGAAGATTCTAATTGTTTAAATATATTACATCCCATATCAATTTAGATCAAATAATTCAGATGATTAAAATTATTGATCAATCAATGTTCTCAAAAATAAATTTGAAAAATAAGAAAAACACAAAAATGATGCACAAGAATGAGAGAGCAAACATACCTCCTTGAAAAAGGAAGCCTTAGAAGGAGAGTGGACATTGCATGGACAACATCAGGCATAATGAACTGATAAAGTACCAACTGCAGAATGGCAAACCACAGGTTTTTTTGTTATCCCTTCCGCAGAATGCCGAGCCAAAGCATGCCCAACCTGACCATCAAGAAAAACATAAATTTTCACTCAATCCTCATTTGAATTCTTTAATCAAGCATGAAGATCGGCCGCAATCCTTTTCCACATCCAAAACATTAAAGAAATTATATACCTCATGTCAGATGATGGTTGCAAACTCGGCATCCGTTCTGAAATGCTGTAAAAAATTCAGTAAAAACCACGATTTTCCCACCAGGCAAACAGAAGGCATTCACAACAGGCTCATTCACCACCAGAACTTCCCAGTTCATGTTGGATATAGTGAGTGAAATGAATGATATTCACTGAATAATTCTCAGAATTCTATGGATTTGAGTTATATGGAATGATTGACATTCAATGAAGAAATTAATGACACTCAATGAATGAGATTAATGACACTCAATGAATGAGATTAATGACATTCAATGAATAATTAATTTCGGAATTCTAAGAGTTTGAGAAGCCAAAAGGTTTGGCATTCCAAAAGGTCAAGTCTCTCCTTTATATAAAGGTTGTCAGGGTATTTAGGAAAAACAAATTTCCCAAAGAGGTCATCGAAGTCTTCGAGTTTTCCTTCCTTCGTCCTGCTCTGATAGTGCAAACACATTTGATCGCTCATTTAATTATCAAGAATGTGCTTTGTCGACCATTCGACACCCGTTTATCCTACATGCACGCCTGAAATCTCAAAAAGACCAAATGACAGCGCTTAATTTTGGTTTTAAGGAAATTGTTAATTTCACAAGACTTGATTGTTTCTCCAACTTGGTTATATTCTTGTCTTTTCTTATTGATTTAATTTATTTTCTTTTTTCTTGAATAACCATTATTTTGCAGCATTTTGTTTATGTTGCTTCGAATGACCAAACATTTGGTTTATGCGTTCCCAGGTTTCTACAACAAGTAGACATTTTGGTTTTATTTATTCTTTTTAACAATTCAGTCCTTCCAAATGCTGATGAACCCACTTGTCATCAAGAATCTCATCATCTTTAGGCCACTTCCCCCATCAAAGCCACCAATGTCTCACGCATCCTCGTCATCGACCATAAACTCCCTCCCCGCATGCCTGGGGATCACCCGCATACCCGGTCGTGACTCAACCCTCTCTCAAAGGCTCGATTATGTCGCTTGACATCAAACCACTTTCGCTTAAAATTCGAACGTGGTAATTCCATCCATGATAGTAGCAAATCCACAGTACACCGAGAAATGGAATCAAAGAAAATGCACTCGAACCTTAAAACCTTTTAAGCGCCAAGTGTAATTCTTTCCTGATGATGCCTTTTCAACCACTGGGCCGGAGCGTGCCTTCAATGCCAATGCAACCAAGGCCGTTGTAATCATGTCCGAAGGCTCTGATCGGCCCAGCCGCACTGACTACTCGCTGGTCCGTTGTGCTCAGATGCGGCTCTTCCTCGTTAAAAGAACAAGAAAGAAGAAGGGCTCCTGGCAGAGGCTTCGCCGTGGTCGTCCGATGCCTAAGCTCATTTTTATTTCTAAGAGAAAAGATGGGGACGCGAGAGGGAGAATGTTGCGCACTTTCACCGATGAAGCGGCCTAGTATTTATAGTATATGTTTTTCCCAATTGGATGGTGATAAGGATTCTCTCTTATTGGATGCAGGATTTTCTTTCTTTATCGTTGTCAGATTAATAAGGCATAATTGGAAAGCAATTATTGAGAATTATCCTACTTCCCTTATTGGTGAGATTTGGTTTGATTTACAAGATAAGTAGTTATTGGGAATTATCCTACTTTCCTTATCACAGATTTTGGTTTGATTCTTACTGCACAAGAAGTTACTGGGAAACATCCTACTTTCCTTATCAAGCAAATTCAATCCGATTTGCAGATAGGGCCTTCCAATTATCCAAAGACCGGCCTTTAGCTCAATGATCGGCCTTGTTTTGGTCAAGCAAAGGGGCCTAGATATTGCATTAGGAGCACCACTTCTTTGGGCTTGGCGAGTGGGCCTTCGAGCCCATTTTTCAAACCCTATCAGTTGCCCTCCTCACTCCCTTTGTGTAATGGAATGCGTGGCAAGGGTCAGAACTCTTTCGTATCGCTGCAATTTCCACGTGTTTGTTCGAGGTCGGGGTTGCTTAGGCTTTGTCGACGCTATATGTCTTGGTATAATGATGACTTTTCTGCCGCATTCTTCTTTCTATACTTCTTCTGCAGCTTCTTCTGCTTTCGCAGACACCTTCTGACCTTTCGCCTTGCGTGTCCTTGATCTTGAAATCTTTTCTTTGCTTTCAGCGAGCTCGTACTTCACTTTCCTTTAGTTTTCCGTCTAAACCTTTTGCGTAGAGTTTTTTTTTGTCGTTTTTCCTGAGATAGCTTCTTCGGTTTTATTCCTGGGACCGCTGCATCTTTGTCTCTTTGGTCTCTTTTTCGACCAATACGACGAGGCACTAGGGTTAGGTTGGTCAAGTTTTGTTTTTATTACTTGCTTTCATCATGGGTCCGAGTCGCTTTCGCAGATTAGAGGTGACTCTACCAAGGCTGCCTGGCGTGATCAGGGCGCCCTACCGTTCCTCGCCGGGGTTGAACTTCGAACACCCCAAGGGCGCCCCTTTCCTCTCTTGACAAGGGTAAGGAGAGTAAACCTGGATTAAATATCCCGGGATCGAATACCAAATCCGCTCATTCGGAAGATGTTTTTTAATCGTGGGCCTAGTAAAGGTCGGTCCCTCATATGGGGCCACCTTTGCCAAACGTTTCCGACCTCCTTTTGGTGTTCGGGTGTGGTCCCCTGACGTTTTGACCTTCTATGTAGTTTCCGTGCCTAAGATGGTGTGCTTCTTTGAAGTGGCCTTCGATAATGGTCTTCGCTTCCTTGCATCCCTTCATAAGTGGCTTCAAGAAGACTTCAATGTCTCGTTCTTCTCAACTCTCGCCCAATGGTTGAGGTATTTTGGTTGGCCTGTTGGTCTTCTTTAGACAGGATTTGTGTCCCCAAAGATAGCTTTGTTCCTTTATCTTTTAGAGCGAAGGAAACCACTTGAGGCTTCCTCTATTTTTCCAGCGCTCCGCGCCTCCGTGATTTCCGATCTTCCCACAGCTTTGGAAGGAAGCTACTTTGTTAAGGGCCGCACTGGGAATATGACCCTTCGACAAGGATCACTCTCATGCCCAAGGTTTTTGAGCACCCCGAATCCACGTAAGTGTTCGCTTTGTTTTGCATAACTTATAGGTCATCGGGTATTCGACTGCATCGCCTACTTACCTTCAAAGGCCGAATCGATCTCAGCGCCGAGGATAACGTCATAGCACTGGCGCTGGCTGAATGCCCCCCTCGCCCCTACGCGGAGCTGATCAAGTCGGATATTCCTGGCCCTTCGAGCTTGAGGTCACCGCTTCCGTTGCTGAGGCCTTCGCCTTCTACCATGAGAATCTCCTCCCATCAGCCCGCTGCCAAAACCCACTAAGGGGAGCTCGCCTGCTGGAGACGCTATCTCAGAAGCCCCGGAGCGTGAAACGGAAAACCCTGGACTCCGTTGAGAAAGATCGGCCGACTTTGGTCAAGGTTCAAATCATGCTTCCTTCTCCGTCACCCATGTCCGTGAAGCCTGAAAGTAAGCGTTGTCACCTCCACGAGGTTCCTAAAGCCTTGAGCCTGGCAGCTCGCCCCGGGTCCGGCGCGAAGGCCAAAGGTCCTCGAGTAAGGCCGTTGGAGCAGCCAAGTATGATCATGCCCATCACCGTCTGAATCCAATTCAAGAGTGTTCGGCCACCTTCTTCGAAGGCGAAAGAATTGAAGAGGAAGGACTTCGAAACTGGCGGAGATGGTGTTTTCTTGCTTCTCGATGCCGAACTTGCGGCTGGCGCTGTCTCGTCCATTCTCAAGGATTCTGACCTCAAGAGGTCGAGCATGCTACCGGTTGACGCCACGGCCCTATCCTCCGTAAAGGCTCGTAATTTTCCATACTCGCTGCGGTTCGACGAAATTTAGCCGAAGTGTCGATCTGTGGTCGATACTGACGGACGCTAATGTGGGCGGTGTGGCTACTCATTTGAAGGGTTTGGCCAAAAAGGCCAAACTAAACGAAGGCCATGTTAAAGCCGCCTCAAGTTTACAGTTAGGTGGCTTCTACATCTCGAGCGACCGAGCCGCTGGATCGTGCAATGATGACCGTATGGCGCGATTTCTGTGCTTAAATCTGATTTGAAGCATACCTTGTCAAAGACGTGCTCGGCGAGGGTGGAGAGAATGAGGCCCAAACGCTTTGAGAGCGGCCAAGACCCAGCCGGGAGGTTCCTGGATGAACCGCGGGGCCGCGGCGCACGACTTGCTATAGGCCGAGATGGGTCAGCCTCCGCTTCAGCATGAGCTTCGATGAGCCAGGATTAGCTTCATCCTGCATAGCCAAGGAGTCTAAAGAAGAGCTTCGTGAGGTCAAAGATGAACTGCGCGATAAGACAGCGCTGTTGGACGGGGCTCGTCGTGAGGTTTCTGAGGCTGTGAACTCGGCGGAACGCCTGACTGAGGAGTGCCGTGGATTGCGTGGGGACCTTCATCAGCAAATAAATATGGTCGCTCAGAGGGATGAAGCTATAGGGAGATTGAGGGACCAAGACAAGACTGGCTCTAGGTACTGCCAAACAGAGGGTCATGAACGCCCATCCGGCTAGACTTCAACCGACCTCCCTGCTGACGAGGAGGCAGAGGAGTCTCTCTCGCTGACCGTTCCGAGAGACTGATATCCCTCGCGAGGCCCACTCCCTTCTTTCCGATGTATAATTTTCTCGCGTATAGATGTAATGTAAATTTTTCTTAATGAATACTCATTTTACCACCTTTGTCTCTACTTGTGTTCTTCTATTCCAGATGAACTAACTTCTTGGTCGAGATAGTCCGAGATTCAAGCTGCTCAGCCTAATGTTCTCATCGTACGGGTCAGCTGAAAGCAATGAAAGCATTTCCACTGAGGTATTGGGCCTCGGGCGCCGAGGCTCCAGGGCTGAACCGCCCGAGCCGATTGGCGCCCGAGTAGCACGCCCTTAGTTGGGTAGCTGAGCCTTCGAACTGAGCCGACGAGCCCATGGCCGGAAGTCCCGAGCAGACGGGCTCTAGGCCGCACGGCCCGCGTATGATCGAACTCCATCAAAGTGAGCCATTGGGCCCGCACCGAGGCCTGCTGGCGATATAGCCCGAGCCGATCCGACTCCTAGGCCGCATGGCCCATGCAAGAGTAGTCGAACTCGCCAAAGTGAGCTATCACCCGGCCGCCGAGGCCTCATTGCCATAGCTCGAAATGATCCGACCCTAGTCGCATTTGCCCCGCGCAGAGTAGTCGAACCGCCAGCGGAGCTAATGGGTCTGGCGCCGAGGCATTGTTGGTGATATAGCCCGGGAAATGATCCGACTCCTAGGCCGTGATGGTCCGTGCAGAGTAGCCGAGCCCACTGCTGAGCCACTGCCCGGCGCCAAGGCCTTGTCGGCACAGCAGCCCGGAGCCGATCCGACCCCAGGCCGCGTGGCCTACAGAGTAGCCAGCTCACAAAGTGAGCCACCGGGCCCGGCGCCGAGGCCTTGTCAAGGAGCATAGCATGAGCCGATCCGACTCCTAGGCCGCATGGCCCGTGCGCAGTAGCTCAGCTCACAAAGTGAGCCACCGGGCCCGGCGCCGAGGCCTTGAGCATGTATAACCTTAGCCGATCCGACCCCAGGCCATGGCCTGCAAGGTAGTAGTCAGCTCGTCAAAGTGAGATACCGGGCTCCGGCCGCCGAGGCCTTGTCGGGCGATATAGCCCTCGAAATGATCTCGACTCCCAGTCGCGTGGCCTGCGCGTATAGTCGAGCTCGTGGAAAGGGAGCTACTAGGCTCCGGCGCCGAGGCCCCTGTGGATCCTAAGAGCTCAGAACCGAACCGCCTGTCATCCGACCTCCAATTCTTGGAAATGCGAGTTCCTTTAATGGTCGGGTTCAGGAGAATCTGAACCATTTCACAAGTTCCTAGTGCTTTTATCCTTCTTATAAATGGCGCTCTTATCGCTATGGAGTTTATACTCGATATTCTACTTTCTCCGGTGTGTAGTCAAATCGCTTGAAATGAAACGCCCGTCGAGAAGCGATCGTCTCGTAGGGGACACGCTGAAGATTCTAGTTCGGTTTTGTTGGATCTGCCTTGTGGGAGTTGTGTTTTCCTGATCTCCCCCTTTAGCCAAGTCATGTTATTCTATCTTACGTCTTCAGGAATGCGTCCAGGAGAAGGGCGATGCGTTTCTTATCTTAGCTTTCTCTTTTTCTATTATTCTTTCTCTTCCTCTCCTTTCTTCTCTTTCTCCCTCTCCTTCATTCTCTCTTCCTTCCTTTCTTTTCTTTTTTTTCCACATCTCATTCTCCCTTTTTTCGCACAAACTCCTTCCATCCTTTTTTTCTTCTTCTCCTCTTTTCCACCTCGTTTTCCTTTCCTCTTTCCTTCTTGAGGGCTTCTCTTTTTTTTTTTTTTTTTTTTTTAAGGGAACTGCTTGTGTAATTCCAAAGTGTACTGGATGACACAACTGGTTGTAATTGAATGTAATTTGATTGGAATAAAAAGAGATTTTTCCTTTTTGATCATGAACTTTCACATTCTGTTGTATGTAATTTTTCTGAGCATTCTATGTCTGAGCTATTTGAGACGTCTAATAAAATAACCAGGGATCGCTCAAATCGTCATCTGAAAATTGATAATGCTTCATTTAAGATTACAAACCGAGGTTTACTGATAAAAACGCTTAAGATGTTCCACGTTCCAAGCATGACATAGAATTTTTCCCTCCTTTATGCGGGCTCGTAGTACAGTCGATGTGAGAATACGATGTAGGGACAACGATTGGGGCCTAGTTTTCCATGCGCTGGATTCTTCCTTGTTGGCAAGAGCTTCTTCAAAATTAGGTCACCTGGCATGTAGCTCCTGGGTTTAACTTTTTGATTGTAATACCTCGCCGTCTTCCTTTGGTAATCTTCCGTGCGTCTTAGGACCTGCTCACGTTTCTCATCTAGGAGGTCCAAATTTAGATGAAGAGCCTCGTCATTGTGTTCCACATTTGCCAATTCGATTCTTGGGGACTTTAACTTGGGCAGCGGGGGCTACAACCCGGTGCCAAATCTTTAGGGCGAAGGGGTTTCTGAGTTCTTGACTTCTGCAGCGTGGTCTGTGGGCCCATAACACCTCGGGAGGTATTACTGCCCATTTGCCTTTGAGATCTTCCAATTTGGTCTTGATACGACCTTAAGGGTTCGATGGTGACTTACGCGACCATAGGTTGTAGATGTCTTTGAGGGCGAGTAATAATTCTTAATTCGAGCCTCGACACGAGAAATCCACGAACTTGGGCGTTTGTCAATTGCTGTTAATCGATAACGGGGCTCTTGGGATACGAATGCATATTATGGCTCGCCACAAAATTGCGTATCACCCCGTGATTGTGGCCAAAGGGGTTCGGCCTCGGCAGCTTGGTGAAGTAATCCTTTGCGGCTTGATGATGAATTTGCATTGTACTTCCCAATGGGCGAGGTCTGATATCCAGGCCCACGTTGTTGGAAAGGCGGGGCTTGTGATTGTTTGAGGGCTCGGATGGGAGGCGTGAGATCTTGGCATGCTCTGACAATCTTCACATCTCGATAGGTATGTCGCGTCTGAGTATCATGGGCGATGTATCCACGCGCCCAAGACCTTCCACACTAATGCTCGAGCTCAGATATGATTTCCGCATATACAGCCATTAGTACTTCCCTTAGCACATATTAGGTGTCTTTTGCGTACTTAAGGATGGGTGTGAAAAAACCCAGCTTGTAAAGGCTTCCCTTATGATTTAGTGAATGCAGGCGACCTAGATCCTGAGGTTTTGTTGCTTCTTTCGGGTCGTCGGGTAGACGTCCCGGAGTGCATTATGTAATCCGAATGGGGTCCGTGTTGACTCGGCTCGGACGGGCTTGTAGGCGGCACCGCGTCGTAGAGAGATCACATAGGGCTCACGCCGGGTATTCGGCAGTTGTTGACCTCGCGGGAGGTCTTCTGTGAAATTTGTCATTGAATTTTGCGAGGCGTTGGCTCGAGAAGTTCTGCTCTGGGGATAATATACAGCTTTGGTTGGCCGCAGACTTTTGTTAAATCCAGTACCTTTACGGGTATAGGATTCTTCATTTTGACCGTGGGTATCTTGTTGTCTTCTTGCTAATTGAGAATCAGCGCTGCGGACCTCAAGGCGGTCAATTTCAGTGAATGGGCGGGGTTGGGAGGCTGTATGAGCGGCCTCATATTCGACCTCGTTATTGGAGCTTGGGTCCGAATCGGCGCGTGCTGATGTCTATTCATACGGGAGGTCGAGGATTAGGCCGGCTCAAGCCATATCACGTTTGGCCCCGTCTACAGAAAGTTTCCAAATAGGTAGGTCAGTCGGTGCTTGAGTATTCTCGAGCTCAGTGGGGTGAATTCCATGGCCAGTCGGCTAAGACTGCCCTTTTATTGCCGGTTTCGGCTTGTGTCTGATGTCGAACTCCTTTCGGCTCTATAAGCCCAGCTGCATCTGACCTTACAGGTCTGCAGTTTTATGTAACACTTGCTTCATCGGATGTTACATTTGGAACCACATGGTATGAGCTGAAGTAGGCGAAAAGCCGTGCGGTTACGATACCAGATAATTTCTCCATCCTTAAGGTACCTCTCCTCAGCTCACTCGAGCTCGTACCAATAATGGTAGGTCTTGCGCTCCGGTCTTTGTCTTTGATGAAGACGTGGCCCGGTCGGTCGTCTGGTAAGTAGAGTGAGCTCCGCTTTAATAGGACTTGCCCAGAATGGGAGGGAGCTCGGAAATATGTTTTCCAATCTTTGAGGAAGCCTTGCCCCATTATCCGGTGAAAGGCCTTCTTCATAACTTGGAAGAAAGGTGGCATTTATCACCCTTGCACAGATGAATCGGCAAGCGGCGATCCTTCTGTCGAATGGCGGACTTCGCTATGCACGATGGCGATGGCATGGTAAGCCTTTATTTTGTTTGGATTTGCCTCGATTACTCCGGTGGTTGACTATGAAACCTAGGAATTTTCTGGGCGTCTTTCGGAGAAGGCACACTTGGGTGCAGTTCGGTTTCATGTTGTAATTTCTCGGGATGCGGAACGCCTCGGACGGATGGTATGTGGAGCTCGGTGTGGTGGATTTACGACATGTCATCTTATGTACACCTCCATGGTTGTTCCTATCTGCTTCTGGAACATCCTGTTCACTAGCCTCTGATAGGTAGCTCCTGAATTCTTGAGCCCAAACGGCATCACACAATAACAATAGGCTCCCTGCGTTGTGACGAACGAGGTCTTTTCTTGGTCGTCTGGGTCCATACTAATCTGGTTGTAGCCGAAGAAGGCGTCCATAAAACTGAGGAGTTCATGGCCGGCTATGGCATCTATGATGAGGTCGATCCGCGGAAAAGGGAAACTATCCTTTGGGCATGCTGTGGCGTGGTGAAGTAGTCCATGATCGCCACTTGTCGTTTGCTTTTTTTAATGAGAATACGACGTTGGCCAGACTATTCCAAGATATTCTACCTCTCTAATTACTCAGCTTTGAGGGTTTGCGAGCCTCCTCGTTGTTCTTTTTGTCTTCGTGACTCCTCCTCTTTTGTTTAGTTGGCTTAAAGGATGGGCGCGTTCGACTATGAGTGAAATTCTTGTAAGTCGATTCCTCCATGTCTGCTGCTTGTCACGAAGGCGATCTTTGTTCTGTCTCGAAAATGGGTGAAGGAGGCTTTTTAAGGTCTGTTGGCAGGCGAGATAGGCGAGATGTTCGAGGTCGTCATCAAAGATCTTGATTCTAGTTCTTAGGGGCTCGAGGTCGGGTGAGCACCTCGTCGCGCGTGAGCTCGTCCAGTATATGTTGTCGTAGCTTTACGCTTCATGGATCTTGATAGCATTACTGGCCCTTCGTTGATCTCCTCGAACCATTCTGCTAAAACACGGTAGAAATTTGATCGTCGTGTGGTATCGCGGAGGATGGCTTTTATTGCATTGAGAGAAGGTAACAACATATTATAGCGAGATGGGGCGTCTCTGATGAGAAATCTTCAGCGTCGTCGTTGCACGGCATGGGGATCTCCCGAGTGAAGTGCTAGTTGTATTGAGCTGAGGTAATACCTTTCACAGGAGAACCCTCGCGGATGTGTGCTAACGGGTTCAGTCTCTCACTTAGATGCCCGTCTTATCGGCCCAGGCGAAGATGATGTCAAGCGAACTCCGTTGTCAACTAGGACCCAGATGACGTATTGTTGGCCGTAAGCTGCTTGAACTACCAAAGGGTCGTCATAGGGGTCTTGGCATCCCTCAGGATCCCAGTCGAGAGAATGTGATGGAGCGATGTCGGGGTTTGGACCATGGCTTGTATTTCCCTATCTCGGATTGACTGATGCTGCGGATGGGCCTTCAGGAGTTAGGCTGGATTCACCTCCTCCTGCCAGATCCTCACGAGATCACATGGATTCCCACTAGAAATTTGTTGGTGTGAGTTGTCGTTTCTTGAGGTGGTGGTGGTATTTCTTGTGAGTCGGGGCTGGTTACGAGGCCCGATTTTCAAGGGCTATGGGCGTCGGAGGTACTACTGTAGTATTAAGTACTCTGTTCCCTCTTGAGTTGTATCACGGTCGTCCGTCGCGGTGCAGAAGCTAGTCCACATGGAACTCGCGATTTTTACAGTGTTGTCTTGTAGCGGATCGACTTCATTTGGGTTAGCCACCTCGGGAAGCTGTTTGTTTTTTGTACTTCAGCGCGGGACTTGTGATGCGAGGTGATGGGGTGAACCACCAAGGTGAAATGGTGTGTCTCGTATTTGAGGTGGGCAGGACGGTCTTGAGGTTTCCATTGCCTTTTCGAGGGGCCAGTTCTCCATCTTTTCTTTGGGAGCACTCTCCGGGTCGCTTTGTCTTTTAGGGCTCGGAGTCCTGCATTAAACATCATCGCTTTTTTTCTTTATGGGTTGAAGAGCTTCCTTTCTTGGATATGAGGGCTTCCTCGCCGTTAATATACTTCTTCGCTTTAGCGAGCACCTCGGCCATGCTTGCCTTAGGGTTTTTTGAGATGGAAAACATTAAGTCTTTCGACTGCACTCCTAATCCAGCGATGAATGCGGTGATTGCGAACTTCTCGTCGGGTATATCTACCTTCAGAGACTCGGCATTGAACCTCTGAACATAGGACCTCAGGCTTTCTTGCGAGCTCTACTTGATGGTTAGCGGATGGCTTACAGCTACGTATGTTACGGCTCAGTAAGTGGGAGGCGAGCGCAATGGATAAACTCTCACGAATGAAATTAATGAGGCGGAAATTACATTGGAACGAGCCAAAAATTTGGGCCTTTTAGTGTGATAAGCGGCTGCATCGCCTGGGGATCTTGATACCCGTGCGACTCGAATTTGGTTTTATAAGTGTTAAGATGATCGATGGGATCTCACGGTACCATCGAATGCTTCCTGTGGCATCCACGAATTTCTTTGGAAGGAAGTGAAGCCACCTGCGGCTGTGGTGACTCGATCTGCATTATACCAAAGAGTGTCCATTGTGTCGAGAGTCGTCCTCTTACCACCTCCTTCCTTGCAGTGGAAAGCTCTTGTTGGAGGCTCTTGAACCTCATTCCCCATGATTGCTCTCACGCTCCTTCTTTGCGAGGTGATGTAGTTCTTCGTTCCCGACACGACCTCCGAGTGTTGCTTCGTTTCCCTCCTCTCCAGGGGCCAATTGTGGTCCATGCCCCCTGGCTCGGCTAGACTGCAGCCTGTTTTCAACACCTCGGGAGTCTTCGGGATTGTGTTGCCCTCGCGAAGTGTTGTGACCTTCTGGAGTGTCGTGCCTCCGTGGGCGTTGCATCTACTGGTGAGGTTGCTCCTAACTCTCTCACATCAAGCGTTGGTTAGTGAGGCGGAGCGCCTCCTCGCTCGTGTTAGCTTGCATCAGCCACAATGCCGGGAGAGTCTGGCTAAATGCGCGTCGCTGGCGGATTTTGCATCAGCAGCGGTTGGCTTTGCTCCGCGTGTTAGAGTTGATACCATGTTAGCGAGTGATCGAGTTTATTTGTAAAGGAACTGTCGTTCCCATAAATGACGCCAACTGATGATGCCTTTTTCAGCGGATTTGGGATGGGCGTGTTGGGGTCGTTGAAGTGACGAGCATTGTGGGTAGTGCGGAAGGCTACAGATCGTCGGGCGGACTGGCGGACTATAGAATTTGGTCTGCTGAGCTCACGTATGTATTCTTCCACGAAAAAAATTCAAGAAAGAAGAAGGGCCAGGGAAGCCGCAGTGGCCCTTCAGATGTCTAAGTCGGTATTTCTATGAGAGAAAAAGATAGGCCTTAGAGGGCGAATGTGTGCGTACCTTTCACCGATGGGGTGGCACAGTATTATAGTATATGTTTTCGATTTGATGGTGATAAGGATTCTCTCTTATTGGATGGAAGTTTTCTTTCCTTATCATTGTCAGTTAATAAGGGATAATTGGAAGCGAATGTTAAATTATCTACTTCCCTTATTTGTGAGATTTTGGTTTGATTTACAGGATAAGCAGTTATTGGGAATTATCACTTTCATATTAGTAAGTTTGGTTTGATTTACAGAATAAGCAGTTATTGGGAAATATCCTACTTTCCTTATTGGCGAAATTGATACGATTTGCGGGATAGGCGCCGTTATCCAGGCATGAGCCTTTGGGCCTGATTGTTATCGTTTTGGGGTGCGCAAGGGGCTGGATGTGTATTGGGCGCACCACTTCTTTGGGCTTGACGAGTAGGCCTTCGAGCCCATTTTTCAAACCATATCACTTTATTTTGTACGCACTTTTGCAAATCGAAGAATTACCCAGTGATTGCAGGGGGTGGATTCATGTATTGCGTTCGAAGCGCATTGAGCAGGCCTCAGCTCTTCTATAGAAAGACATGGTAATTGGTAATTCGAATGATTAGAGCAATTTGAGGAAGATGGATCTAATCATCTCCCATGAAAAACAAGAGAAGAAGAAAAAGAAGAAGAAGACGTAGCAAGGGTGGGCATGCATTAAGAAGAAGAAAAAGTAGAGGTTTCAGGAAGTAGACTAGACACTTCCTACCACCTGCAGGCTACACACAACTGCTTCATTTCTTTTTATTTTTATTTATTTCCTTTTTCATTGTAAGATTTCTGTGGGGAAAGAGGAATAACATATATTATTGTTCAGGTGTGGATCTTTTAAAATCATAAATAGTTTCGGAAAAGAAATCTTAGACAAAGGGCACAATGTGGTAAAAATGATCATCCCTACCCCCAAATAGTAACCTCGAGATAAGATAATTGTTTTTTTTAATTTTAAATTAATTGCCATATCAAATATTATTCATAAAAAAATATGATTTTACAATTTGATAAATAAATAAAATTTTTGTTTCCAAAATTATAAAATTATTGAGGAATATATATAGACGTCTTCAAAAAGCTCGAGGTCTATTGCCTCTTTCAAACCCAGCTCAACCCGAGCCTATTTTACATGTAGTATCCCATTTTTCATGTAGCCTACTACATGCTTCATTTTAGTTTTGCCTATGTGCCTTTAGGCTCACCCGCTTATAGGTCCACGCCCTAGCCCTATATTATTTTTTTAATATGTGATGTAACTATATTTTTAATATGTATATGTATAAGCTTATTATATTAAGTCAAATAAAGATGTAATTTAATTTATCCGTTAAATTCTAAGCTTGAGGAAGAGGTTAGGATAAAAAAAATTACTTTTAATTCTTGGGCCCGTCGGGCCCAGCCTGTCTTAGGCCCAAGGGCTAGGCCATAGGACTCAAAAATACGTGCAACCCACCCCATTGACCAATCAACGTGTTCATTAACTCAAATTGAACTGAAACTCATTTCTCCAAGCCGAGCAACTCATTTCTAACACTCTTTATTTTTTCTTGAAAAGTAACCTATTTTAGATAAAAATGTCATTCATTGTTTTATATATTTACATGTGTTTGAAAAGAAATAGTTATTTTTATAAGAGAATAAGGGGTATTTTTATTAAAATTATATCAAAAATTGATTAATGATTAAATTTTCAAAGGATCTTTTAAACAAATCATCCTATATATAACTATAATAATAGTTTTTTGGCTACTGAATTCAACATCAATATTTTATTATAAATAAAAAAACCCTCATTTCTATTTTTTTTTTGTTCATAATTTTAATAAAAATAACATTCTATCCTCTGTCATAGCTAATATTCATTAAGAAACATTTGCAACGCTCATTCTTTGAATTGACAGGGATAGGCAATCAAATAAAGAAGATTCTTAATATATGAATTAGATGAGATTTTGGTATCCCATTTTAATGAGGGCTTAGGGCTTATTTAATTCTTTTATTACATATGTTAATCCCACTAATCCACGTTGATTTTACTTCTCTGTTGAATCTACACCTTCAAGAAAAGGCCTTGATAACGTTCAATTGAAAAAATGCAACCTAATTTATATAAAATCTCATATTCCATTTTGAAATAGTACAACCCAATATATAATATTCTGTATCATATTCTAGTTTATTATTTTCATCCATTTTTGCATAAAAAGATGGTTAAAAAATAAATTTTATAATTCTAAAATAATATGAAAATATTTTTAAATGGAATTGAAATCTATTTTGATTTTGATTAATCGAATTTGGTTAACCATATTGATTAGGTTTTGGTTTATATAAATAAAAACCAAAAACCATCAATGGAATTATTTTTTTCTAAATGGTATGAAAAAATGGCAACAAAACCATAGACAGACAAGTCTCGATGCATTAAAATATATAAAACTCTAAAAGGCAGCAGATAATTAATCGTGGCAGGACATACCCCTTTTGGAGCATCATCTAAGTAGGCACATCAAAATTCAACCGACGATTAGCAGGCACGATTAACTTGATTAAACGGGTTTGGGTGAGATTCCTAAACGGAGTTGGGTGATAAGCAGGTCAACAGTTTAACCACGTTTATCATGGTCGTGTTCGAATGAACATACTAACGTTATAACAGTTTACCGGTTTAACCTTTGTTTCCTCACTGCAGTTTTGCAATGTGCGACTAGGCTTGTCAAATTCAACGACGATTAACGACGATTAACGTGATTAAGCGGGTTTTGGTGAGACCTAAGCGGGTTGGGTGATAAATAGGTCGACATTTAACACGTTTAATAAGCGGTCGTGTTCGGGTTTACATGTTTTTAACCGAGTCACGGATTTAACATGGCGGATTTAACCCGACCCGACCGTTTGACACCCTTAATCTAGAGCCCATTCACCTCCAGAATTACTGGTTGGTATAACCGAGTCTGGTATTGATAGTATCTCTTACTAATCCTTCAAAAAAAACTTCATCTTTTGAAAAATTAGAAAAGAAAATTAAAATATTTCATTTTTTTTCTTCTAGAAAAAGTAAATTATTGACCTTTCTTTACCTTTTAATACTAAATAAAAATAAAATATTATAAAATAAACAATTTAATACTAAACATAATTAAATGAATTAAACAAAAAAAACAAAAGGCCCCTTAATCTTTATATTGATGAGCTAAAATATATAAATTTAAAATTAAAGATAAATTTTTAAAGAAAATCAAACTTAAGTAAATTTACTTTTTTTTGAAGCTAATTATTTTAATACAATGTAGTAAATTGTAACTAATTGAGCTATATATGTAGACATTTAAGTAAATTTACTTAAAAGGACACTCAAGTAAAATTACTTAAAAACTTAGATATTTTTAAATGATTTAATCTTTGTATTGATGAGCTAATAGAAGTAAACCGGCTTGAAGTAGCAAATAAGAATAATATATAGGAGTACAACACCAACATGCTTAAAGCAAAAACCCTCTTAATAGGTCTGACCAAAAACATTTCAAAGTTTTCAGCCCAAAAAGAAAAGGAAAAGAACATTAAAACTAATTGCGGTCGGAAGATCGGTTTATGCACAAAGGTAGTGAATCAAATACCATAACCCCATGGATTGAAACTACATACCCTAAATCATCATCATCATCATCAATGTCTTTCTCTTTCTCTTTCAATTCTTTTGCCATCATCATCATCGATATGAAAAAAATGAGAAGAGTACCAATATTGTGAATATATATAATCATATATATGTTGAATTAGTTATAGATAATGTATTATTAACTCAAGCCATATGCCTTAAAATAATTACAGCCCAAAATTAGGATGGATATAACGTACTGGAGCATTCATTCATTGCGCGATTGATGTGTTGGAAATAGGAATAGAGAATATTCAACAATAATTCAAGTGATGAGTAGATGATAAACTTAGCGAATTCAGCGACAATCTCCCTCTATGACAAAGAGATCATCAATAGCAGTTAAAATTAAAGTAAAATAAAAATGGTAGCGACTTAGTATATGTAGGTAAGTGATTTAAAATAACACTCACATGGCCCGCGATGTTAACCAATAGAATTCTTCACATTTCTCCATCTAATATTGGTGATCCTTAAATCGACGCCTCAGTATCCACAACAATCAAGTTGGTCGTGATGGGGATAGTAATTTAAGCTTTTCCACCTGAAAAACAAAGACATAAAGACCAAAACCATATACATTTGAGTTGTCATATGGGACTAGCATATACTCCCACGTGGCTTGTATTCAGCCAAAATTCGCGATTCCATTAGGGTAAAAACCGTGATTTAAAGTTCGATTTTGAACTATCAAATTCTAATTCCGTAGATATTGGACCATCCATGAAAGCCAACAAATTTCTATACCCTCTTCGTTTTGTAAAATAGACATTCTTACTACGCTTGTCTGAGCTCACATTCTTATCATTCATAGCCATCGATTCAGAAGATGATAAATTTTCTACACAATCCCATGTCTCAGAAGCGATGAAGAATCGGTTAATTGAATCAGACTGCATGTTACAAATGATTTTCTCGTCACAAACACAATAAGACCAAATATCCATACCATCGGAAAAACGAGGGAGGGTTTGGGAGGGCTCGCCATTGATCAGTCATGGGATTCCAAACCTCAAAAAGAGGACTGGTATGGGAGACGAGTTCATGTGAAAGAACGTATATTTGACCTCCGATTTCCTCAACAATGGCATAAAGCTTTGGACCAAACATGGAGGAGAGTTGGAGAGGCTCG
This sequence comes from Tetrastigma voinierianum, assembly GCA_016808115.1. Lineage (NCBI taxonomy): Eukaryota > Viridiplantae > Streptophyta > Magnoliopsida > Vitales > Vitaceae > Tetrastigma > Tetrastigma voinierianum. The sequence continues at coordinate 156,468 of JAEQBH010003047.1, read as the reverse complement.
GAAAGATTGTCTGTGAGATCTAATTTATAGACAGGAGAAGGTGGATTTTCCCCCAATAAGGAAGCCCATCAACCAAGGAATGGCGGGAGATGCCGCCATTGTTGTTGGTATCAGAGCTTTCACTTTCACTCTCACTACGGTTCTCACCACCAAACATATAGAGAATATTTCCCAGTTTCAATAAACCCATCCCTAGCGGTAATCCACTCACCACAAAATCAACTATTCGCTTCAATGGTGGCGGTGATGGCGATAATTCGTCTTAACGATGATGGTGAAGATGATGATCGTCTCTGAGTATTTTGTCCATATCGAGGACGAAGATACGGCGATAGGTGAAGATGCACATCACGGTTTCCATCTTTCTTTCTAGGGTTTGAATTTTGTATGTCAAAGAAGAAATAAATATTCATTTATTAAAAAGTAAAATAATTTTTCTTCTTTCCTCTCTACAAAGAGGAACATAAATCTTCTTGGAAAACATGGTGATTGATGTAAGTCAGTGATGAAATCCGGTGTGGTGAGATCTGAGATGTAGATAGGATTCAATGATCATAGGTTTGATTTAGTATTTTAGGTTTTAATTAAAATTCTAATTCTATTTTTTTTTATTGGATTCTTTTTGGAATTTTAGGATATAATTATATTTTAGATAGTATTATATTCCTTTTAGGGCTCTTATGAGAAGTTCAAAAGAACAAAAAAACAGTCGGGGATATAAAAGGGGGCTCCCAATTCATGGAAGAAATGTTATTTTACTTTTAGTAAAACACAAATTATATTTTACTTTTATTTTACATTGTTCACGTTTTGGGAATTTCCAACCATGCCGACCTCTTTTTCAGCTATCTATATTTTCCTTTTTCTTTTTCTTTTTTTGCTTTTCACCTCAATTTGAGAGAAGTTTTAATTTTAAAATGATAAAAGGGATTAAAAAAATCCGAAATTTATAAAGTTAACCTATTAGTTTTTAATTTTTTTTAATCGAACCTATTACTTTTTCTTATTTTTAAAAAAATTAAGGATATTTCTTTCACCATTGGCTTGTTGGACTTTTCGCTTTGTCAGAGCATCTCCGCGGTGGAGCCCAGCGAAATTATAGATCTTTCGGCTTGAAAAACGCTTCTCAGCGAGTGGAGCAATCCTTCAAGCAAAGGATTCTTCAGTGACGATTCAATCAATATTTAGGTAAATATTGCTAGGAACTGTTCACCAGCAATCTTGGATTGATGGATGGAAAATTTCATTTGCCCTCAGCAATATGACCGTTGGAAAAGTGTTTATAGGCATTTTGTCAGCACTTTCTCGGCAACCAAACACGAAAATCATTTAATATTTAATATTTGAAGTACAAAAATTATTTATATTTGTAATAAAAATAATTTTCAACTACTAAAATTATTAATTAAATATTTATATTTATTTTTATTTTAAATTAAATATTTATTTTTATTTTTATTTTTATTTTTAAATAAAATTTATAGTGTATGGAGTGATATAGATGAATGAAGTGTATATGATGTAATTATTAAGGAAGAAAAATGGTAAAATTGGAATAGATTTATGATAGGTAAAACTTTAGATGGTCACTGTTGGAGCTCACACCCTTTTAGCTTTAAGCTAAATCTCATAAAGTTGCTTTTTGGAACAAAAAGAATGAACTTTGGAATCTTTGAGAATTTTGCTAGCATTGAAAGATGCTCTCAATTGCATTTTTTAACATAAATTACAAAAATAATGTATTTGTGCATCTATTTACAAAATCTTTATTCAGCAAGCTCTCTAATAAAAGCAACATTGCATTGGAAATTGTGTAACCTTCTTGTGACCTTGTAAAATATTTTTTAAAATATAGAACAAAAATAAATATTTCCAAATATGTGACACTTATTGCCAACTAAGTGTCACATAGATGTATCTTCAAAACTCGATTTCAGTGTAAATTATAAAATTATGATAAAAATATGAAATCGTGTTTTGAAGGTATGATTTCGGTGTAAATTTTTAAAATTATGAAGTCGTGTTTTGAAGACACGATTACGATGTAAATTTGTGAGTCGGTGTGTTAAAAGCGTGTTTTGATGTAAGGTGTGAAGTTTTGTTTTGAAGACATAATTTCAATGTAAAATTGTAAAGTCATGTTTTCAAGACACAATTTAAATGTAAAATTATAAAGTCATGTTATGAAGACATGGTTTCATTATAAGAGAATTTTCACCTTTTGCTTACATGTAAAAAATTGCCGTAAAATTAGAATTGTTTTGCAATCTAAAATATTTTGACAATTACTTATTTAATTATTGGTAAATTTAATAGGAATCCATGTTTTAGGATGGTAGTCGAAGATTTCCCCTTTCACTATTTTTGATATAATTAATATATTAGTAATTCAAATTCAGCACCTGTTTTATAATGTACGAAGACGGTCCCACTTGCCATGCTCATGTTCCTTTTTAACAAAAAGAGAGGACGAGTGTTTTTTTAACGAAAATAAAGTTTCTAATTTAATAAATTTTAAAAATAAAGTTTTTTAATTAATTAGATTTTCAAAATGAGTAAAAAATAAAAATATATATATAAAATTAATTAAAATCAAAATTTAATCAATAGGTAATAAAAATTAATTTAATTTAGTTGGAAGATGAAAATTAGAGGATGATTTCTGGAAATAAAAAAGAAAGAAAATAGAGGGCTAAGTTGGAATGGCAAAGGTACTTTTAGGAAACAAAATTGTGTAGTTATTAAAAAAATATATTTATACAGCTATTAATAATTTTAAAGATATAGAAAAATATTTTTGAGATATTATCCAAATTCTTTAAAAATATTTATTTTTAGAGGTTATGAATAATTTTAATTTTAAAAATAATTTAAATTTAAATTTAAATATAAAAATCAAATAATTTTTATTTATTTATATTTTTTACTTTCATTAAGTATATATTCCAAAAAAGAGTTTTAAAGAAATATGGACACTAGAAATGATAAAGTTGTAATTTGAAAAACTATATATATTTAAAATTATTTTTAAATAGATGAAGATAATATTTTAATCTTAAAATAATGAGATATTCTAAATTTTCATATATAAATAAGTTAAACCGAGATTTTTTTTTTCCAAAAACATATGCATTAAAATTTTTATCTTATTATATATTTAACGAAATTATTATGAAAATAATTTAAATATTAATAAAGATATTAATAATTTGAAAGGTAGTTGAACCTACACATTTGATAATTGAGTATACACATTTTAATATTACTATTGTGACTAGAATACCTATGATTCCAATTCTACAGCATATTGATAACCATTGATTTGATTTCTTGTCTCTCATCGGATATAATTTGTTTGTCAAAATTATTTACACACAAATAAACGTTATACCACAACAATGAAAAACAAAACATCGTACCGAGACGATACAACCACATAACATATCAAGGTGACGACAATGACACGCTGCATCGAGATAACGACTAAATCACAAAAAAATCAAATGAAAAGCTAAATTATGTGAAATAATCACTTATTGAGAAACAAAATGATGAAAATAGGTGTAGAAGGGTGATCTCAAGCCAAGAATTGAAAAAAAAAAAATCACCCCTTCTTACTTAAAGAAAAATAAGCTAATAGCAAAAAAATAAAGTTTAGAAAAAATGAGGCTAGGGTTCCATAAAACAATAAAATAAAATATTTAAAAATTAAGTTCTTTAAAAAAACATTATTTTTAGAGTTTGTGACTAATTTTACTTTTTTTAGATAGACTAATTTTGCTTTTGAAAATAATTTAAATTTAAATAGATGAAGAGAATATTAATTTTAGAAAAAATGAGATATTCCACAAATTTCTCATAAATAAGTCAAAGCCCTGCTTTTTTTTCCAAAAAAAAAAAAAATATCTAAGTTATATTTCAAGTTAGTATATATAAAAATATATTCAATTTGATTTTATTGACATGAAATATTTTAAAATACTTATACTTGGTGAAGAGATGGAGATTTTTTTTTTTCATGCTTTATGAATACGACAAAGTATAAAGCTCTCTCTCTATAAAAGAAGCAAAGAGGTTAATTTGTTCTCAAAGTAATTTTGTTCCTTGAAATATGAAATTATTATCATATATTTCTTAATTTGTTATACATTTCATATGTGAGTTGATTTCTATTTTCCTTCTTTCTTGCTGCAATGATGCACCTTAACATAATTCTCCTTTAAAAATTGTCAGAATGTTTTCAATCCCTAAATATATATATATTTTTGATAAACTACACTCTCAGATACACAAGATTTGTTTCCAATAAGACTCGAACTTGAGACCCCTCCTTCTTATGCCCCGTTTGTTATTTAAGGTTGAGACTAGTATTTGAGTTAGACTTGATGGATGGAAAAATATATTTAAAAACTTGAATGTGAACTATTTTTATTTATTTATAATACAAAATTTTTAAATGTTATAATATTTATAGATATTTTTGAAGGGTAGATTACCAAAAGAAAAAGAAAGAAAATCTCAAAATTGTTCCAAAGAATAAAGTATTTTGAGAATAAATTACGTTAAACTGATTAAAAACCTGTTCTGTAAGTTATAATTCCAAACAGACCCTTTGTAGCTCATAGCCCTTGAACCAAGGACTCTGGTTCGGCTAGCGGTCATGTAACCCCATGAACTGACACTGAATTCACAATTCGCGATTCTCTGTAGAGGTACGATTCTTTTCTAATTTTCTCTTCCATTTTCTGAGGTTTTCCAATTTTGCATCCCAGTTTTATTGTTGAGAAATTCCGGAAAGACAAGAAATCAGTTTAATTGGTCTTTACGTCTTTTGTTGATTTAGCTGTTAAAAATAAATAAGAAATGGAGGCCTGAACTCATCGATTGAGGTTTTGGTCTTCTATGGGTTCTGGATTTTGCATTTTCTTGGCGATCAAACAGAGCCTTGCAAAGTGCTGAGAGTTATTATTTTGCAGATATTTTAGTATAGAAAGGATCATTTTAGTGTGATTTTTCATTGCAGGCCTTGATTTTCAGGCTGCAATTAAAGCCTCTGTTGTAGGATATTTACATCTGGATAATAATATTAAAAAACGCAGTTATAATTCTGATAAATTTACTACAATTCATTCTGGGTATAGGCAAATATGTTAAATAGAACTAGTTCCGGTTGGATTCCGATAGCCTGTATTCATATGAAGTCCAAAACTTTGAAGAATGTTACTTCGTTTATGTTATAGTGCCGCTAATTAGATTAGGCTTGCCAGGAAAAGTTCCTACCCAAGGATACTTTTTTATTTGGCTAACTACATATATATATTTTTATTAAAATACAACTTGGCTTTAATTTACTGTATAATAAGTTTATCATTTTCCTTTAATTGTTAAAGTATCTTCGAGGGTTGGTGGCCTTAGTTTATTACAAGCAAGATTATATCCATATTAAAACTCAAACTACAAGTTCGAGCTTTTTGTGAGAAATTGGCTGCTTAACACCAGATAGATTGGCTCAAGATGAGCTCGTTCAAACCCTCTCCTTACAAATTCCAATATTTGATCCCCATTTCATATTTGAAATTCATAAACGGAGTCGCTACTTCCACGCGCTGCATTTTTTGATGCACGCGTAAGTGAGTGTCAAGTACATTTATATTCAATATTAAACCCATATTTAAACCCGTATCACTGCGAATTTGAGATTTTATGAAAGTTGAATTCGTTTACTTAGTTTATGAATAATTGACTATACTAAATTAGTAAATAATGAGTTATGATATTGCTTTGAGATATTTAACTTTCAATATCTTACTTCATGATACGATTTATGTTTTATACTCTTAAATGAGATTTGTTTAGTGATATTATTTATTATTGAAGTCTTGCGAGTAAGCATGGAGTTAGGATTCTGACTCAACAACCTTGGTTTCAATTTGATGTAGATTAGACATATTTAACTCATAGTAAAGACATGATGTGAAGCCTATTTGATATAGGGAATGATAAATGTTTTCTGCCCACACAAACAGAATAAATGAGAATGATGGAATGACCAGTTAGTATTTTTGTGTTGAATCGACTATCATTTTCCATGTTTCTCCAAAATGCAAGTATGTTAGCCTTCAGATACAATCCGAAATTTTAATTTTCATAGCCATTATATATCTTTGGCATGAAGACAGAGATTTTGTTTTCAGTATTTAGAGTATTCTTCATTAACGATGGCTCTAAAAGCAGGCTTGTAGTATTTGAGTTTAATATAATGTCATCGCACCGACGCACAATACGTGCATTTATACCCATACGTTGAGGGTCAAACAAACTAATGGTCATGTGAACTTTCAAATAAACAAATGAGGGCACACGGATATCATGCTTCTCGACAACTAGAAAGCAGGTTTGCATTAGACAAGGCAGCTTTGCATGAACAATTGTGAATGATTATAGAAGTCTCAAAGACTACACACTTACACATTATTGGAATATATGTATCACTAAATAAGGGGGCACACGGATTTGATTTGTCTCACGAACCAAAATTTGAGCATGATAAATATGCAAATGAAAAGAAAACAAACTATAAATATGCAAACACATTATTGGTATGGTTTCTTCTCTCCTGTCTCTCTTGTCGCTTCTTTATCCATATTTCCATTCCCTCTTGCTACAAACAGGCCATGGAACATGAGTGTTGGCAAATTGCAATGCAAGCAGAACTTCAAGCACTTGAGGAGAATCACAATTGGGATATTGTTCCTTGTCCTCCTATAGTGATCGAGCCTATTAGGGTAAAATGAGTTTTACGAAACCGTTTTGATGGCTCTTTGGATCGGTCCTGGCTCGCCTTGTAGCTCTGGGTAACAGCGGGGAATATGGGGTTGATTATAAGGAGACATTTGCCCTGTTGCCAAAATATTTTCCCGGGTTGAACCATCTTAGCTATTCTTCACGATTATAAGCGACTACATCAAATGGATGTGACCCACCTTTCTTAAATGGTGATCGAGAGGAGTTTACATGAAGCTTCCTCACAGTATGACTACTTCTTCTCCTCATGATGTTTGTAAGCTCGGTGTTCTGTATGGAGGCTCGAGCAAGCGCCGCGCTTGGACTGAAGTTTTAACGTACACTTGCCTTTAGTTTTGCAGAAATTATTATGATTCTTCTTCCTTCACGGATCTACCTTAGGGTATAGTTATTCTCTTGGTTTATGTGGATGATATTATCATTCTTGGCATGTGTGGTTTGATTACTAAGCTTGGCTAATTTGTTACATGAAGAACTTTCCATATGAAAGATCTTGGCCGGCTCACATACTTCTTAAGTTGGAAGTTCATTATCGATCATTGGCCTTTTCGTAGGCAAACGCATAGACATATTGAAGATCTTATCACTTTGTGGTTTGGAGGACACTTCTTACGTGATACTCCTATGGAGGTAAATGTCAATCTGAGGAAAGATGAAGGGGACCTTGGATGAACCTACTCTATCGAGCGCAGTTTAGATCTTATACTTGACCTTCACCGGCCCCGATATCTTAATGTTGTTCATCAAGTCAGTCAATTTATGTCTTCTCCTCGGCATCTTCATCTTGCTACAGTTCGCCGCATCATTCGCTATCTTCGAGGATCACCTACTCGTGGGTTGTTTTTTCCTACCGACACCTCTTTTCAACTTGTTGCCTATAGTGATACTGATTGGGCTGGGTGTCCGGATACATGTCAATCTACTACAGGTTGGTGTATGTTTTTAGGTGATGCATTAATTTCTTGGAGATGTAAGAAATAAGATCGTGTTTCTAAATCCTCTTGGTGAGTATGTTCATGTACATTGCTTGTTAAAAATTGTATGGATCGTGGTCTCCTTGAGGAGCTTGGGTTTCTCAGTTCTTCTCTCCTCTTCATCTTTGATAACACTAGTGCTATTCGATTGCCGCGATCTGTTTTTCATGACGAAGCACATTGAAGTTGATTGTCGATTGTCGAGACACTTTGGAAAGTTGGGTGATATCTCTTCCTCATATCTCTTCTAATCTCCAAGTGGTTGATGTCTTCACCAAAGCTCTAACTCGACAGCGGCATCAATTTCTTGTTGGCAAATTGTTGCTGACTGACTTACTAGCATCAATTTGAGGGGGGATGTTACCATATAACGTATACAATTTTAGGAGTTTATGCAATTTGGGACTCTATTATTGTTGTATATTGTATCTTACCATGTATAAATGCTAAAGATTAAGGTCCATTTAGTTATATACCACGATACAAGACTAGATAATTTGGGAGACTATATGTTTGACAGATCCTGACGGAATCAAAAAAGGAACTTTTCCAAAATCTCTCTTCGTTGTTATCTAGTATTTTGACATTGGCAACTTGTGAACTCATATGACTCAAGTAGCTTCTTCAGGAGCTAAGATCTGGGAAGGATGGACAAATGACGCTTGTGTGTGATAACCAAGTGGCCCTACACATTCTTCCCTGACCAGTCGCTCATGAGAGAATTTAAGCGTATTGAAGTGAATTTATCGCTTCATTCGAGAGAAGATTGCCTCAGGATGCATGACTACTAGTTTCGTCAACTCGAGTGACCAACTAGTAGACATTTTCGCTAAGTCTCTTTGAGGTCCAAGGATTCACTACATTTGTAACCGGCTTGGGGCATATGACCTATATGCTCCAGCTTGAGGGAGAGTGTTGAGAATCAGAGGATATTCTTAGGATATTCTCTGGTTTATTTCCTTCCTTTCTTGTACAATATTTTCCTTCCTTTTTGTGCTTTATTTATTTCCTTTTTATGTCTCCCTCATGTATATAAGCCATTGGGGCGCATCACGTTATTTTATCATTTCAATAAAGAAAAACACTCTTTCTTTTCTCATTCACATATTCAAATCATGTCTCCTTATAGGTGCGATTATGGTTTTATTATTGTACAATTAAACCATGTTAAATTGAACTCTCTTTGTTTCACCTTGATTTCTACTTTCTAAATTTGCTTCCATTTTATGTTATATTAGGTTCGTTTGTTTTTCATAATGCTGAATAAAACTTTTGAGCTTATCTTGAATGGTGCTTAATAGGATGACAGCTGAGGCGGATTGGCCCCCGGGTTCTCGCCGTCAGTTCACCAATGGGGCCAGGTTTGGTTTAGCTATGTCGGGTTTTGTAGGTTTTGGTTTTATTTTCTCAAATTCGAGCGGGTTGAGGCAGTTAAAGTAATTGTTACTCATGCAGCGCATGTTATATTTTAAAAATATTTTTTATTATTTTATTTTACACATTTAATATAACTAATATGTTAGTATTAAGATATTTTAATAAATAATTTATAAATTCATAATATTTTTATTTTATATGAAATATATTAATTTTAATATAATAAAAATAAAAAAGCAAATAAAATAAAAAATAAAAACAAAAATCAAATGTAAATGGGACGGGTTTGGGAATTTTCCCATTCCGCCCCGCCCCATTTAATTTTTTAAATAAGATAGGTTTGGGAATTAAAAAATCATGGTGGAGGTGAGATGGAGCGCCTCGTCTAAACTTCAGTTATCATCCACTAGTAGTGAATGTTGCTAGCCTCTCTTTTGGCGACAGTAGATTTTTCTTTTGGTGGGGAAATGACTTTTACGAATAAGAAAAAGCGAATATTTTGAACTTACATTGAACTTTTTTTAAAAATTTCAGCAATAAGTCATGAAAATTTGAAAAAACAAACGACATCTTGAAAACTGTCGACTTTTCGAGTATTAAGTCGAAAAGCAACCTTGCCTTAGTCTCCACTTATCCATGTCTTGTCAGCTATGCTTGTTTTGTGGGCATATTGTTTCTCGATTGTATAGCATCCTAGCATTCAATGATCATAGGTCTCCTTACAGTGATCATCATCATCATTGCTATTATTACTATTATTATTATTTTTAGTCTTGTTTAAAATTCAATGATCTTTCAGGGCTGTGGAAGCATTGTGACACTCCAAATTCAAGCTTAATTTTATGGAAAATTCCCTCTTAAATCTTTGACTCCTTATGGATGATCATTTAAGATAAGATAATCACCTTTGGATATTTGTGTATATATGTTTTCCATATTCCTTCCAATTTTGTGCTTCATACGTACATAGGTTTTACTTCCTTGTGGTGCCTATCTATTTAAAATCGATCCCTCACCAAGTAAATCACTATTCCTTATTTCTATTCCCATTTTTTACTTAGATTTTATTCAACAATCTTTCTTAATCACGCTTTATCCTAAACCTTTAGGTTTCAAAACATATTCCATACTTGTTATTTGACAACACTATTAGATCCTAAATCCTCTCCTGTGTTCATTCTCTAAAGGCTCTAAACTTCAGGATATCTCATGACACCTTTGCATGCATTTGTTTGGGGAATTGGGATGCTTTTGGGCTTCTAGGCATGGATTGGAACAGGCTATTTAAGATGAGATGAGAAGAAGAAAGAAAGAAAAATAAAAAATAAAAAAGTAAATTGTTATTAACAAACATACAATTGCTGGAAATTTAAAGATCTTGTGTCACTTCATCATTACCAGCATGAGACTCTTTCCCCTAGTAAGACATCCTTCATAATTCTTATAAGAAAAGACAATTTATTAGAAATGAAAGAAATAAAAAGTTATTTGTGTTAAAGACATGATATTCATATTAAACCCAAATCCTACAAGCTTGAGCTTTTAAGAGAGTTGGTCGTTTAACATGGTATCAGAGTCTAGTTTGGTAGGAGGTCTTAGGTTTGAACCACCTCTCTGCAATTTATTCTCCATTTGTTGATTTGAAAGTCCATGGAAGACTCTATTTGGTTTGTTTGACTCTCCACGTGCGGGTATGGGGCTGCACGTGAGGGAGGGTGTTAAAAACATGATATTCATAGTAAACCCAAATCCTACAAGCTTGACCTTTTAGGAGAGTTGATCGTTTAACACTTTGTATAATAAAAAGATTTTAAAAAGTAGAAAACTGAAAGAAATAAAAGAGTTAAGCACTGCCTAAACAAAACAAAAACAAAAGTAAATTAATAAAAAATGGTCTTACCATAATAAAAAGAGTTTAAATAGGATAACCAAACCACACCACCCTTGTCTTCCAATTCCTTGCCCCCTTTTTTCGTAAATAAACCCTAGGAGTTTCCTCATTAGAGGTGAAGGTATGGTGCTCATGCTCGGATATTTCAAGTGACATTTCAAAGGTTAAATAATACCTGGAAAGATTGGTGTATAGGTACAACCAGTTAATTCGAACTGATTTCAATTAAATCCTTGCAGATGGAGAGTAACTTTTCCTAATGAAACCAAACTACCCTTTTTTTCCAACCCCTACCCCATTTTTTGAGATTAAACTCTAGGAGCTCATTCCTCATTGTAAGGGGAAGGTAGGAGTTGTAATGATGGGAAGTTCCAAGTGACAGTTCAAAAGTTAAGCACTACTTAAAAGTATATGTATATGTATAACAAAAGTAAACTACTAAAAATCTATCTTACAATGAAACCAAATTAATTTCTGTTCCTCCACCCATCCAATCCTGACCTTGTGAATAAACCCTAGGAGGGGGTATTGATGATGATGGACTTACCACACTGCATTCAACATGTTCACAGTTTTTCTTTGATGTGTTAATGATGTACTTCTGCTCAGTATTGTGCTCATGAGTTATTTCTATTCTTGCTTGGGATTGGAGTCATGCACATGGTTTTCCTTGTGAGCCTATTGGATGTGATTCTGTTAATATTCTAGCAGTTCCTTGGGTTCTTATCATCAGCTAAGATCCTTATCTCTAGTTATACGAAAATATATAAAAGAGGGTATCCAACACCTTAGTAGTAGTCTACAACAAATAATCTTTTAAATATTTTCTTTGCTTCCAAAGCAGAATCTTCAACAGGCTAGGGATGTCAAGGGAAATGACCACCAAACTATGATTCAATTTCTTTGTTCTTTTGGTTCCATATTTGGCATTTATGGTAAGCTTACTTTTTTTAAAGATATGTGATTTTATTTTATTTCTTTATTTTTGTTATGCATTCTTGCATCTTAAATATTTATTTTCTGAAGACTCAAATATATTAGTATTCACGGTTTTTCATCAGTTAATAATAGTAATAACTCATTATAAATTATATTGAAGCTTTTCTATTAAGATTTGTATCTCATGCTACAGCATTCCTATCTGTTAACTTCTTTTCCTCTTATTTTGCAAGTTGTGCTTTTTCTGCATGTTGTTATCTTAAGACAGATGGTTACTGCTAGTTGGTCTTCATCAATTCATGTCTGTTTGTGTTGTACAGGTATGGTTTATGGGTGAACACTCTCATGTTTCTGCTGAGTTTGATAATGTAAGTGGACTCACGCCTAATTAAAATTTCATTTATTAAGTGACTAATAAAACTTTCATTTAGTAAGTGTTATATCATTAACCTTGTCTATTTTATTGCTGTTCATGTTGATTTCATTTTCAGATAACTTTTTGCTTCTTGTTTGTAATATTCATGTTCTCTTCTGATCTCATGATTGAAATCAGAACGTCATATCACCTTCAAACTGTGCAGAGATAAATTCTCATTATTGGAATCTTTAATGTTTTTATTTGTCTAATCAATTTTGGATTAGTATTTAGGCAAATACTTCTTGTCCTCTATATTTTGGCAAGCACTTTCGGTTTTGATAATCTTTTATAGCTTCCAGTATTATCTTTTCATTAGCAATGTCCTACAAATCTCTACATTCATGAATAAACTTAGTGCTGCTAGTGACTTAAGAGGCTTATACCCTTCCCACAAGCTGAACCGGTTACTGCAAATAGGTTTGCCTGGTGCGCTTTCCCAAAACTGAAATATGTTGTGCAATTGCATTTTCAGCAGGTTTGACTAAGAGGATTGCTTGAGACACATGGACCAAGCAAAAATATGCTTTGGATCATCTATTGATGTTGGAAGTTCTTGTTGACAGCTTATGAATTATATGCATCTTTTTGTTTTGGTTGAATTCCCCATAATTATGGTGGTGAAGCCACCTTTGGTATGGCAACTAGAAGACAAAAATGCTATTAATATCTTTTTTCCTCATCAGCAACAGGTAGTTTCTGTTGTTTTGGAAAATTGGCTGTCCTCTGAAAAACCTTGTGAAGACCTCGATGTTAACAAGCCGATGAAAATCAATGGACGCAGTTGAAGTACTTTCTTAAAGTTGAGGGTCATGTTTCTTCCACCAGAGGCCGCAAACGTCCCAGTCTTGAAGACAAATCTGTCAATGAGAAAGGTGAAGTAAATGTGTCAACGTAATATCTTGTCATCAAAATTTTCTGAATACACTTAAGTTTCAGGTATTTATTCTTTCTTATCAAGTTATTCTTTTCTGTGCAGGAAGATGCCAAAATCCCAGCTTTTGGTCCAGGGTTTGCCTCCATAACATGGTCTTGCTGGCCAGGGAAGCTACAACCAAAAGGCGGATTCTGGAGTCCTTGTTCCTCTACATTGATAATGGAAATTTATGGTCTCCTGAAAATGGGCTAGCTTTTCCTGTCCTAAGGGATATGCAGTTGTCGGGGGAGAATTCTGGTATTTATGCTAAACTGTCACTTCTTATGATCATTTTTCAGAGGTCTTGTCCTGTTAGGTCCATTGATGCTATTTGATCATATTTAGTTCCTGAGCAGTGTTATACTAGTTTTCCCCCCTTTTGCTTTGTGGTTCACATTTGGAGTTTCATGTTTTAATTCACAAAGCACAAGCATCACTTTCCTCGTTTATTAACAAACCAGTGATCTGAGAAAAGAGAAATTATAATTATATTTTCATTTATCGTGACAACATACTGATCCAGGCTTTTGCCTCATTTTGGTTTGCTGGGAAAAGTACTCACTTCTTGCTTATGTTATTAGTTAAACATCTTGTCCATAAAAATGTTCTTAAAACCCAACATGCAGCTTGATATTGTTAAGGTCACTAAATTCTTGCTCCTGGACATGCAAAGGTTGGGGCCCTGTAGCAATAATTGCGCTGTTAGTGATGTTATGCGCAATTATGTTTACAGTGGTCAATTGATGATGGAAACTGGGAGCTGGGATATAGTTAAATGGAACAGAAATTTCAAGAAACTGTGGTTGAGTGCCTTGTGCAGTTGTCATACAAGGTAATTTCCATTTCTGTTTTTAGTAATTTTTCCACATGATATTTGTGGCTGGCTTGGAAAGTTAAACTGAAGCCTAGAATCAGATCTATGTTTTCTGATGCAAAAGTTTCATTTTTATTTTTTTGGTTTTCAAACAGTTTCAATATCTTTAACTAATTGATATAAGTTCCTAGTAGGGAATAATACTCACATTAAAATGAAATCTCCGAAATTTCTATGAGGTGTTTTATCCAGGATTTGATGCCAAAATTTAACTTCACTTTTCTAAATGCGTTGAGACCTCTTCACTAGAATTGTTATTTCTTTCTTTTCTTTTTCTATTTTCTTTTCCTAAAGGATGGATATAAACTGATTTTCATTGTTGAACAGGTTGGAGAGGCAGGTTCACCTGATGTTATGTCTGCAATGATGGAGAACATCTCAACTATTACTGTTGTATCCAGAGCCATAATTATGCCTCCTGTTTATCGTACTCACCCAAATCGTAGCATCTATACCCAAATTTGTGTTACCCAAACAAGGCATAAGCAATTCAATTCTATTACTCCTATTATTTGCATTTTTAGGCCAAATTTGTATCTGAATTCTTGGAAAATTTTATTTTTAGGCATTCTGAGGCTTTGTTTCATCGGTTACCCCTAGCCATGGTCCATCAAGACCATGAAACATGAGTTGGAGCGCACCGCATTTTTTCTGTTGTCCTGGTGCCGCTTTTGGCCTGGCCCCCATCCATCTCCAACAAACAAGAAGTCAAGGAAGGCCAGATCTTCCAAGGATGCTCAAGAACTGTTCTTGTGTTTCTTCCTCAGCTGCCCTTTTCAGTTCTGAGGAAGGAAAATCTTTCAAAGGAAAATATCTGCCAAGAGAACAAAGAGGATGAACTGAACAACACACACCGAATTCTGAATAAGATGAAGTCGTCATTTAGTCGAGCACATAGTTTGAAAAGTTCAGCCATGCCTTTAGCAACTGATGCAATGTCACTAGCAACTTAGACAAGGAATTGGTAGGTTCTGGTAATTTTTCTACTATAATAGAGACCTTATCCATTGTAGGGGTGGCTTTTCTCTGAGTTGCCCAGGAGCTTTAACAGCCCCATATTGACCTGAATCCAATGGGTTAATTTTTTTTACGTATGCTTAAATATAAATGGACACTGGAGTTATATCAACCTAGGGTTTTATTGATTTCCATGACAGTCAAAACAAAACAAAACAAAAGCGGGCCAGATCATGGCCGAGGCTTGTTACATGTGTTGTATGTGTGGTTCCATGACCTGGGCCAGAAATTTTCCTACGACCTCCAGTGACTGTCTACAATTCTGCTTTACCATTGGTTTTATATTTGTTACATCTCAGGAGTGCTCTCGGAGGCTGAGCAGCCGGGCAGATTGCACTTCTTCTTTCTTCACTTTGGGCGCAGTCAATTTCCTGCAATATGCCGGAGAACTATGAAGTAAATTGCTCACGTATAGCCTGGTATTACTATCTTCTCTCGAGCTAAGGTAAATATTGGAAGACTATTATGATTGTATTGTGCTTTTAATCTTCATAGACAAGATGGTGTTTCTCTTTTCATTGTGGCAGATTCCTTCGTCTAGAATATTGTTTTGTATTCAACACTAACACCCACCATCATAGCATGCTTATATTTCAAGTTTAGTTGGGCCTATATTCGCACTAATCTTCTAGAAAAGCACATCTTCTTAATAGACATATTATATGTGAGTGGGTGATAAGTTGTAGACTTACACTCAATAAACAAGAAATCCACCCTAGGTATCTCTCATCCTCATTAATGCTTTGACTTGCTAGAAAAAAAAATCAACTGGTGGTTTGAAAAGTTTGTGCAGAATAAGAATTCAAAATTTAACGGCAATTGGCACATAGAGTTTGTTAGAGATCTTACCACTTTGAAGGAGCTTGGGATTTTCTTTAGTAGGTTTCTTACAACAAGGCTGCCTAGATTGCACATACGCTAGACATGATAGAATTTGTTGAAAGAAAAAAGGTTTTGGATTGATAGTTGATATGCTGACTGCTAAATGTAAATGCTCTATTTCTTATATACTTTAGTAAGATTGACTAATTCATGAAGTAGACGGTATCTTATGGAGCTGTTGGTTATAATTAATCTTTTGTCTGTCTAGAAAGCATTCATTATACATTCTTTCATAAATATCTTTGAGCGTTTCTTCTGCATCACAAAAAACATCTGAGTGCTGCTGGGACTGTCACATGATATTTGGTAATTTTTTTTTGTTGTTCATCACCGTGTCATTCTTTCTAGTTATATATGTTATACCTAATAACCGGCTGCATTCAAATATGCTACTCATCTTGCAGAACCTCATCCATGAAGTTCTAGTTTGAAGTTTTCAACTAGCATTTTCATTGCAAAGTCTTTCTTATGGATGAAGGTAAACTTCACTATTATTTTACATAAAATCCTATTATTTCTCATATGGAATAAGATTGAAACTTGTTAATTACTTTGGTTTTTGAAGAGTCTTAGTCATCCTAAGAGAAAGAAATTGATTGTAGAGTTCAATAATATCTTCATGGGCGATTGTAGCTACTTTATGATGTAATATTATCATTTCATGAACCATTTTCTCCTGAAAAGTAATGATGATATATCTTCTAAGAAGGGAAAAGGAGATATAGAAGCTTTCATTCCAAAAGCCGGAGAGATCATGTGTTGGAATGAATGAAGTCAGTTGCATTAGTCTGAATCTTAAACTCCAACCACCCATCCTTTTTCAACACCCTATACACATAATAAATGAGCAACTCATAGCTAGTATAAAGGGATTTTGTGGCTTAGCTAATTTAGAAATTACTATGTAATACTTGATAACATTATGTCTACTTGAGTTGTTTCTTGTTTTGATAGGCATTTTAAAATAGGTTTTCTTTTGAAAAGGAAAAAATGCTTATTTTTAAATCTTAGTATCTGGATATGAACACTGGTCATTATTCTTCGATTATATTGATTTAGTGGTGGTGAATTTAGAATTAAAAGCATAAAATAATCTAGTAATCAAAGTTCCATTTCAAAGGTATTCCCTTAGTCTTGAATTCACTTTCAAGGAATTTTGGGTAGTCTTGAAAATCACATATCAAGTCAGATGAGAGTTATAGGGATGCATAGATATAGATAGAGAGATAGATAAATATAGGGAGAGAGAGAGAAGGGAGACAGAGTGATCGATAGAGAGGGAGAGAGAGTGTGTTTTTACATTAAGGATACATTTCCTTTCAGAATTCATTGGACCTAAATAGCTTGATTTATTTTTTCTTTTCAGGGGTAAGCTTGCCTACTAAAATGATGTAATGAGCCACTCATCTTGTCATATGTCAGTGATGGTCATGTCTACTCTCCAGTTCAATATATTATTCCATTTATTTTGCAGGGCCTTTGGTACCAGCACGTCACAGATCCCTCTTTACCTTGGCAATATCCATGATCATCTTTTCCTCAAAGGCCTACAATATCCTTCCTCTTGTTCCTAGCGGAGGCTGAACTTTCGACAAAATGGTACATCACTCATTGGTTTCCTGATAGCACTTGTTCACATTGTATATCACTTTAGTGAGGAGGGCCTGGGTTTCAGCTTCCTCGTTTGTAAGCTCACATGTGACTGGTAGGTATAAAAGCAAACTGATAGCTCTGGATGGAATCTGATAATTATGGTTTCTTTTGAGAGCTTCATGCTAACTTATCATTTTCTTGATTAAATTTCACATTTCCTTAAATATTTTGCTTCATTCCTGTTGCAGGTTGATCCATTTTTGCACTTGGTTCAAGATGGTAAATTGCAGGCTGTTAACCCTGGATCTGTTCAAAGTTTCAAAGGCTTATGGATCTAAAGAGGGATGATGAATGTGCTCTAAAAAGCTCTTTCTGGGCAAATAAAATTGAAGAGGAACATAATAGGAATCATTTTTGCTACCATAATTGTGAAGAGTTTGGAAAACCTGTCAGAGGTAAAAAGTGGAAAATTATTTATCTTTAAATAAAGCTAGAACATTAATTGCTTCAAGCCTAATCATCTAAAATGATGAGCTAAAAAGGTTTATGCAGTCCGAATCATCAATATTAAGGGAGCAATTAGTGCTTGAATTTGTACCTGAAGATGTATGTCCATTGGGAGCCCAAATGTTGGTGGATGCTACACGACTTGATTTCAAATCTAATGAATCTCCTGTGGAGTTAACTGCACCAGATTTTATAATTTTCCAGTACCCTTAGGAGTTGGGACTAAGTGTTATTAGCGATATTATGCAGGCTGCTGTGATTTCTGCAACAGATGATGATACCTTTCTAGATTTGTATGACAGTCAAACCAAACATGATTTGCAGTTGTCTGTGCAGAACCCCAATCTTTTGGGCATTAATCAACTTCTGGAATCAGTATGTTATCTGCTCCACATTACATTTCTTCATTGACATTGCTTTTGATAAGGAAATGTGGAATGATCTGAGGATGGGATGGGGGTTAGTTAGGTTTAGGCGTGGTTTGTGGTTGTTCTTTAGTTCAGTTATTGAGGAGAATATGGGATTGACGACCGTTGCCTGCTCTAGTCAGCGAACAAAATATCGGTATCATTTTATATATCAGATCATTGATTTTACTGGATATATCTAAAATATTTCCAGAATATCGGTGGATATTTTGACAAAAATATCGATAAAGCGAAAATTAACAAAAATACTTTGAAATTCATAGAAATACTTTGTTAAATTATAAAAAAGATAAATAAGCAAATATACACTTATTGAAAATAATAATCATTATAATTTATCGAGAAATTATATTACAATAATCATTTAAAACCAAAATGAAGACCGATGTGGCTTCATTACATTATTTGATGAAGAGATCCTATCTTGATGAAGACAATATTCATAACAGGATCTTTAAAATATTGAGATAAATTACAAAGAAAAAATAATTTGAGTGTTAAATGGAGTTTGGATGCGTATGGATGAGTTTGTAAAGAAATTGTATGATTTTAGGGGTATTTATAGAGTTTTTTGGAGTCAAAATAGTCATTGGATTGTCAAAAAACCATTGTGATTTAATTCTAATATTTGATTTAAGTCAAAATAGCCGATATTTACCGATATTTTACTGATATTTACTGATATATTTCCGATATTTACGATCGTCTCGATGACTGCCGTATTTTCTTATATTTTCGATTAATAGCGTACGCGTGAGATAATAAAGTCTTGAAATTTCGCCGAAATATCGGGAATTTCCGATATTTCGGCGATTTTACCGATTTTCCACCGATTTTTTCCTCAACCGATTATCGGTTGCGATATCGCCGGTCTTGGGCGATAGCAGATTTTCGGTAATATTTCTATCGAAAAAACCGATTTTTTTGTCCCTGGTTCTAGTTCTAGCTGGTATATGGATACAATTTTCCTCCAAGAACCAGTGTCACACTGGTCCTAACTCACCTAAACATGCAGCATAATAGGCCTGGACGTCCTATTTATGGAACAATTTCTTAAGCCTCATATTTGTCCAACTAAGTTCTGGCTTATGTTTGTTGGACATAAGTGGCACAAGGCAACATTAATTATTCCTTTTATTAATTAATTAATACATTGAAGAAGTGATTGTAAAGAAACTGCTAAATAATGGTATCATAAAAAAAAGGCCTTTTTTTTATAGTTGAAATGTATGTCAAGGGGTCTAATGATAATAACTAGAAGAAACATAGGTGTGTGTGTTTTTTTATTAGAAAAATATACTCTATATGCACCGATGCAGCCCTCACTTGCTTCGTGATGTTAAAAAGCAAGTTTTTTCAAGACTCGTGGAGGGCTTTCCTTTTTTGCTTGTTAGAATTAAGCCCAGATAAGCAAACTAGAGTTTGAATTAAGTTTGACCAATACCATTGAACTTATATGGGCTAATTATAGGTTCAAGTATATAAGTGGATTCAATGACCCACTAAACCCTATTATAAATATAACTTATATTTAAGTTTAGGGTAACAACAAATAAAACCTATTTTCAGAGGACGAGAATTTCTTTGTCCCAGATCTGAAAAGCAAAAGACCTTGGATTGTTCTTGGAGTCCACACTCTGCGGTCAAAACCTGCAAATCGGTTATTGCTTGGAAAATTCACGGATCATTTCCATTCCGCTTAGTATGTAATTTTATTTTTTGCTTCCGTTGCATATGAAATCATAGATTTCTGGATGGACGTCCTGGGATTCCAACATCTAGTATTAGAGCGGGTTTCATAGATTCAAGATTTGAGATCTTGAGATTTCATAGGTTAATAAAAATGAAAAATCATTTTTTTTATTTGATCTACCAACAGATCTTCTCTCTGAATCCAAGATTCAAGATTTGAGATATTGAGATTTCATAGGTTAATAAAAATGAAAAATCATTTTTTTTTATTTGATCTACCAACAGATCTTCTCTCGGAATCCTAGATTCTAGATTTTAGATCTTGAGATTTCATAGGTTAATAAAATTGAAAAATCATTTTTTTTATTTGATAGCCGATTATTATTTGTTCTGTGTTTGTAGAACAGTAGAAGTGCTATGTAAAAAAAATGCGGCACTATTGAAATTTTCAAAACCCCTATTGTTGAGTTTGAGAAGTTTTTAAGTTTTTTTTGCAAACATGATAATCGAAATTTTGAATATCTTAGATAAATGAATTTTATTTATTTTGGATTATTCTTGTTTTCTTGAGTTTTTTTTGTAGAAAAAATTCTAGATAAATTAATTTAATTAATTTTGTGATGAGGAGAAAATTAAAATTATATTTTAACAAGATTATTAAAAAGATAAGTATATTTTAATAAGACTTATCCTCTAAGGATAAATATTAAGTAAATATATAATTTAATTTATATTACTATGAATTAAATTATATTTTAACAAGAATTATCCTTTAATGGATAATTATTAAATAGATATATAATTTAATTTATTTATAAAATGATGGATTTAATTAAGACGTGTTGTTGTTTTAAGATATTTAAAATTATTAAATTAGAATGAAAACTTACATATTCAAGAAAATTATAAAGCGGTATGTTTATAATCTTGATAAATTAGTTTATTTATAGAAATTTCTTAAGTGAAATTTAGAGATCAAATTTATGGTTGAATTTTAGAATAATGACAGTATTGTAATCTTTAAAACCTTCAGGTATTTAAAATATTTGAGTGGGAGAAAGTTTAGCAAGCCTACGGCCTTCCACTGAAAGAGTCTTGGGATTCATGTTTAGATCAGCCTAAAGTTGGACAAATAGGAGGATCCTAGTTAAGAGACTCCCTTAAGGTTAGTTAATAAATATTTTAGTGAGAGCAATCAGCCTAAAGTTTAGGTTCTTTACTTAAGAAATATTGAAACTAAGATCAGTGATGCATATACTTAACTTGAAGAAAATAATAAACTATCTAAAATAGTCATTATTTATTTTATCAAGAGGCTAAAGTTTATAGGGTAAGTCAATCACCTAATTAAAGGATAAGTGACTTTTGGGATTGATTAGATTATAAATCTTATTAACTTTGAGAAGCTAGCCCGCCTCAAAGTAGGGATAGCAAGTTCTCATGAAAGTTAATTTATCCCAGACTGATGTGGTAATTTTGAGTGTTAAGTATTACATGCTACCAATGAAAATTATGAAAGGAGCCTAAAAACACAATATTATAAAATTAAATTTACATAATTATGAAAAATATAAGTTCAATCTTTTATTACGGGTTTGATATAAATTTTTCAAAACACACATAATATAAATTTCTTTAAATGACATCAATTAATTAAAAAAAATAGGGTAATTTAAAAAGTATACGAATAGGTTTATAATTTTAAAGAAATACTAAAAATTAATATAATTATTATAAAATATGAACAAAAATTAGAAGATATATAAAATAGTCAATTTTAATTATAAGTTAATAAATCTTTATATTGAAAAAAGGTTAAAAAATCTTATGAAACTTTTATGATTTTTGCCTTTGGGTTGGCCTCTCTATGCGTTAGATTCGGTGTGAATACTACAAGGCGCTCTTGCTTGGTTTTAAAAAGCAATAAATGAAATTATTTATCACATTTTCTAGTATTTACTTGCATACATGTAATTAATTAAACAAGTATTAATGATTAAAGGAAGAATGATAGACACTAAAATGGTCAAATATTTTGAATAAAAATATTTAAGAGTAATATTTATATTCATAAAATTTTACAAGAAATTGGGTACTTAATTATAATCATAAATTAAAGAAATATAAAATGTATTAAATACCCTAAAGTATACAAGAATTTAACATGGGTTTAATCCATGTAGACATTGATCCGATAAATTATATGCATTGTTGCTCCAAAACTCATCTTCATCCTGACGGTGCCTTCCTTTCGAATCGCCAATAGAATAAGAATGTATGCTTGTGTTCTCTGAAACTTTGGAAAGTAGATTCATTGAACATTCCTCTAAAACTTGTTGTGTTTGCCCATGATTCAATTATGTAACTAAGATACAATATCTTATTATCCAAATTCAACATGTTTATCCCGAGAATGAAGTTTATAAAGGCAAATATGTCCTTTACCAATCACGTTGATAGCTAATAACTTCCACGTCATCATTAGAAAGATTCACGGATTTTGATTTACGTGAAAATGGTTCCCGCAAATTCTAAAAGTAGCTTCGTGGTCTTTAGGGATCAAAAAATTGCCACCTTCCTGCGACATCTAAGATGAAGCATTCCTGTTATGAAAATCTGATTGCAATCGACATACAAAAACGCTACAACTTCTTTGTAAAGTCAATTTTCATCCACAATAGTCCAATTTTCGTTTTCCTGTTTAATTATGTAAATTCGAGCATATGTATACATAATTTTAGTCAACAACAATGTAATTTGAATCCCAATTGGGGGAGAAGAGAAAATAAATTTAGTAGTTGGTAAAAGTTCGATGATAACTCGTGTTAATTCTCACTTTTTAAAATATTAAAGAAATGATAGTTGGTTTAGATACTAATGATGATCCCATAAGAAGCCAACCAAAATTGGAGCATAAGATGTTACCAGCTTGGAAGTCGTTTCGATAGGGCATATGATAAGTAAGTCAGAGTATGGGATCAATAGATAATATTGATCTTTTGAACGAGAAGCAAAAGTGGAGATCGATGTTGTTTATGAAAAGCAACAAAACGCTATTGTTTACACGTGGCAACGAAAAGTAATAATAATATGATCTTGATAAGGCAGATGCAATAATATCATACTTGCAAGTTCTAATGGAAGATCTGACCAAGAGATTAACCACTTTTCTTTCATCATATGTAATTCTTTTTTCATTGACTTCTGTCGTTATTGTATATCTAAGAAAAAAAGAAGGAATGCAATAAATAATTTAATGAGTTAAGATTACAAATATGTGTTAGAAGTTACTATACTTAAACTTTACTTTTAAGGTTACTTTAAACTAAGTAATTCCATAAAAAAAAATCAAAGATAATAAGAAAATAGAAGAACAATCAAACAAGCAAATTGTGGATGACCTTCGTTAAATCTAGCGTCTGAGCCCTTATTAGATTCAGTTGCTATGTGAAATCTTTAAAAAAAAAAAAATCAAAGAGAAAAATAAATTTAGGTTTCTTATTTTAAACACATTTTAAATATACACAATATAAAATATAATTCAAAGAGGCCTTAATGAGAGAAATAAAAGAGGGAAAATCAAGTTACTTAAATAATTTCTATTAGGTTGTAGTTATTTAGGTTTAATTTACCCTGGTTTGTAATAAAAGTTTATTTAAATTTCATACACTTAAAGTTACTGTCTTGTTGTAAAAATGAAATAACAAATAAAGCAAATCCTTTCTAAATAACATATCTCCATCTCTTAAGAATAATAATTTCCAAATAGAAGTTAAAGGTATATTTTATAGAAAACATAAGTAGAAATAAAGAAAATACTGATGCAAGTAAATAGAAGTAAAAAATAAATATATAGAAATAAAAACTTTTCCTATTCCTCATACAGTATAGTTTTATGGTAATAAACTCTTCTCAATAAGATTCTCTTTTTATGTTCTATGCCTATTTAAAATGATGAGTCAATTTGAGCTAAGCATAACGAACGAACTTGAAGTATTTAAATTATAATGTTTGTGTATTTAAATAATAGTATTTAATGAATCTTCTTCCACATCATCTATAAAATTAAAGATAATAATATAATTTTAATAAAGCTATTATCATTCTAATTAGTCACACTTTGGCCACTGATATATCACTCACTTCCACTATTATTAAATACGTATTGATCATTGGCGCTCTTTTTATAGTTCAACTAATATTTCGGGGAAGCCGAAGTCTTATAAATGCAACTGTATTATATGATATAGTTTTACCGTCCCTTGAAGACACCTTATGATCTCACAAAAAAATGAGACATGACTTAGTGATTAAAGAGTTGAGTAAGACATAAGAAATAATCATATTCGAGTTTCCATACAAATAGAGTCTCCATAATAAAAATTAATAGATGTCAACCAAAAAGAAAAAAAAGTCAAGCTTGACGAGAAGGGTAAACTTGAGTATATGGGATGAAATTAACTGAAACTCAAAAGAAAACCAAATCAAGAATAAAACAATATTTTCATTTTAAATTTTAAATTGTATTTACTCTAATTTTATTAACTTTCTTCAGAATGTATTATTTGATATGTACATTGAGTTTTCTTATACCATCATCAAAGAGTTACTGGGAGTAATCTATTATTTATTTTATCAATTTAATTTTTATTCTCTAATTTTAATATTTATATTCTACATAACCCTTTTTTTTCAATATTGTAATTATTTTTTTTTACTTCTTGTACACAATTTTGAAATTTATTTTTTGTTCCAATTTTTGAAAACCATTTTATATTCTCAAAAACAAGAATAACAAGAAAGAAAAATAAGGAAAAACATAATAATCACATAAAATACTAAATTTAATAAATAAAAATTTTCAAAAAACATTATTTTAGTGTTTTTTTATTTATTTTTAAATTATTTTCAAGAACGTTTTTTAAAAATAATAATCAAACATGCCTAAATAATTCAATAATCATCTAATCGGATGTGCTTACTTGTTGGAGTTTTTATATTTGCGCAGTGCTCCCTTGTTCGTGACGAGATTTTGTAGAATTACGATCTAATGTATCTATTTATCAGTGATCGGAGTTTCCTAATTCTAAAATGCTTCAAACATAGATACCAATTTAAATAAAATAATAAATTTAAACTTGCCAAAAAAATATTCAATTGCAAATAAATATAACTTTAAAGATAAACTTAATTTCAAATTATATCATAACAACTTTTAGAATTGTAAATAAAGTAAAATCAAATAGAAATAAAAATATTTTCCCTCCTGATTTTTTTGCATTAGCCATTTCAAAAGTTTACCAACTTTAAAACTTACCTCTCCATATCCTAACAAATTTTCTCAAAAAAAAAAAAAAAAAGAAATTATTAATAAAATACTCTTAATTATTATTCAAAGAATTTTTAATTTGCAAAATTTACTTAAATGATGCTTTAACGCGATGAAATTATTAAGAGGTGAAATTAATAAAAATTCAAAAAATTAAATCAAGAATCAGCGAATATTCTTATATTTTAACCGTATTTAGTATTTACTCTAATTCTATTGAAAATCAAAACTTGAGAGCAAGTTAAAAGATAAACATTAATAAATGAATAAATAAATAAAATAAAATAACATAACATAGAGTAAACTAAACAAATAATTTATAATCATTAATTAAAATTGAAAACGGTGAAGTAAATTTTTGAAGGAATGTTTCAATCTATTGATTTATAAATAATTACAAATAAGACATAAATAACGTAAAATACATGTTAGTAAAATTTTATAGAAAATACTATGTTTATAATATAGTTATTCAGATCTTTTTAAGATAATAAACTATAAGTTGGCTCATATTAATGTCTAATGGCCATTATAATAGGGAATAGAAATAGATAGACTAAGATAATACCTATAACTTATTAAGATTGTATCTAAGTTAGGCCTTGTTTGATAAAATGAAAAATTAAGTGTCAAAAATTATGTTGAATCACGATAAGATTGACCAGAATGAAAATTGTTGATAAGTTACTAATAATTGAATGCTGAAGATAAATATATTGTTTGATAACTGTAAATACTGAATACTGAAAATTATGTATTTTATATATTTACCCTTATTATCATTAAATTACATATTATCCAAAATAAATAGAGGTGCTAATAATATTTTATTTTTCACTACAATTATTAATTATTGAAAATGAATATAATTTAGTAAATATGTAAAAATATTTATTCTAATATTATCCAAAAAAAAGACATAAATATTTAAAAATAACCAATATAATCTAAACTTTTAAAATATCCAAACTAACCAAGAGATATTTGTAAACATTATATTATTTATAAGAGTTTTTGGTCCAATTTATTTTCATTTAAATTCTTTTGTTGACCGTATTCTACATTCCATTAAGTAGGTTCTAATCATTTATAATTGAGTCAAACATATTGAAAAATTAAAACCATTGAAAATTTTCATTTTCAATGGTTTGAACATTTTCAATAGTTTATCAAACATGGCCTTAATATCTTACAATTTTTTATTTATGAAACCATAGTATTTTTATATTTTTTTTATATATGTTTTTATGATTATTCTAAATTAATGGAGAGTCAAAAGCAGTAAATTTTTCTCATTTTTAAATAATGGTTGGGAATTTGATGTGGTGGGGTTGTTGTCAACTCGTCACCAGAGTTATGATTTTACTCGTAGATTAGACATCTTCGGGTTTGGAAATATTGAAAATTTTGAGGGTATTTTTGGAAATAAATATATGAGATATAGGTTTTACACATTACCCACATCTCAACCGCCTTCGCTACTAAACCACGCCTCCCCAAATGAATGGCTACCGGGTAACCCCCGCTCTCACTCTGATCCGCCATGCCCATGTTCCTTAAAACCCGCCATATCGTGCCGGATCTTCCCCCGTAGCGCCTAAGTGGGTTTCCTGCCTGCCACCTCGAATGTCCTTTCTTTGTTTTGTTGGGTGTGTCAGTCTGGTAATAGAGTCTTTATTGCCTTCGTTTGGTTGGTTTCTTTTTTTTTTCCTCTTAAGTGACCGAAATACCCATATTGGACAATTTACAAATGACCTTCTCGAATATGGTTAAACATCGATTCAAACCGCTCCGCGGCTTTTGGCTCAGCGGCGATCTGCTTTTACCCTAATTGTCTCTAAACTACTGAATTACCCGAAGCCCCAACCCGATAGTACAGAACTCCGTCGCCCTCTTCTTACCATATCGCGGAATTTTTTGTAGGTTGCTTAGTTCTTCTTTAGATTCGTCACGATCGGTATTGGCAGGTACTTGTTCACGTTGTATCATTCACTTAAGTTAACAAAATTCCTCCTTCATCCATTTCTATGTCTGCCATCTTTAGAAATCTATCATACCCATCAATTTTTTTTTTTTTTAAAGAAATCTTTGACATTTGTACATGATCACCTCCATCTCCAGGGACGAAAGAAGGAAGAACACAAACGGCATAACTTGAAAAACTTGCATATGTGAGAATTCATTGCCATGTTTTTTCCTTTGTTTCTTTCAGAAAGAATCATCCACCATAATTATAGTTGTTATATTATTCTAATATTAGATTTCCTTATAATATAAGGAAAGCTTTTAGGAATGTCCCTAAAAAAAAAGTTACAAAGAGATGAGTTTACAAAGGCTATTATAGATGTCAAGGCTTGAGAGATTAGGAGTTTTATGAGATATTTTCTCGGTGTTGTGGATTATCTCAAGTATTCTGTAATTTTCCTAGTCGTCTGAATGACAAGATATTCTCAATATTTTTTAGAATAGTAAAAAATTCTCTCTCATCCGCGGATGTATATAGAAATGATTGGTCGAACCATGTTAAAACCTCTCGTGTATTTTGCCGACATCTGTGTCTTGACTTCATTTTCGTCCACCAAAGCTTCAGCTATTCATAACAATTAAATAATAATAATAATAATAATAATAATAATAATAATAATAATAATGTAATATAATTAATAATAATAATAATAATAATAATCATAACAAATTTTACCATTGCCTCCTTCCCTCAATTGAGTGCATCATAGGGGGTTGAGCTAAGGGGTCATGGTTGGTCCGATTAGAGTATTGAGTCAGTAAAATTCCCATTGCTGCCAGAATGGCAACCCAGCCAAACTAATCCGACCTGCTTGACATAAAATCTATGTGGGCTTAGTCCCCGTCGTCTCGATTTGCCCGATTGACCAAATCATTATTTAATCTTAAGTACTAGGCTTAGTACTAAGATTATTTACAACTTGATATTTGGTTTCCACAGTCAAATTGTTTAATTATTTTAACTTCTTTTAAATATTGAGAGTTAGAAAATTTTCGTTAATATGGAATCTTTTGGATATGGTACTGATGTTTTTGTTGCACGTTTAGTTTGAATTAAGTATTTGTAATTGAATAAAACTGGAAAAGAAGATTTATCATAACCCTAGGGCTTGATAATAAGTCCCAATTTTCTGTCAATTACTGTGAGAACGGGGAGGAGACAGTGAGAGGGAAGGTGATGCATCCAACGGTTAAGAAGCCGTCATCTTCCTCCAATGGAGCGATCAGAGTTGTACGAGGAGTAATGTATATGTATTATATAACATTTAAAGATGGGATATTATCCAAACAACATTTGAGCCATCAAGCTTTAAAAAAAAGTCTTTAAGGAAACATCTTTCTTCTCTAATTTGACTTGGAAAAACTCATAATTAAAGTAAAAAATACCATTTGAATTCGATAGAAAATTGGGAAAAAAAAGTCTTTAAGGAAACATCTTTCTTCTTTACTTGACTTGGAAACTCAATTAACATAAAAAAATACCATTTTGAATTCCTTTGACTGATTGATAGTAATTGGGACTGATATTTTTAGTGAGTTGAAAAATATCCCTCCTATCTCAATGGTTTTTGTGCTTTTCCCTCGTGCTTCACCATTACACATTCCTTAACCTACCTATCATTCTTAGGTATAACCTCCACTGTCTCCATACTTCGATCCCGGTGAATTTGAACTGTAGAGTTTCACTCCAAGAAACAACAACATTGAAGGAGGTCCCGGCTCATCCAACGCGCTGAGCTCCCTTTGAAAGGCCAGACTCAACGAGGTTACTACTACTATATAACCACTCTTTTTCCTAGTTTTGTCCCAAAATAATATATATAGTTTTTAAAATAATGCTTAAACTAGTGCTTAAAACCGTAGTTAGCATGATCTTAGGAAAAACTGTGCTGCATGGTTCAGTCGTTTAACTAAGACTATAAGGTGGGGTGATGCCACAACCTGTCTCACGGTGCTGGTGCATCAAGTCGCGCTTTGCATAAACTCATCATATCCTACCAAATCCGATTTGGAGCAAATATTTTACGTATCATGAGAGACGATATCATTATCCTTTTGATTTTCAAGATGATCTCCAATAGTGGAATCCTTTGTATCTAGGTACAAATTCACGGATGTGGCTTGGTCGAATCGCGGTAACCACAATCTCTAGCTTATCTTTTTACATCTTTCTACTCGCTTGGGCTTCGGGACAATCATTGATATATATCCTAGTAGAACAATTTGTAAAAACAACGGGATTTTCCTTTCAAATTTCAAGTTTAAACCGTAGCCAATAACTACGCTTAACTTAAAAAAATTTAAAACCGTAGTCATCAACTGAGTTTGTGGATGCAAAAAATACCTGGTAGTTGCAAACTTCGCCTTCTTACCCTTTGGAGGAGGACCGAGAAAATGTGTTGGAGACCAATTTGTTCTCATGGAGTCAACGACAGTTTTGACTGGGCACACAAGAAATTTGATGTTGAGCTGAAAGGAGGTCCAGAATCTGTGGAGCTGGTCACTGGGGCTACTATCCATACCAAGAATGGCCTCGTAGAGTGCTATGAAGGATCTCGACCATTAGAACACAAGTTTTTTTTTTTTTTTGACAACAAACCCTAGAGGGTATTTTGGGTAAAATAATTGAATGGTGTGGGCTGATGTTGTTAAGTTTATGTCAAGTTTTTATAACACTAATTTGACTCGCTTAATTATAATATGTTAATAATATATTTGACCTCGATTAATTCATTTAATATGTTATTTATGTTAAATATTAATGAATTGATTATAATTTATATTATTTTAAATTACCAAATTAATAAACAAGTTATTTTAAATCTGCAGTATCTGATAAGGTCAATTCATACTTACAGTTTCTTTAAAATAATAATTTTAATCAAACTGAAATATCAACAGCTTTTGCAAGAAATAAAAAAATGTTCTGCTGCAATTTGACAGCAATGAGAAAGCATATAGGAAAATTGTATCTTACCGTTCAACAAGATCCTCGAAATTCCAATTTACAATAAGTACAAAATAAGTACTTTTGATTACAAAATTGTAATTACGGTTAAAATCCGTACTAATTCTCTAGATCTCGAATGATGAAACGGATTGTACTGCTGGACTCGCCTCACAAACTAGTTAGCACGTAAAATTGCACTTTCTTCGAGACAATGAATACATGCTATATATCACGCCGGTGTCAGAATCGATTGGACGCGACGAAGACATAGAGCACGCATTTACGTAATTATAAGCTGTATGAGTAGAGAAACGATTTAAACGGATCTAATCGCAGAGTATGTCGAATATCAACTGCAGAAAGAGGGACAAAATGGTAATTATGGAATTTGATTTTAAGTGACTAGAAGACAAAATAGTCAATAGTCATTCATCTTCTTCAATTAGGCCAAAGCAAAACGTGGGAGGCCATTTTTTTGATGCAGTGAGCTCCAAATTTGAGAGCTCTTAGAGAGAGAGTGGGCTTCAGAAAACGGGAGACCGACCGGGCCTGGCCTTTGCAAGAGCGGGGAACGCTCTGCGCTTAGCAAAGCCAGCGCTGATCCTGGTTTCGGCAGTTTTCAGCAACCCATGCAGTGATTTTCTCCATATTTATGTTTTTATTCCCATTTTTAAGTATTTTAATGCCGTTGGGTTATCGCTGGTATTGACGGTCCCAAAACACGACGACCGTGG
The DNA here is from genome assembly GCA_016808115.1 of Tetrastigma voinierianum. NCBI lineage: Eukaryota > Viridiplantae > Streptophyta > Magnoliopsida > Vitales > Vitaceae > Tetrastigma > Tetrastigma voinierianum. The sequence continues at coordinate 125,121 of JAEQBH010003047.1, read as the reverse complement.
GAATTTATTCGGTGATTTTTTGTTATAGTCGTGGATCGGCCCGTAATGCTAGGGCTGTTTATGTAAATTTATGATTTAAATGACGCCGAGAAAATGCGAATTGTGGAAGGATCTGGTCCCAAAACACGACCACCAGAATTTTTAGAGACACCCTCGGCAACAGCGGAATCGAATAGTGTGCCAGGCAGGTCCATGGTCAGCTCAGCCCATGGTTTTTTGTTGTTGGGCTGGGAAGTCGATGACGGTCCTGTAAATATGGGACCGAATTGATGCAAGGTTTTCTTTGAGCTGCTAAAATTAGCTTCTTTCATGGTCAAGCCGGGTGTGGTTTGTTTACCTGTGTATTAAATGTTTGTTTGGTATGCTTTCAAAGTGTGGAATGGCTTCATGGAATCAAGTAAAGTTCACCGCGAACCTGTTTTTTGCGGATTTTCCGAATAGTAAATCCAGGGTTTAATTATTCCTAATGTTGTTCTTAAAATATATTTTCGTGAAAGTATCGTTGTTGGCCGAAAGTATTTCAAATTAAATTACTCGGTATGATCATTAGCCCAAGTGAGCTAATTTGATGTGTGATTTACGCGCTTTGATAAATATATTCACGATATATATTTGCATGTGATTTAGACGAATCGAACCTGGCATACATTTATTCCATACGCACCAGAACATCCTAGGAATATAGGAACGAGCGCATTTAGATGAGTCTAGAGAAACAAGGTTCGGGAGGTGGGCCTAAAATATAAATTTTAGGTAGTTCAAACTAAATAATATATCAACCGTCTGAGTTTTACCCTTTGCTGATATTTATTCATCGGGAGGGTAGCGTCCACACAACCAAAGAATATATCAACCGCCTGAGCGCCCAGCCGATATTTGTACCCATCTGAAGGTAGTCCACAGTCAATTAATATATATCAATCGGCCTGAGCTACCAATCGATATATTCAATCTTGAGGGTTGCCCACTAATAAATTAATAATTTTCACACGAGGCTTCAAAGCAGTGAGAGAGCCTACGAGGGCCTCTGGATCCTAGTCAGTCACGTAGACATTCAAGTAGGATCATGCATTCGCTGAATGTTTGTTTAAATTGGAACATTGTAATCGCACTTAGGTGTGAGGCCCACTAGTGATGCATTCTCCCATCGAGCTTTAGCTCACCCCGTCATGGGATCCCCCTTTCACTGTGTACGAGCGTGCGAGAGAAGACCTCATCCTGGAGATTCGGATTAGAAGAAAAGCCTGATTGTGGCTTTCGTTTGATTCTGATATTTTGCATTTATTGAATTTTCCTAATTTTAATATATGTTGTATAAGAGTAAAACATTTGAACTCTTTGTAACTATTGGGTATATAGTTGAATTCATAGTTAGTATATTATGAGGTCGCTTAGGCTCCAAGTGGTCAGACATTATCATGTGATTTGATCTCGATATATTGAATATATCAGACCTGCTTCGATGTTTCACGCAGAGCGACGGTGAGCCCCCGCACAGCGGCACACTCCGCCCGATTTTCTAAAGTATGCCGGGTAACCCGACCTCCATCAGATTCCACGGTCGACTGCGAACAATCCGACTCGGCTGAGGCGCCACAAATTCATCAGCTTAGGTATACTAATGTCTGTGAGCTCTGCTTGGTATCCATCACCACACATGGTTTGATGAAGAGTATAGGTATATGGAAACCTAGATTGAGAATCGCTTAGGGCCATGGTCGATGAGCATCACCACTAGGGTGTGGCTCATGCTCTGGCTTAGGTATGAGATTACCTTAGAAATCACTTGCACACTAGGACACCATATAACGCAGGTTTTGTGTGTTTTGTGTGATCGATTTTGTGAAGTGTGTCAGATGTTGGTTGTGCATAACATGAACTGTAAGTGTTATGTGATTGGAATTTTATGAGTGATATGCTTCGTTGATAAAGATAGGATGATGTGTGTCAGGATTAGCACATAAATGTGTAAGATAATAGCTTGCATACAGCTGTACTAAAATCTGGAAAAGAAAAGAAAAGAATAAATCGGGAGGAAATTTAAGAAAAGAGGGTTAAATAAATTTTTATAAATTTAATCGAGTATTAAAAGAGTATGAAAAAAAAATGATGATTTTTAGTGATTTTAGTGGTTTTTCACCATTGAATTAAAAAAAAAAAAAAAAAAAAAATAGAGAGGTATATATGGTGGCAGCAGTATATATATAGCAGTATATATATATATATATATATATAATTAATATGAAAAAAATTTTGCATGCCAGACCCGGATGGGCTATCGCCCAAGTGAGCTTATACTGGTCAAGGCCAGGTTGGCGTGTCGGCGGGCGCGCAAAGCCACGCCAAGAAGTGATACGTGGCGCCGCGGGCGCTGTGGTGCACGGCGCCGGCGCAGCGCCGGGCGCGCTGAGTGGTGGCAGCATGGCGCTGGGCGGAAGCGCAGCGAAGGCCGCGAGTTTAGCGAAGTGCCGCTGGGCGGAAGCGGCCCGCGATGGCGCGGGCGCGGAAGCGGCATCGGCATGGCGCCACGGGAGCTCCTCGCCAAAAATGGGCATGCGCCGCATACGCAGGGCGTACAGCGCCGCGGACACGCACGGACGCGCTGCAGGGCGCCGCTGGGCAGCGCAGTGGCGCGCTGGCGGCCGGCCATGCTGCGCACTGGTGTGTTTCACAAGCCGGGTTTGGGGTGCACCTCGACCTCGCCAGTCTCTGCTAGATCTCGCCAAGATCGTTCCTCGAAATACTAAATGAACACTGTTCATTACAAAAAATTTTTGAAATTTTTTTTAAATAAAATGAAATAAAATCAAAATAAATTTTGATAAATTTGAAATAAAATTTTCAAAATAAAATTTTTGAAAATAAAATTTCGTCGAAACAATATTTTAAACGCGAAATTGATTACCTATACACCGAGTTAGGTATGATTATGTCTCTGGGTCATGGTTATGCTCCTTGGTAGACACTTCCAGATTTACTTAACTACCATTGGAAATCATGATTTAGTTGCGTAGGGAAGTTATATGCATAGTGCGATGCGTATAGGAAAAAATGGCGTAATGTTACAGCTAGACCGATGACCTGTGGGATTTGATACGAACTCGGGTGGTTGGAATTTAATACACTTAGAAATGAACGAAGCCGGGCTCATGGTCGCCAAGTCTATTAGTAATCGGTACGTATCGCTAGCTGGGATCAATGAAAATTACAAGAATCGTGTAGCCATTTGACATATGTAGATGGCTAGGTAGGGGCGAGACAGGGCGCCCACTGGTACGTCGTGCACAACTGCCATTTGATTAGCGCACTTTTGCCGAGGTCGTAGGTATTACAAATAATGCTACAAAGACGTAATCGGGCATATGGGCGGATAAGAAGACATCCTAAGAACCTTCGTAGGTTTAGGGCGATCATCCTCCGACATTCATGTGGGAAAGATCCGATGGTGGTATACCATAGGTTCATGGAGATTACCTCCGACGACCCTATTTATTAGCTCGCTGCCTGGGCTTAGAGAATCCAGGCCCCAAATATGGTGGAAGTGCAATTTCAGAGCACCTTAGAGGAGCCGCGTTGTATCGGTGAGTATCCCCATGGGAATAGGGCGAGAATAAAGAATGACAGTCGAGGTTACAGTTAGAGATCTCACGACTCTACCTGTTAAAGGGACCTTAAGGATTATGAACATGTCGAGTCTCGATGTCATCCCTGGGATGGACTGGATCGACGCTTTACGGTTGTTATCGATTGTGAGCACGTGAGAGTTACCATCGCCTACACACGTAATCCGCACTGCAGGTCAGATTTCAGGGGCAGCACGATATTTCGCTCCAAACAAGATACGCAGTCCAAGTGTCGTGGATGAAGTGGGTCGGCTCACAGCCTTACATTCTAAAGGATCTATGAGACCCCTAATTTAGACGACCTCGAGTGGTTTGGCGAGTACGCGAATATTTTTTCCGTATGATACCCGGATCTCACCCTCCACATAGGGATGTAGACCCCCTGGTATCGAAGTTACACCTCGGGTACTTTAACCATCTCATGATTCCGCATAGATGGCACCACTGAAGTCATAGGAACTCAGTCCGCTACAAGGGCTATTGGACAAGGGGTTTATAAAACTGAGCACTTCACCATGGGGCGCTCCGGTCCTCGCTATGGAAAGAAGGGACAAGAGATCCTTCTCGACCGTGTGTATCGACCATGTGCAAGAACGTAGTTACGATCAAGAATCTGCACTATTACCGAGGGATTGATGATTTATTTGATCAAGCCAGGGAGCGCGAGTCTACTTCAAGATGACCTCGCACCGTTACCATCAACTCCAGGGTTGGGAGACAAATATCCCCATGACTACGCAGGACGCGTCAGGCAATCGGTGAGCTTACTATGATGCCCCTTTGATCGATGCTGTGGATGCGCCACGGCGATTCATGATCTCATGCTAGGGTGTTCCAACCCTATCTAGATCGCTTGTCGTAGTATTCGTGGATGACATTCGATCTACTCCCACCGAAGTGGAGCATAAGCATCATCACTGAGGATTGTTTACAAATGTTAAGAGACCATCACCGTGACGTCGCCAAGTCTCTCGCCAAGAAGTACCCGTTTTCGGGCTTACGAGATTTGGGACACGAGCAGCCACACTCGTGAGTGTCACGACCTGGTATAGTGGCTCAGGCAACGATGAATCAGAGAGACCGAATGTCAACTCGAGATCGTAGTCTCTCGGGATAGTCGGATATTATAGAGATTCAGAATTTATCGGTTGTCCATTCGGATGGGATCGTAGGGACTCGGCTTCATCGGATGGACTCCATGGTCGTGACGTACCCCCAATTTCATGAGAGAGAGAATGAGGATACTTAACACTCTATACCTGCAAGTTGGTAGCAAGAGGGAGGATTAGTTTTCTCCTAGTTCGGGGAAGAGGCAGAAAACTTCTGCTTCACACTAGTTTCAGGACTAGGGCCAGGATTGAGCATGAGCGACTTGATTTCCTTCCTGTGAGAGATAGGATCCCAAGACTCTCGGGACACACGCTCCTAGTTACCAGAGAATAAGAGGTGTAGCAGCTTCATTCCACCCTAGTAAGGGTTAGAGGAACTAGTTTCGGGCCGGTGTTATACAGTTAACTTCCAATAACACGTGATGCAGTGTCGTGAGTCTGAGCGGTCGTCGTGACAGATCGAGCTAAGATCGGAAGCTGGTGGACCCTTTTGCACTGGTAGACCCATTGGTCGTCATCGGTCTGCTTCACATCGGGATGAGCTCACAATCCATCTGCTGTCGCATTCAAGAACTAGGCCGGCTGTCATACCCGACACTATTACTGGAATTGGGTTTAGAGGTTAAGGCCTTTAGACAAGCCATGTATAGATGTTTTTCCTAGGATGTGAGGAGAGTCAACTGATAGGTCGGTTTGCGATGGTAGAGCATCCGAGATTCCGGTCATGGTGGAAGTCCGGATTGCTTGTCACTACGATGCCACATCATTACGCTCATGTGCACCTGGTGACATTGCGCCGAGTCGGGCGTAAGTACCTGTAGAGGAGTCATTCAACATACCTTGTGAGTGCGGGTGAGCTCGCTCAGGACATGATTATCACGCGGTACCAGAGTTTGAACATGGTGAAGCTCCGCACCGTGCTCGATACCCTCTGAAAATCAAGAGTGTTGTCGAAGCCGCGAGGGCTCTGATGGATGTCATTCATGACATGGACCAGGTTGACTATCCATTGATTGTCGGCTGATCGTGGACCTCGAGAGGTTACGCTACATCACCGTCGTAGGATTACGTGTGTATGGATTACACGGTGAGCAGGACAGGCCGCGAACATGTGTCCTGGTCATAAGGGTAGAGGATTAATCGCTTCTTAGCTTAATTCGCCACAACAATACCAAAGTGGTGTACAATGACACCCGACAAAATAACCGCGTGTATAAAATGAATGCCTACGCTAAGAAGTGTACGCCAGAGTTCTGGTAATATAAGAAAATTTAACGCATGTATATCGATCCACGTGGAAAGGCAAATTGACTACGTAGGTTATGCTTTTCGCATTAACATCCGAAGAATGACTTTAAAAAGGGAGTTCAATTATGTAAAAACTAACTTAATTGCTGATTTAATTAAAGTGTCAGCCTAGGTTATATCTCCTGTCACATTCATTGGATTGTTTTTCTTAAAGTGTTATATTCAATACATTTATAATGCGCCTATGGTGAGGAGTGATCTTGCCTCGATCACTCTCTCGAGGTATATCCTTTATCTATAAATAGAATCAGTATATCTCTATCTCGGCTCATTGAAATGCTTAAATATTCTGCTGGAGAATCACAGCGAAGGTCGAATATCTATTGACCGAATCGACCCCGAGGCTACTCTGCAGATCACAGATACCCTCATCTCTCGAATCTACAGGATCTTGAAGTCTCATTTATGCTAATCACAGCCTGGTATTATCTATATAATTTACTACGGGTATAGAGTAGATTCGGCAATTTATAAACAATTGAATAACATAAAAAATCAATCCAATCCATATATCACATGACGGGGTTTGATCAACCTAGAAAAGATCTAGAACATAATGGAAGAACGGATGAAAGCGTTTTAATAATGAAAACATTGTTCTAGATCAGAAAATATACGAGAAAAATGAAAAGCGTTACAATTCGGGCACTTCACGGAAATCGGTGTCACTCTGCTCTCGAAACTAGTGCATACGTTACGTGCGCTTCGATCTCCTCTCTTCCCGAACCCTCATTTGCTTTTAATGATGAGGCCCGATTTTATTTGGCGTCGCGGCGTGGTGGCGTCAGCGGCGTGGTGCTGGTTGACTTACGCATTTGTTGACCCCACGTCGTGACTTGGTGGCGTCGCTGGCGATAGAGCGTCGCGACGTGGCAGTGACTTCCTTGCATGCTCCTCATTTCTCCCAAAAATGGCTTCCCGAGAAGTTGTTCTTTCGCCTCATCATGCTGTAATTCAAGAAACAAAAAAACTAAATAAGGAATCTAACTTCAAAATTATATAATAATGCCAAATCAACATGAAATCTGAGCGTGAGTATAATCGGAGTGTTTTAAGCACTCATCACACCCCGAGCTTAATTTCTTGCCTCGAGCAAGAACCGACTCTAAACGAGGACACACACGGAGCATTATGCAGCTCACACTAAGACGGTAATGCCATCTTTGAAAAATAGGGGATCGATTTGGGTGATTCACACTACCCATTTGTTTTGCTTTCGATGTTCAATGAGGCATCTGGATGCCGACTTTCGGTGGCTTCGATTGGGTATGTGGCGGTAGTGCATCCACTCCCCATAGTGTTCAATGGCCGTTCGAAACCACATGTGCCTATAGTAGGTGACCTCGGAATATGCACGGGTTCGGAAATACCCCAGGCTTAAGTTCGACCCGCTGGCTAGGAAGAATCGAGACTAGGCAGTAGGAGCCTTTTGATTATTCATGTCTACATATCTAGAATTTCTGTAAAACAAAATGGAAGAAGATATAGTGCGAGAAGTTTTAGCGAGTGTTCTGTAGCGAGGATCCATTGGTGACTCGCGATTGGTTAAGGGCACCGGGCATTAAGATCCCGCCAGGCTTCACCCGAACACTCAGCGAGCTCGATGGCCTAGGTTGCGTGAATGATCCATCTTACGTCCCAATAGCGGGCGGTGAGTCCAATGACTCCCGGCCGGTTGGCTCGGGGCATTAGGCTTGCTGATAGGCCTCGAGGCGTGCGAGGTTAGATTGGATGATCTGCTTATTCTTATGTATATACTGTTACATTTCTTTTCTTTTTCTCTTTTCTCATGCTGTGTTTTCTTTTTTGGTTGGGCTCGATGGCAATCCTCTTTTGTTGCAGGTGTCCCATCACTCAAATGTTGAATCTCCTAGGTTGGAGTGGAAGCTTTAGTAGTTGGTTCGGTACTTATGCATACTACGATCGTCACTAGTGTGAGTGAGATAGAGTTTTGAGAATTGGTTTCTTGACTGCAGGGATTGGTTCACTAGCCTTTTTCACCTATTCAATCTAATTGCCGAGCATCAAACAAATGTATGCATACGAACAAATCTATAGTGAACTCGATCAAATCGATCCTCGATTTTTCAACATAGCCTGTTTGAATGCAATTACTACATTATGCATGAATATCACAAAACAAACAAACAATTAACAAGTGACTCACCAACATAAGCAAAATATACGTGCCTGATAACTCGAACAAATCTTAACCTACCTCTGTTGCGTGCAATACTAAAAACAAAACCTGACTGAATCACGAGCAACTACGGGACATAAACTACTAAAACTAAAACAAGCATGAATAAAACGGTGATAAACAAAATACCCCCGAGCAAAGATCCGGTGTCCCCAGCGGTAAAATAAAAACATAGAGGGTAAGGGACTCCCACAGTAGATCAACTGCTTGGTGGCGGTGGGTGGTGAAGCTAGAGCTGCTTGTATTTGAGGCTGCATAACTCTTTGCTTCTTTGTGTAGAATGATGGCACGATTGGCCGGGCGTAGCATGTCAGCGCGAGCGCCTCCGTGTCTGAAATGCTGAGGACTCGGTGCTCTGGGTCTGTCCCGAGAATACGTCAAGCAGCTCGGTGAGTGAGAGCAGGGTCCTCGATATCGAGAAGGACTAGGAGGACGGTCTCCCAAAATTTCTTTGAGGTGGGGGTGGTGGAGAGGTCGAGACGAGGACTGGTCAATGTCCTCCTGGGTGTCACCCAGGAATCCATAGCGAGCCCGATAGTCGGGAAGCTCGTCCTCGTCTGAGGGCTCATGGCCCGAGTCATAAACCCCCTCAGGTTCTGCGGGACTGGTGTGTCAGCAGCCGATATGGTCTTAATTGGATGAAGCCAGGCCTCATTGTCGTCAAGGGGCACCCCGACACTTGCCTGAAACCGAGAAGATCGAGAAGGGTGCCCCGGGTTCATTTCGCATCCGGTTATGGAGGATGGCATCTCGATGCTTATGACATCGAATGGTATATCACGTAAGATAGGCGTGGTTGAAGCGAGGAATGAAGCGATCACCTCCTACACATTAGTCGTCGGTATAAGGCGAAATTGATGAAATGATGCCACACCTTGGGAATGTAGGCCCAGTGCTTGGCCTTGGAAATTTGCTGGCGTGACCCAGCGCTATTGATCCATATCACCACGACCTTTTGTCAACGCTCGGATGACCTCATGGTAGTGGGGTGCTCGCGGAAGAGCGATCAAAAGGGCCGTGGGATATGCTCGAGGCCATAGTAGCTATTGATCGACTCATGGTTGGAAGTCGACCCGATACACCTCGCACCACGACCTTTTTGAGGACATGGGAGGCGAGGTTAGCGTAAAATCCCGAACTACGCTCATGGCGGGGGCGGGGGTTTAGCGTAACCACGCTGACCCTTGGCTCCCGAGCTCAGTTTTGCTAAAAAATCGTCGGGGTGGTGAAACCCCCCTTCTCCTTAATGAAGGATCGGTTTGCAAATTATGCTAAACCCGATCCGCGGCATCCGCGGTTACAGCCTTGAGGCATCGAATGTGGGAGTCGGGGCCTCGGCGCTTGGAGCTAAAGCAGCGGGGCAACTTTGCCGTTTGCGGGGACATCTAAGTTAAACCAAATAGCGAGCACCTAATATGCACGACCAAAAAGAGAAATTAACTAAACACTACCTAAAGACTTCGATCAAGACCTAAAAAGAGGATTTCAAAAGCCACTAATGAATCTAGTTGGCAAGTATTTTAAAGACCTCAGGCTACGAAAACACATAAAGGAAGCCACAGCGACTATGCACGAGCTGGGATCGGGCACACGGTGGTGGAGAAGCCACTATGGTCAAGACCGGCCAATGTGGGTGACTTGGAGTGGTCGAGCAAGAAAGGAGATCTCCCATCGGTCCGGTGAACTTCGGGGCGTGCGGGAGGGGAGGCTAGGAGTTCCCCCGGGAGGAGATGGTGCGGTGAAAGGCGAAATGGCTGTGCAGTTTAAACCCCGGAGTCTCACGTCGCGGCGATGCGGAATACGTCGACGTGAAGCGGTTGGCGGCGTCGACGTGCGGTGACGTCGGCGGCGTGGCGAAGCATGTCAAAATGGCGTCGCTGACGTGCTCCGCGTGACGTGCTGTGGCGAAACGCCTGGTTTGTGATCGGCGTGTATAAGTGGCGTCGCGCGTGGCATCCGCGTCGCGACGGTGAGTCCCCACGTCGCTGACGTGGCGGAGAATGTTAAAATGGCGTCGCTGACGTGGGAGCTCCGTCGCGGCGTGACGAGGTCTCGGGGCACCGATACATTATGCAGCCCACTTTTGAGAACTCTCCGTGTGAACTTCATTCGGTCATTGAACCTGTTTGTAAGATCACTGCAGCAGATTGCACGAATTAAACCGACAAACAAAAACGTGATCATGAACACAACTAGAAACCAAAAATTGCTGAAAATAACTTATAGAACTTAAAACTACATAATTTAAGAACACTTGGGTTGCCTCCCAAGAAGCGCTATGTTTAACGTCGTTAGCTCGACAATCCTGGATCTCAATGTGGGCAAGAACGCAAACCCAGATAATTGTTGATTATACTGCTTCTGCGGCTGTTAGAGGAATGACTTGCTTGTCTGCCAACACCTCGCCTCCATAGTATGGCTTCAAACGTTGGATCGCGACTGTGAATGTGCCTTTCTCAGGGTGTGAAACTTCCACTCCTCCATGGGAAAAGACTTTGGTCACTGTAAAAGGTCCGGACCATCGAGACTTCAATTTCCCGGGAAAGAGCTTTAGGCGGGAATTGAATAAAAGAACTTGTTGTCGGGCTGTGAACTCTTTTCGGGTGATGTGCTTGTCATGGGTAGATATTTCTCTCCTTATATCTGGGCGTTCTCGTATGCTTAGTTTACAGACTCATCAAACTGCGAGTTGAAGTAGTCGTTTTCACCGGCTGATGTACATCCATGTTTAGTTGTCGAGGTGATAAGCTCGATGCTCGATTCAGCGGAAGAGATGACAAGCTCTACCATACACAAATGCGAGCGAGGGCGTACCCAGAGGGTCTTAAATGCTGATGCGATATGCCCGAGTGCATCGTCTATCTTTTAGACCAATCCTTCACGGGTGTTCTTGTCTTCGAGAATGTATTTGATTTCACGGTTGGATACCTCTGCTTGTCCATTTGATTGTGGGTGGTATGCAAGGGATGTGCGATGGCGTACTCCATACTTTTGCAAAACCTTATCAATTACCTTGTTGCAGAAATGTGTACCATTATCCGTGATCAAAGCTCGAGGAGTTCCAAAACGTGAGAAGATATTGCTTCGCAGAAATTGGGCCTAGCCTTGGCATCATTCGTGCGATGTAGGAATCGCTTACCCACTTTGAAACATAGTCCATGACAGATGTACAAATACATTTGTACGATGCGAGAATGGTCCCGTGTCGATCCCCGCCGTCGAACAACTCCGCACTTCGAGATAGGATGCATAGAGTGGCTCGTCCTTTCTAGAAGATGTTCCCATTCGTTGACACTTGTGCAAGTGGAAACGGGTGTGAAGCATCTTTAAATAAGGAAGGCGATAAAGCCCGATTGTAGAGAGACCTTGGCATTGTTCTACGGCCGCAAGTGTCCACCACCGCGATAGAGTGTGACAATGGTTCAGAATACTGTACATTTCATCTTGACACACATCTCCTTATCACTGATCGGCCTGGTGCACAGCAGAAATAGGCTCTTCCCAATAGTAGTACTTAAGGTGTCACGAAAAACCTTTTTTTCTTCGATGGTTAAGTGCGGTGGAATCACCTTAGCCTTGAATAGTTCACATAATACGCGAACCCGAGGCGCCTTCTTATCCCTCGATAGCAAAGTTTCTCATACGGGAAATTCATCGTTCAGCGGAATATCATCTCGGCCCCTTCGGCCCGCGATAGATGGTGCGCCCGCGAAATTTTCGTGCCCTTTTTTATCCTTTATTTCTCATTCAAATTCTTATATGAGGAAGGACCCACCGAATCAATCGGGGTTTTGCATCTTTCTTGGTCATCAAGTATTTAATGGCAGAGTGATCAGTATGCACTACTACTTTGTTGCCAATCAAATATGGCCTGAATTTGTCGAAAGCGAAGCGATGGCAGCGGCTGCTTTCGGTGATGGCATAATTAGTTAGGCATCATTGAAGTCACGCTTGCGTGGTGATCACTGAAAGATCTTCTCTCGTTTACGCTGGCGCCCCAGTGCATAGTCGCTTGCGTACATCGGCAGATGGAAAAGACTAATCACGGAGCTATGATAGGGCCCGAGATCAACTTATTCTTCAATACGGTGAAAGCATATGCATGTTGAGTCAAAATTCGAATGGGATCCCTGGACTATCAAGTGGATAATGGTTTAATCACATGAAAATCTTTGATAAACCGCCTATAAAATCCAGCATGGCTAGAAACTTGGATCCCTTTCACGAAGAGGAGGAGTAGCTTCTCAATTGATCTTACGCCATCTATCTATCCCTCTTGCTGAGAGATCCGATGTCGAAACAACCTCTTGTACCATGAAATGACACTTCTCCCGATTACTAAGTGGTCTCTTCACATCTTGCGATACAGGTTCTCCAAATTTGCTAGACAATTGTCAAATGAATTTCCCATTAAGAAGTAGTCATAAATCTCAATCGTCTTTTCTACCATGTCGAGAGAATATGGCCGTCATGCATCTACGAAAAGTACCGGGCATTACATAGTCCAAAGAGGCGTCGTGACGAATGTACCATAGGGGCAAGTGAATGTTGTCTTCTCCATCTTGGGCTATGGCGATTTGGTTTATGTGAGATATCCATCCAAAAAGCGATAATATTCATGCATTGTCGATCAGTCGATCTAGAAATGGCGAGAGGAAAGTGATCTTTAAGTGGCCTTATTCGATTTTCTATAGTCAAATACAAATTCTCCACCAGTCCTTTGTTCCTAGATGACGATGGAATGTGTTTTGATCTTGATAACGAGTTATCCCCCTTTCTTTGGTACTGCACGAGCAGGGGCTTTACCGTACTTATTTATGCGAAATAGGGTAAATCACCCAGAATATCTAGCATTTAGAACTTCTTCCGAACTACCTCCTTCATTGTCAGTTCGGCCTCCTCTGCGCTTCCCGAGGGCTTGTGACCCATCTTCTAATCACAGTTGCATACACATGAAGGGCGGATCCCTTTTAGGTCGACTAGAGACATCAGAGTGCTTGTTTGTGATCGAAGAACCTCGTCTTCTCTTCCCCTCATGAATTTAGTTAGGGATGATGAGATAATTACGGTAGCGTGAATTCTACCCCCAGGTATGCATACTTCAAATGGCTGAGTAGAGGTTTTGTTCCCATCTTGGTGGTTGCTCAATTGATGGGCATTTGTTCTAGCCCCTTCGCCTGACGATTGAGTATTTCCTTCTATTATTCGAGTCCATCCACTTAGCATTATTCTTACGCCTCAATCCTTTCGGTTCTCGGGTGAATTTACCACTAGGCTAGTCTCGAAGATTCGGTGAGACCACTTTGGCTGAGCCATATAGCCTCTACTATATCAACCATTAAGCACGTATCACTTTGTGGGTGTCTCGGCGCGCACCGAATACATTGAATTTTTACTTCTTCTTCTTGTACTCTTAGTTTTAGGTTCGCCTCTCGCACATCAATCATTGCCACACTTGATTTGCTAGAAAGGTCTTCCCGAATAATCGGTGTTGCTTTATCTTCCTCCATGTCTAAAACTATGAAATCTGTTTGGAAAGATAAATTTGTCGACCTTTACTAAGACATCTTCTATTATCCCTCTGGGTGCTTCCCAAAGATACATGCGCAGGATTCTGAGTATTGTAGTCGGACGGGCTTCTCCTAATCCCAATAGCTTAAAGATGGATAAGGGCATAAGATTAATGCGGCACCGAATCCTGCAACTCTCTCAAAATAAGCATTTCCAATTGTGCACGGGATAGTGAAGCCCCTTTGGGTCTTTGAGCCTGCGGTAGCTCCTCGGATGGCCTTGCATTCCTCGGTTAAGTTCTGAGTCTCGAAGTCTGCTAATCTTCTCTTCGAGACAAAATGTCTTTCATGAACTTTACATAGCGGGCATTTGCTCACAGGGCATCAGCGGAAATGGGATGTTTATATGCGACTTTTTGAAAACATCCATGAACCGTGAATTGCTTGTCGGTTATGTTTCTTGAGGCGTTGTGGTAAGGGATTGGTATCTTGACCTTTGTTTCACTAGAGTCTCTATTGTTGTTCCTCCACATGGTTGTTCCTTGGCGCATCGTCTTCATTATGTTTATGTGATCTCCTCAGTCTCTAGCACACTCTACGAGTGGGGATTTGCAGTGATTCCAATTCTCTTCCACTTCTCGGCGTGGCCTTTGCGTGCTCATTATCTCTTCTTGGGTTTACCTCCCGGTGCTCGGTGAGAACCCGGTTGCCTTCTGTAAGTAAGCTTGCCATTTTGCCCATTTGTGCCTCGAACTCCTTCGTGTCTTTGCCAGTTGTTCATGGGTTGTTCTTTGCATGTTGCCTTAGTCTCATTCATAAGCAGCCGGAATGAGAAGTTAACATCTGTCTTGGAAACTTGCTCTAAATCCAGCTTCTTTTCAGGGGGTGGTTCATTAGCTCGGTTCGATTATATTGTTACAGATTGTTCCTCCATCCATACCGCGGTTGTTTGATTAATGCAGTTACGATTGTTACGCCGTCCTTGTCCACGATTCGATTAAGTAGCTATTACCCCATCACGGTCCTTCTTCTTTGTGATTGATTGATTAAACCGATACGTCTTGGAGCTTGCTCCTTTGTAGGGTTCCTTGGTGACGTTACAACACTATCTTTGTCACTCCACGGAGATTCACTGCTCCGTGGGTGAATGCGTATAGCATGTCTTTGTTCCTATTGCCTATTTAGGTTTGTTTAGTCGGTGAGCCACATGATTACAGTTGTTGAGGACTTCATTGTCGTACCACCACCGTGTTTACTGGTGTAGCCTTCTCTGATGTGATTAGTGTTGGTTCTTGACATCTTCCAATATCTCATACACGCTGATGCGTGGTTTCTTCATCAATGATCCTCGGTGAGGCATCATCATTGTTCGGGTTATTATTTCTCGGACCATTGTAGAAGGTGTGGACTTGCATCCATGCGGTTAGTCGGTGGTGAGGACACTCATGATAATTCATGGAACTGTCCCGTACCTGCACTTGGGTTCTCCCCTGTTGACGAGCGTGTTGATCTCTTGGTTGTTGCAGTCTTGAAGGTGGAAAGAACTTGGTCAGAAACTTTTGTACCAACTCGTTCCCATGTAGTAATGAAATTCTGGTGGAAGTGACTAGTTGTGATATGGCTCATCCCGAAGTGAGTGGGAATAACGCGTCTTAGGGCTTCTTGGTGACCCGTTGTATTTGATGGTATCATGAGCCGGGGAAGTTGGTGAATGCATGTTCGGGTTCTCATGGGGTAGTCCATGGAACGATATGTTACTGCGACATTTATCTTGTGGCCGACTTCGGTTCGAAGTTGTTTGCGAATTGGCGGTAGTCGATTCTTTGTGCGAACAAGCTGTTTGGAAGGTAAACGAGGAACTCATCAGTAGCATGTACGGATCGTCGGCACGTATGAATGGCCTAGGCGCTTGATTTCGAGTTAAGCTACGTGGTTCCGGTTTGTTCCACGCCAAAATCTTGTTCTTCGAGTGTTTTCCATGACTGTGGAGTTACACTGCAATTGCGTTCTCTGTTCGTATGATACGTGCGAAGTCTTTACGGCTCAGGATCACACCAGTGTTGATTAATTCGGTTTCTTTGTCGCATGTACTCCAAACACATCTTGCAATAACCTGCTTAACTAACAAAACCCGATTACAGTGCCTTAAAAATAACAAAGTAAAGAAAATTCCCGAGAATACTATCCTATGTACTTACTATATATCAATTTAAGCCTTTCCGTGACGGCCTTGAAAACAGCGGGCGAAAACGCGGTGTATAAAATGAATGCTAAGTGCGCAAGTGCAGCGTAGCCAGTAATATAGTGTACTTAGCGTACAGTGTCGATCCACGAGGGAAAAGCGAGGTGACTACGAAGGTTATGCTTTTGAGCCAAATATCGAAGAATGACTTTAAAAGGGAGTTCAATTATGTAAAAACTAACTTAATTGTTGATTTAATTAAAGTGTTGTTTAAAGCCTAGGGTTATATCTCCCCCTGTCACATTCAATGGATTGTTTTTCTTAAGAGAGTGTTATTCAATACATTTATAATGCACTTTATGGTGAGGTGATCTTGCCTACGAGATATCCTCTCTCGAGGTATATCACTTTATCCGCAAATAGAATCAGTATATCTCTATCGACTCGGTATTCGAAATGCTTAAATGTTCTACCTAGATACCACCTTCGGTCGAATATCTCTATTGACCGAATCGTAGAGAGCTACTCTGCAGATCCCGAATACCCTCATCTCTCGAATCTCGGATCTTGGTCTTGTTATGCCTGTCTTGGCCAAACATTATCATATAATTTACTACAGGTATAGAGTAGATTCGACAATTTATAAACAATTGAATAACATAAAAAATCAATCCTTAATCCATATCCTATGACAGGGTTTGATGTAACCCTAGAAAAAGATCTAGAACATAATGGAAGAACAGATGAAACTGTTTAATAATGAAAACATTGTTCTAAGATCAGAAAATATCTGAAAAAATGAAAAGCGTTACAATTCAGGGCACTTCCTCGAGGAAATGTCAGTGTCACTCTGCTCTCGAAACAGTGCATCACGTTGATGCGCTTCCGATCTCCCTCTCTTCTGAACCCTCATTTGGCATGTGGTGACCCGGTGCTATTTGGCGATCGCGGCGTGGTGGCGTCGCTGACGTGGTGGCGTGCGGCGGTGACGTCGCTGGCGTGGTGGCTAGTTGATACGCATTTGTTGACCCCCGTCGTGCCTTGGTGGCGTCGCGACGTGGAGGCGTCGCTGGCGATGGCGGTGACTTCCTTGCATGCTCCTCATTTTCCCGAAATGGCTTCGAAGTTGTTCTTTAAGCCTCATCATGCATGTATTCCAGCAAAAAACTAAATAAGAATCTAACACTAAAATTATATAAATAATGCCAAATCAACATGAAAATGCAAGGCGGCTAGTATAATCGAAAATTGTTTTAGCGCCCATCAACACCGTATGAGTTATGGTGTAAGGCCATGTAGATTACCGTTATGTTGGACCGGTGGGAGAGATCCATCACGGTCACGATGATTAAAGACACCTGCGAGAAGGTGAAGCGATCGATAAGCGTCTTCTCCGCGACCGAGCTGCGAAGAGCTATGTAGATGTGAGACGTCGACCCTTAAAGTTCGAGGTTAGTGATCTCGTTTTCTTGGGCGATGCTTAAGAGAGGAGTGATCAGTTCGACGAGCGCGGGAAGCTATCGCCGAGGTTTATTGGGCCTTCGAGATACTCGAGAGGATATTCACTGTTGTGTACCGGTTGGCTTTGCGTCCGGCATGTTGAAATTGTCGCGGGGTGTTCACGTCTCCATACTGGGAAATATACTCCGGATCCATTTCGTAGGGTGGATTGGAGACCAGTGCGAGATTGACACGGATCGGGCGCGAGGGACTAGTGTGCATTGTTGATAGCGTGACGGGGTTTTGACGCAAGACCGTGAGGCTAGTGGTATATAGGCGGCAGGTAAGATTAGGTCGGCTGATGGAGCGAGGACACAATGTGGGCCACCTATCCCTTACGTGGTTGGGGATGAAGTGCATTAGTTTAATTTTAAGGTTTAAATGACTGGTTTACATACATGATGGGCGCGCGTTGCATATGCATGTCGTGATTATGATAGTCTGTTTCGGAATGAGAAATTCCTTTGAGAGGGGAGAATGTAAGGTAGAAATTCGATTTACGGAGACCAAAGAGCGAAATAGTAATTTGATTACAAAATTATGAGTACGGTTAAAAATGCGTAATTAATTCTGCAGATCTCGGATGGCAACGGATTGTACCGTTGGAATCATCTCGTAATCTAGTTAGCACGTAAAATTCGTAATTTTACGGGGCGGTCGGGTCGACACGTTTTTCGAGGGCATCGCGGTTCGGGTCTGGAAATCGTCGATTTTGATGCGTGAAGGCACGTAGAGCATGTACTCATATGCTAAGTGGTATGAGTAGAGAAATGATGAAAATGGGCCCGGCCCCGAGATAGTGTCGAATATCAAATCCCGAAGAGGACAAAATGGTAATTATAGATTTGATTTTAAGTATTTAGAAGACAAAATAGTCGATAGTCATTCATCTTCTTCAGATAGGCCAAAAGCGAAACGTGGAGCCATTTTTTTGATGCAGTGAGCTCCAAATTTGAGGAGCTCTTAGAAAGTGGGCTTTCTACAGAAAACCCGGAGAATCGACTAGTTGGCGACTTAGACAGAAGGAAGCGTTCTGTGGAAGCGGGCTCTGCGTGGACCCGGGTTGCAAGTTTTGACAACTCAAGAGTGGATTTTCTCGCATTTGCGTTTATTCGAATTTAAGGGTTTTCGATGTTCCAGTTGGTTGAGGCGGTGGCGCCGTTTGGTCAGTCCCCGAAACATAGGACGGTGTGGTATTGAGATTTTTTGTTAAGTCGTGATCGAATGCTAGGGGCTGTTTGTGTGGAAATTTGGCATTTAAAATGCATGCTTGATGAGAAAATGCCGGGAATGGGTGGTTGATCGGTCCCAAAACATGGGACCGAATTGTAGAGAATTTTTAGACATTCTTGGGCGGTCAGGTGGCTGTTGGGGGCGAATTGGGGTGTTTATATGAGTAATTTATGGAATCATTATGCTTGAGATATAAAGGTGGGAATGGGCCGTATGATCGGTCCGAATATGGGACAGGTCGTCTGAGTTTTCTTTGAGACGAGGTGCGTGTGGCTGTTTCATGGCTGTTTGGGTGTGGTTTGTTTAATTTGTGTATTAAATGTTTGCTTGGTATGCTTTGGGCCGGGAATGGCCGTGGATTGCGGGTTCACTAAGTGAACCGGTGTTTTGTGATTTTTCGGGAATAGTAAACGAGGGTTTCACTATTCCCGGAATAGTGTTCTAAAAATATATTTTTGTGAAAGTACGTGTTGGCCGAGTGATTTAAATTAAATTACTCGTGTATGATCATTAGCCCCAGTGAGCTAATTTTTGATGTGTGATTCACGGTTTATGTAAATATATTCGTATATATTTGCATGTGATTTAAGGCCCGAATTGGAGCGCGTACATGCATTATATGCCTTTGGAACATCCCCAGGAATATAGGAATGAGTGCATGAGATGAGTCACAGAAACAAGGTTCGGAGGAGTGATCAAAATATAAATTCTCGGAGGTAGTCAATAAATAATATATCGGCCAGTCGAGAGCTGACAGTTGATATTCATCGGAGGAGTAGTCCACAAGCTACCGGAATATATCGGCCGTCGGAGGCGGCGATTGATATTTATTCGTCGGAGGGTAGTCCTGAGCAATTAATATATATCAATCGTCGGGCGGTGATTGATATATATTCATCGGAGGGTTGCCCACTAATAAATTAATAATTTTCATACGAGGCTTGAGCGAGGTGTGAGAGAGAGATAGGTGAGGCTGGGATGAGTTGGTCACGTAAGGGCATTCAAGTAGGATCATGCATTTGCTTGAATGTTTGTTTAAGTGGAACATTGCTTGCACTTAGGTGGTGAGTAGCCCACTTAGGGCGATTCTCCTGCGAGCTTTAGCTCACCCGTGCGGGATCCCCTTTTCACGGTGGGAGGCGTGCGGGAGAGAGGCTCGTCACAGAGGCGGGTAGTTAGAAGAAAGCCGGATTGTGGCTTTGGCTTGGCGATATCTACATGTATTAGAATTTTCCTAATTTTTAATATATGTTGTATAAAGTAAAGCATTTGAGCTACTATGTATTGGGTATATAGTTGAATTCATGGATTAGTATGTATTATGAGTGTATCGTTGTGGGCTGAGTGGCGAGTATTACTCATGTGATTTGATCCTCTTGGATATATTGAATATGTTAGATTTTGCTTGGGACGGGTTTCATGCGGGTATTTTAGTGGGTGAAGCAAAGTCCTGAAAGGGAGACTACGCGGTTACTCTAAAGTGGCGTGGTGCGAGCCTAAAGCTTAATATTCCGTGAGTTGACGGGTAGTCAGCCAGTTTTTGAGTTTTAGGCGTCATCTCTTGTATATCCAATCTATATTTTAATGCTATATCTGACAATTTCATCTGAACCCGATGAGAATGAAAGGGGTATGAAGGAACATTTTAGATCCATTAAATATTCGGGTAATCAAGTTTGGAGATTTTCAAATTTGGAGATGGAAACAGGTCTAAGTGTATCCTACTAGTCCCCGACCCCGATCCGAATACCTAATTAAATATATAATATATAAATATAATTAATATTTATTTATATTAAAAAGCCCTAAAATTAAAAACTTGCCGAATTTTAACCTTTTATTTTGATGCTTCTTTTTCTTTAATTGATCATAATAATTCTTGTTACTATTATACGACAAATTAATTTTAATATTCATAATTTACTAGCTTGATTCGTTTAAATGAGTGGAATAAGGTATTTGGTGAGGTATGGATATGATCTCCCGATGGACATAGGATTAAGATAAAAAATCTAAATCAGGCCAAATTGACCCATTGCCATCCTTATTCTCCTATCCTCTATCTCTTGTATATCCAGAATGTCGTTTCTAGCTATATTAGATTTCATGATTACTGTGGGATTCCAAAAAGACAAATGATTGCTTGAGAATTACCCTGCTTTTATGTGATCAGTTCATTAATGATTTTTTTCTCTCAGTTAAAATTTCCTCTTATGAGTGGTTGAATTTCTAGTAAATCATCTTCAGAATCACTACAATTTTTTCTACCCATGACCAGAACTCGATTCAAACCCTTATAGCGACAATTTTCAACCCTAAAAACAATAAATCGGGCATAAGCCCGGCCAAACAACGATACGCCAGGAGATATTGAATGTTCCACCAGGAAGTCCGGTTGGCACATTAGTTCACATCTAACGTTAGGAATGTTATAACGAGTGTATTTGGCAAATTATGAGGACAATTAGCTTAATCACGTTATTGGTTTAATGATTATTAACATGACATGGTACATTCGGTGTGGTCCCAGACCACCAGTGCTGGTAGTCGGTTATTATCATAGGAGGTTAGTTAAAAATTTTATTTTTAGTGGGTATAGTTTTTAGAAATTAAAATTTATTTTATTTTGTTTTTTGTTTTTGTTTTTCGACTGCGAGAGGAGATGAGACGAGAAAGAAGAGGCTAGCAGTGAAGGCTGAGAAGACTAAACCAGTGGAACGACGGTACAAAAAAATGAATACTTGCTAAGTGCTAGTACTAGATACATATGTGTATCACTGCTTAACTGCAAAAATGTATCTAGTACTAGCACTTAGCAAGTATTCATTTTTTGTCGCATTAAGTTGCCAGTTTGAATCTTCAGTTCCCTTCAGCATGGACCCAGCCTATTACATTCTCATCTTCTCTCGGCAAATACTAAACAAAAACAAAAATTAAAATAAATTTTAATTTCACAAAACTATAATCTAATTAAAAATAGATTACAACTAACCTCATATAATAATGGCAGGACATGATAATCTGAGATCGCTGAACAAGCTGTAGAAAATTAGTTAAAAAGACAATTATGAAACCAATATGTGTGTTAAGCTAGCCAATCCCCTTCACTGTGGCCGGCCTTCGTTCATAACTGTCGAGGCACGATGATCAAAGACCAATCTGCTGATCTGAGTGATCAATATCTCCTCGACCTGCCGTGTTTGCTTCCAGAATAGAGAGGCAGTGTTGAGGACAAGCAAGAGGAAGGCGCCGTAGGGAAACTTGAGAGTAGTTATATACATAACCTATAGCCACGGTCAAAACCTATATGTGTCTACTGGGTTAAAATATAGCAACGACTACTTAATTTCTCCGGCTAAAGATTGGTGAGAAATTCCTTTCGCCACATGAATCAGATAACCACGACTAAATGTATTTTTAGTCATGAATTTTTTTGACCCTGCTAAACTTGTGCTACCATATCCCAATTTCCTGCTAGCAGTGACAATGACCTTCAAGTTCAGTCTCCCTCTCCTTAAAGCATGCTAGCGTTTCCACGAGCAAACATAGCGTATGGATTACCATGAACCAACAGCAAGGCCGCGGCCTTTCCAACGAAAGAATATTGTGAATTAGAAGAAGCTGATGCCTTAGAATCACCAAATGGTGAGATCATAATATAATCTTGGTCTTGAGCATGTGATGTTTTTCTAGATCTCCCCATTTTTGATGTAAAAGCAATCCTGTACAACCTGAGCTACAACACTAGTTAATTTTGAATCCCCAATCGCCTCAAAACCCTTAAGATATGTCATCAAAATCCTTAAAGAAAAATCTTGTTCAAATTCAGCTAATCCGTTTCTACTACTGTTTATGGCCTTCTTTTCACTTGCTGCTGCTGATGATGATTCACTGTTTGTCTCAAAAACTGAAAAAGCCGAGGTAAAAAAGCTTGACCACAAGGATACCTTGGACAGCTTAGTGTCGCTTGATTGTGGCTCTACTCATCAATTTTGATAATCATGCTTTTCCACCTATCTTGTCACTTCAGAGAGACAGAAACGAAAACTGCATAATCTCCCTCTACTATAGAGGGCGCTCTCTTGCTTTTCCTCTGTCTTCTAGCCACTGATTATCAAAGAATCTGTTATTGAAATTGCACTTTCCGGGCCTTCAAAATACCACGGGGCAACACTGACATGGCTCGGTCATCTGGTTCTATCCCTTTAGAATCATCAACAGGGTTATAAATCTATATCTATCACCCCCTCTCAGACAGCTGGACAGAAGAGCTGTGTATGTCACGATATCGGGTTGCAGTCCTCTAGCAATAATTTCATCCGCCTGATCGTGCATCCTGAAAGTCGTTTGTCTTGCAATATTAAATAAAACTGTGTAACAATAAACATCAGGTTCTATTTTCTTTCCCATGTCGATCAGTTCGTTCCAAAAGGTGAATCGTTGGTTTTTCCACCTCCTCTCCTTTCCATGCTGAGAGGGACAGAGCCCCTATCAGGTCTCAACTAGCTTAATAACATCAAGAAAAACCGTATAAGTGATAACATCGGTAGAATCCCTCTCTCCTTCCTTATCATTGAAAATACCCTGACTTGTCACAAAAGCAGTTCACCCTCACAATAATAATTTATCATCATTGTGTAGGTGATAACATCAGGAGTCATTCCTCTCTCGACCAACAAATCAAACACCCATTGAGCCCTTTTCATATCTCCATCCTGACAAAAGGCATCTGGCTAGGCTTGACATTAAAAGTTAACATTCTCCTTAACAATGTAATAGCTTTCTCATACTCCCTTTCCAAACAGAGGCTACTTAGTAGTATGCAGCATGAATTTTTCTTATCTAATTTTCCCTGCTTAGAAAGCTGAGAAACAGCTGCGCCTCTAGTAAAGTTACTTTGCAGAAACCACAACCATGGCACTATAATTTTCCAACATTTATCCTCCAATGTATTTAAAATGCTTATGCCCCTTCTACTCTCTCCCAGACACACAACCTCTTTGATGATCCACAAAAATGAGAATTGGGTTTCAGGCCTTGTGTCTCCACAATCGAGAAGCTCAAGTGCCTCTTCTGTGAGGCCGCTTTCTAGAAAACCCACTCAACTAGTACAAGTATAAGTACAATATCAGGCTCAACACCCTTTCCTTCATTTTCTGAAAGATATTCTTAGCATCAACAAGTTTACCTTGGAGACAATACCCATCGATCAAAGTCGTATAGTTCACAACATCTAGAGACATGCGTCTACCCTCCATTTCATTCAGCAATTCCACAGCTTCTTCCAGTTTTCCCAGTTTACAAAGAGCATCCACCACAATATTGTACAAAACCTCGTCAAGGAAAATCCCCGAGTCCCTTAACTCCTTAAATTGATCCACTGCTTCAGAGACCATTCCCATTTCACACATGCATTGAAGAATTGAACTAACTATAACACAATTTGTTTTGATTCCATTTGACAACATATCCTTGTGCAGAGCCAGAGCTTGTAGCAAATTCCGAGCCTTGCAATAAGCATAAATTAAAGCGCCATATATATACACATCAGGGGCTACCCCTTCATTCACCACATCAAATAAGACCTCCACTGCTTCTTTTAATTTCATCTCACTACAAAACCCACGGATAACTGCTAAGGCTAAAGGTATCAATTGGGCTGCCTTGTCGCATCTAATGTGGCTCAAAGGGCTTCATAACTCCAAATCCGACTCTATGGGGAACAAAGCCCTTCAATATATATAAAAATTGCAGGAAAGCATTGGGGTTCACTCCAACTTCTACCATCTCCCTAAACACATCTCGAGCTTCTTCAAAATTACCCTTCCTACAAAGTGCCTTCAATAAAATTCCATAAGTATAATCATTAGGGTTCAATCCCGCCACCTTCAGATGTCCATAAATTGCAAATGCCATATCCACCTTCCCATGTTCAATCAAACTATTCATCAAAAAGTTGCAAGACATTGTACGAGGAACAAATCCTCGTCTTTTCAGCTGAAATAGAGCATCAATGGCCTCATCAAACATACCAACACTAACATATCAAGCACCCAAATCAACACACCCGAATTGACACTCAAAAATCAAACAAAGCTGTAATATCAAAACCCAAATCACTGTCCTTTGATCCAACAATTTCTGATAACAAAGACTGCGACTTTCTATCCAAACGCCAGCGACACAGTACTCTGATAAAAGCCGCATAAGTATCAACATTTATGCTGAAACCACTTTCTTTCAATTGGGTAAAAACGAACACGCGAGATTAGGGTCGTTTTCAAATCATAAAGCTTTCAACAACTCTACTTAGTGTTTAAATCGATAAACGGCACAGCACAGTCCTTTCTATAGGCATAACAACCACTTCAGAAACGGGGTATTGCGCGGCAGGGCTCAATTGGGCAAGAGCCGAAGCAGAATTAAATCAGCTTAATTGAACGCGGGTGACAAATTTTCTGAAAGAAATCAACCTTGTTGAAGAAACCAACATGAGAATTGAAGCACATGGAAGAAAATATTGGGAGAGGCGTTAAATAAGGAGAGGTATTTGAAGAACAGAGGAGTGAAGGAATAGAGACAGATCTACTTGATAGTATTGTGGTATAGGGAACAGAGCGAGATGCTGAGAAGAAGCCATTGAAGGAAGCCTGGATTTCAGTGGAGGGCGAAGTCTAGGGTTTATGCAAGAACAGGTTCAGGAGCTTAAACCCTAGGAACAGGGTCCTAGCCAAAGAATAGTATGGGGGTGACAATTCGTGTTTACGGTTCGTCGGATCGGTCGAAACATAACAAATATGATTTATATTTTATTTAAAATCAAAAATAATTTTTTAAATTAAAAATAGTAATATTTAGTATTTTAAATTTTATTAGTAATGTTTAAGCTATTTGAAAATTTAAATTACTATTTTAAAATTTAAACATTCATCCTGGATGATTTTTAATTATTTGTATATTTGATTTATTGGTTTATTGTAAATTTGAATCAATAATATTATTTTTCTTCAAAAAAAAATAAATCTATATGAGTATTTAGTAAAACCCGAATAAAGTTCTATTCTTCTTCCATTTATTTATTTTTATTTTTTACTAAATTCAAATGATGTCAAGATATATCTGTAAGCTTGGTTGTATTAATTTAAATTTATTAAAGTTTATGCTTGGTTTCAAAAATACAAGCTAAAATAAATGGGAAAGAAAGTAAAAGAAAATGATTTATAAATAAACATGACATAACATTATAAATAAATAAATTATTATATTATTTATTTTAATTTTTAATATAATTTTTTTTTTAAAAGTTTTATTTCCTAAAATGACTTGCACATTTTTTTTAAAGAGAAATGACTTGTACTTGTGATCTCATCAATATTAATTTTACAATTAGATTTGTCCACGTGCATAATTCAATTGATAGAGCATTCAAAGTTTACATCCAAGAATGAGAGGAGTTTTATGTTCAAGTCTCATTGAAGACAATTTACTATATTGTAACAAATGGTTTAGTTATAAAAAAAATTTACAATTAGATTTCACAGAAATCATTTCCTTCTTTTTAAATATGTTGTTTAGCAGCCAATAAGCTATAACTCAATTGGTTTAAAGTACTAAGTAAGACATAAGGAGGGGAGAAACCATAATTCTAAACTTTTTGAGAATAAATTATTATAATATTGTAATTCCAACTATATAGTTGTCAAAAAAAAATTGTTCATTTTCATTTTTAATAATAATAATAATGTGAAATTATGGTAAGGTGCATCATTGCACCAAAAAGAAGTTGAATATACAAACGGATTACAATAAATTCGATGAAGCTTGACTTTCCATTATAATTAATAAACCTATAGTCTTTTAAAGGAAATTGCTGAGAAGAGGAAATAGCTGGGCACCGTGTGGCCCTCAAGACATTTTAAAGCTCTGCAAACTGTGGGCCCATTCACCCACACCACACACTACTACATGCACCCACTCATTTACTCACAAAATCACTAATTATTATTAAAAAATAATTATTTAAAAGACAAATAAAATAATATAAGTTTTTTTTTTAAAATTCGTAAAACAACCCATTTCAATTTTTTTGAGAAATAATACAAAATTATAATACAACTTCATACCCTTTTCAATAAAACAAATTATTAGTAGAGAGGGGTCTTTAGAGATTTACCCTTTTATTACTTTACCATATTATGAGATTAGTATACAAGTGCATATAAGTTATTATCAGTAAACAAAAAAAATAAAACAGGCTATTAGTCATTTTTCCTTTTCCGTTTCCAATTTTCTATTTAAATTCCATTACGTGCTCATCTAATCTAAGGAAAAAAATAAAAAATAAAATCGGGTATTCCTTCTGTCAGTTTCCAAGACTAAAATTACTAAATTAGAGATTTGCTTTGCCAGTTGGGTCTGAAGTCTGAAGTCTGAACTGAAACAGATTGAAGCCATATTGATAATGCGTAGTCAGATAACGAATCGACAAATCAATTTTCTAATGATTATTTTAATTCGATGAAGCTTGACTTTCCATTATTTTAATAATGTTAAGTTTAACAATGTCTTCTTCATTAATTCCATAAATTGAACTAAACTCCATTACTACTGTGTTGATGGAACAGCTGGGGCATCTTTCACCTACAACTTCATATATGGTCTCAACAACAATAATATTAGTCAACTTCTCATTATAATTATGAAATTGCATTAATTCTTATTATTATTATTAATATTGGATCTGCACCAAGAGTAACCGAGATTATAATTAAATAAATCCAAATGAGGCAGTACAAATAAACTTCTTTGTTGAGATTATTATTAATGTACTCATGATATGGTCGTGTTCCAATGTTTACAAAATAGTTTGTTTGTGGTAGAATTTTGGGAAAATCCATATTAGGATATACATAGTTGGGTCTTTTATGGCTGCTTTTGTGGTAGAATTTTAGGAAAATCCAAATAAAAATATACATAGTTGGGATCTTTTATGGTTACTTCAAGTCCAGACGCAAAAGGATTTGATAGGAAGATTTATTTAAGTAAATTAATAAGATGGTTTTAAGCATGAACTCTTATCTATCCATCATGCCTAGATCAATTTGTGAACGTTTCACCGTTTCAAATGCATTACACGACATAAGCACAGTATGTTCTGCGCTCAATCCCAACTTTATTACCATTCGAAATTTAAAATGTAAATAAAAAAAACATGAACTCGTATCATATATATGAACCTTTGCTATTAAACCAAACAAAGTCTATAACTTTGAAATAAATAAATGGGGATTGGCTTAACATTCCGTTAAACCAGACTCTGATACCATGTTAAATAATCAATTCTTCTTAAAAGCCAAGATAACTCACATGAAAAGACTGTGTAAGACATAAGGAGTAATGACCATAATTCGAAACTTCTTGAGAACATATTACTACAATATTGTAATTCTAACTATATAGTTGTCAAAAAAAAATTGTTCATTATCATTTTTAATAATAATAATAATGGGAAATTATGTTAAGGCTCATCATTGCATCAAAAAGAAGTAAAATAGAACTCAACTTCCTTTACATCACACTGCATGATATAAAATAATAATAAAAAAAGAAGTTTATATACATGATCTTGAATACCACAAAATAGAATCAATTATTGACCCAATTAATCAAACACTATAGAGAAAAAATTTTCGACCATCATCGACATCTCTACCATGGTTTGGTCTTGAAGTCTTTGTCGGACTTGCTCATAGGAGTGGTGTCTTAACTGAAAAGAACAAATACATATATAGAGAAAAAGATATAGCAAATATAAAATGAAATATATATATATATATAGATATATATATATATATATATATATATATATATATATATATATATATATATATATATATATATATTTCACAAACATGTGATGGGTATATTTTGTGAATGACTCTTAACATGACGCCTTAGGTGAAACCTCTAATTAATCCGCTTCAACAAAAAACTAGCACTCTCTACCTCCAAATATAAGAGGATCTCTTGCTAATGATGAAGGAAAGTATAATCTCAGCCTGGGTTGAAGGACAATGAGTAAATTCCTTTGCAAGCACAAAGGTATATACAAAGAACAAGTTCTTCCTTCCTTCATTGTTGCTTGCTCTTTTCCCATCATCCAAGCACAAGAATTTTCTTTATCGATACACGAGAAAAAGCATGATACATGCAGGGTTGAGAATTTGAGACAATAATTAAAACCCCAAATTTTTTTTTTGTTTTCAAAATACATATAACATCACCATCATCCTCATCGCTTTGAATATAGCCAACAAAATGTCTGCTGATCATTTTCGCTTCAAGAACAAGCACCATCCGTAAAATGAGAGATCCCTCTTGTTCATTTTTGTTTTGCCCTTTTTGTGATAAAACACATACTTTGTCCCACTCAGTACTAGCACTTGAATCGGTCATATCCTTTACTAGAACGCTCAAAGCTTAAAAACAATACATTTGCATGCAGAGGTTCCAGTGCCTCGAGCCTTAATTAAGACAGTGACAATTTCATACATCAGAACAAAGTTGGCTAGCTTGTTAAAAAAACATGTAAGGTAAATATTGATTTAAATAAATGGTTATTTGTACAAATAGGTTATTTATTAGATTTAAGAATTTTGGAGTATTTGAGGTTTTTCTTATATATTATTTAAACTAAATATATTAAAATATGCTTCTATAATTAATATATAGAAATTAATTCTAAAATATTACTTAAAAATAATAATAAACTTCAATTTATTCCAAAATTATTTAAACGAAATATATTAAAAATATATTAAAATATGCTTCTTATAATTACTTATATAGAAATTAATTTCAAGATTATTATTTTAAAACTAATAATAAATCAATTTATTCCAAAGTTATTGAAACAAAATGTATTAAAATATTCTTCTAGAATTTATTTTTTCAGAATTTTTCAAGTATTTATAAATATTACAAGCTAAAAAATTAATTTCTTAAACAATTGAACAATTAAAGAAGAAATAGGATTATTATTTTAAAAAATATTTTAAATCACTTTATTCCAAAATGATGTAAACAAAATATATTAAAATAGTATCCTCTATACTAACTTTATAAAGAAATAACTAAGATATAAATTATTTTATTATACATTAAAATTATTTCTTTATTTTTAGATAAAAATGAACTTATTTATTGGATATATTAAATTTATTTATTGAGATATAAAAAATCTTTTTTATATTATTTTGTTGTGATTATACTTATAAAAACTCTAATAGTTTTATAGATGCAAGAAAAAAAGTAAGAAGATGATGGTTTGCTATGCTATAAAATTTTATATATCAAATGATATGCAAAAATAATAAACTTTTTTAAATTATGTCTCTAATTAGTATATATAGTAAAATGACCATTGAGTTTTAAAATTCTAGCTCTGTACAGGTCACTTTAGAAAATGACACTATCAATCTAAAATAAAAAAAATTCAATATGATGACACATTTCAAAAAATGACACCATAATCTAAAATTAGCACCATCTATCTATTCCAACACATTTTTTTTTTAATTTCATATGGTGTCACTTTTTAGAAAATGACACTATAAATTTAAAACTAGCATTCCCAATTAAATAATTTTTATATGATGTGTCACCGTTTTGAACTTTAAGTTATATGATATCATTATTTTAACAAATGACACCAAAAGGTGAGTGATATCATAAATTGCTTTTGTAATAGTGCCTCTCCATTTGATTTGTATGAGATCTCTATCACAGTTCACATCCCTATTTTGGGCTACTTTAGTTTTCATCGGTTGACCTGGTGTTTATGCCATTATTTGTATAAATTATGCAAGACAAATAATGGGATGTTTCCGTTTGGCAGGTCACATGTATTGCTCAAAATGGAAGATTATTATTGAATGCAAGCATCATAGTTTATTTTCTAATACCACAAAAAATGTAAGTGAGATGGTTGAGATCTTTTTTAGCTTAACCAGAGGTCTCAACTTAGAGTCCTGGGAATGTAGTTGTATTATGTGTTAGAGCTTTCATGCATTTGTGGTTAATCCAAACTCAAATAAGGATTAGTCGTGATATGACATAAAAACACCTTATGATCTTAAAAAAAAAAAAAAAAAGTTTATTTGATAATGGCTGTGTGAATCGATCAATATAGGAAGATGGATGTATCTTGGGAAACCCAATCATCGTCGTTGGTTAGTGGAGAATCTCGAGCACCTTGTTAGGTGGGAAAACTAGCACTTCAACATCGAAATATGAAGAGGATCTCTTTTGCTACCTTGTTCAACTACTGATTTATTGTCACCACAACATGGAATATTATTAATTCATGTTTTTTTTTTAACATCGTATTTGTAAGACATGAGAAATTCCAATTTATGGAAAAAGGGCAAAATCGTAATTTCGGTTAAAAATCTGAAATTTATTCTCTAGATCTCGGATGATGAAACGAATTTCACCGTTGGAATCGTCTCATCAAATCTAAACTAAAGACGCCACTCGTCAATCCGGCATAACCCACTTACACGCTGGCAAGACGCGGCTCGGGGGTGTAGTAAAACGATTTTCGGCGCACGAAGTCACATATAACACGACTAAGCGCCAAGGCGGCATGGCAGAGAATGGACGGCCAAGATAGTGTCGAATTGACAAACTGGGAAAGGGACATAAATGGCCATTGAAATGATTAAATGATAATATGCCAAAATAGGGAATAGTGTCATCTCTTTGATTAAAAAACAAGCCAAAACGTAACGTGGGGGAGATTGGATGCAGTAGGTGCAGAAAATAGAGAAATGGTGATTTTAGAGAGAGGTGCACTTCTCTCAGAGTCGGGAGATCCCATCACTGCAATCGCCTGAGTATGAAGGAAAGTCAGTTTAATGCAGAGACCTACGCGCGCCTCTGGGATTTGAGGAGTTTCAATTCGCGAGGTAGGTTTCTCCTACTTGGGCTTTTACACTTATTTAAGTGTTTTACAATGTTTCCGCTGGTTTGAGGCATTGAACTACCGCTTGATCTGGCCTCCAAATCTTGAACCGAAATGTCGGGATTTCGAGACCCACGAACAGTCGATCAGTTTTATGGTCATTTGGGTTGTTAGCAGTAAATTGTAACAAATCATGTATCAGTTGAATGAGGCCGTGAGGGCCATTCGACTGCTTCCAAATTCGAACCGAGGTGTCGATTTTAGAAACTCATGGACAACCGTGACCGCCACGCCGCTGGATTATCCATACAAATTTTGCGGTTATGAATGATGCTTGATGTGTATAAGGCCTAAATGGCCAGAAAAACCAGGTTCACAAAGGAACCTATGATTGATGATTTAATGAATGGTAACCGAGGGTTTCTACTATTCTCGAGAATAATAAGTTCACAAAATAATTTTGTGAAATAATGTGTCTGGTCGAGTGATTCGTCGAATTGCTCGTGGTTTGATCATTAGCCTCAAGTGAGCGCTAATTTTGATGTATGGAATGTGAGCTAATTGATATATACACTCCGAGGGTTGTCCACAAACAAATAAAACTAAGGTTCTCATACGTGGCTTTACAGTGAGGAGCCTGTGGAGGACTCCCTGATACGAGACGATCGCCAGACATTCAGCAGATCATGCATTTGTTCGGGATGTGTGTTTACTTTGAGGATTGCATACGACTTAGGTGGAGAGTAGCCCACTTAGGTGATTCCACCATCGAGCATTAGCCCACCCCGTCGAGGGAACATATTTTAAAGTACAGGAGCGATCGAGGAGATGGCCTGGTCATAGAGGCCGCTTAGAAGAAAGCCTGGATCGCGGGCTTGGTTTTGTGATGGCGATGATTAGAATTTTGTGAATTTTAATATATGTCAGAGTAAAAGAGACCGATTAACTCTTTCAAACTATTTGACAGGTTGATGTATTATGATGAGTATTGTTATTGGGCCCAAGTGGCCTTATAATTATGATATTGATGTCGGGGACAAAGTTATATTATTGTGTTGTATTTCGTGCGTGTACCTCCCCGTACAAAGGAGACTCCCGCCCGATTTTGTGGAGATGCCCGTCACCCGACATTCACGAAAAGATTTCCTGTGTTAACCCAGAAGTCAATGGACCCCCGGATCGGTGTCTCAGAAGACCCGAGAAATTCCAATTTCGAAAAAGCGGCAAAATCGTACTTCATAAAATGAAATTTATCAAACGGATTACACCGTTGGAATCGCTCACAACTAAGCACCACGCCACTTCATCAAATTCGGCATTGGACCTGAAAGCCACACGCCGAGGCATTATGTCGTGCAAGAACGATTAAGCCGACAAAATTATTATATAACATGCACTACGACACATGCTGTACGAAGAGGTAAACGACGAATGGACGGCCTAGATAGTGCCAAGTGGCAAAAATCTAGAGGTAGGGACATAAATGGCATTTTAGGAAAGTTTAATGAGGAAGATGACAAAATAGAGAATAGTGGTCATCTTCCTCCTTCAAAAAGGAGACAAATCGGCTGGAACTAGGGGTGGAGATATAGAAACGGATTTTTGAGATTTTATTTTAGAGAGAGAGTACCTTCTCTCTAAGATCCTGAGATCCGACCACGTAATTCTTTCTGATTGCAGGCTGAAGTTCGCCACGCGAAGGCGCCCCACGTATGCCCGGTTTTAGGAGTTTCACAAACCCGAGAGGTAGATGATTTATCATAATTTTAGTTTTACACTTTATTTAAGCTCGTTTATAATGTTTCATTGTCTGAGTGGTCTAGGTCCGTTTGATCGATCCTAAAATACTTAATCGACCGCGTAAATTTTTACATTTTGGTCGTCTGCGGGCTGTTGGGATCGATGGTGTTTATATGATAATTTATGGAATTATGTTGTGTGTATAAGGCCTAAATGGTCATGAATTCGGCTCACAAAGTGAACCGATGATTGGGTGATTTGCCGAATAGTAACCGAGGTTTCACCACCCCAGAATAGCGCCCACAAAATAATTTTCGTGGAAATAATGGTTCGTCGAAGAATCTAAATCGAGGTACTGTGATTTGATCATTAGCCCACGGAGCTAATTTCATAATCGATTGAAATTACATGATATGCTTAAAAGGATTTAAATTATGAATATACGTGACATTATATATTTGCACGTTTTATAAAATTTTATGGAATTGGCATCATGTATTTCATATGCACTGGGCACCTTTAGAACAATAGGAGGAGGCATGAGGTGATTCTCGATAGAATGGTTTTGAGGGTTGACTAAATAATAATAATTATCTGAGGGTAATCCATAAAAATTAATCATCGGAAGTCGGCCCAATTGGATATATCTTCGAGCGGCAAATTCACCAAATATAACATCTGAGGTCGGTCCACTACTTATATCTAGAGGGTAGTCCACAACACAACAACATTTTAAAAAAATAATATTTCTCATATGTGGCTTGTAAGTGTGAGGAGCCTGGTGAGGACTCCTGGATATGATGAGGCATGTAGACATTCAAGCAGTGATCACATTTACTGAACGCTTGTTTTCATCGGGTTTGATTGCATATGCACTTAGGTGGAGAGAGCCCATTTGTGTGTGATTCCACTCCACTGAAAGCATTAGCTCCACCCCGGGTCGAGGAACATATATTTCCAGTACAGGAGCTACGAGGAGACTCGCTCGTCCTGTGGAGGCCGGGTTTGAGAAGAAAGCCTGCCGTGACCCTGGCTTTATTATGTATACATGTATTAGAATTCCTAGAATTTTGATATTTGTCAGATAAGAGTGAATTATCAACTCTCAACCATGAGATATGTATTTGGTTGGGATATATTGGTTGAATGATGATGCATGGGCCCAAGTACATTATTTACTCTCGGGCTGACCCTATGCTGGCCGTTGGATGGGCTGGGACAGGTTGCGTATTAAGGGTAGAGCTCCCGCATGCTGAGACTCGTCCGATTGAGAGATGCTCCAACCACATCCACGAGCCGCTTCCGCGTGGCCGACGGCAGGTCAACCCGAATTCCTGAACAGGGGCGTCATAGCTTGCACGCAGCCAGGCATACCGAACACCTAGGAGCTCCTGCTCGGCAGCCATCACCACTAGTGGTTTGACGTTCTATTAGGTATGAGATTAACTAGGAAATCACTTCGAATAGAACACCGCATGCATGGTGCTTCGATGTTGATTTATGTGCAATATGAGTTGTATGTTATGTTAACATGTTTATGACATGGTTTGTGATATGTTATGTGTCGTGAAATGTTTGTGTGCTAGTAATTAGTACATAGGTGTGTCGACAATTTTCAAGTCTACAAAGGTGTGAATTTAACAAAGTGAAAAAAAAAAATTTTAATAAATTTTATTTGGTTGGTGTTAGATCGAGGTTTTGATAATTTGGACAAATGGTCCGTAATTAAAAGAAAAAAGTGAAGACAATAAATAAAGAAATTTTATAAATTTAGTTGGTTTCAAGGTGAAGAAAATAATTTCTAAGGTTTTACAAGTTGTAAAATCATTAGTAATCGAATAACATAAATTTTTTATAAATTTATTTGAGTATTCGAAAAAAATATAGTATATATTTTTTATTTTCCACTAGACAGAAGAAATGAAAAAAAAAAAAAAATTTGGTGCGATTCGAATGGGCTACGCCCCATTTGGGCATGGAGTCAGAACACATCACTACCACCGACGTGGACACAAGTGGGATGGAAAGTCGGGCTTGGTTGAAGAGAAAAAAAAATACACAATTTTAAAAAATATCAAATAAAATCAAATAAAAGGATACAAATTTTAAAAATAAAATTTTCAAAATGAAATTTTTGTTGATAAAAATGCTTTAAAAGTGGACTGAATTGATTGCCTCAGATGACCAGAATGCAAGGACAATGTGTATACACCGATTTATGTGTATGAATAGTGTCTCTTGGCTATGGTTTATGCCTTAGAGATATTGAACTGTATTTGACATGCCATTTGAACTGTGTAGATGGCTAGTCGAGGACAATGACGAAGGGCGCCCAAGATACCTCCTACGACACCACCGTGCTCGACAGCGTGTGCCTTTACCGATACTGCAGGCAGACGGCACGACCGCATCGACAGCTAGTATGTAGAACCTGGAACCTCTAGAGGTGCAGAGCGTATCATCCTCCGACATTCACAGGGGGAGGAGATCCGATGGTGGCA
This sequence comes from Tetrastigma voinierianum, assembly GCA_016808115.1. Classification (NCBI taxonomy): domain Eukaryota; kingdom Viridiplantae; phylum Streptophyta; class Magnoliopsida; order Vitales; family Vitaceae; genus Tetrastigma; species Tetrastigma voinierianum. The sequence goes on along the minus strand of JAEQBH010003047.1, from coordinate 89,251 downwards.
GACCATTGGTTTACGCAGATAGAGAAGGTGTTAGAGGCTACTGAGATTACCCGACGCGACCGGATTAGGACCACGCTCCAAATGGGGAGGGTGAGCCCAAGTACGGTGGAGCGGCAAGTGACCTCTGTGAGACTCAGAGGCTGGTGACATGGGCAGAGTTCTCAGGAGTCGCCTACGGGTAAGCACTTTCCGCATACCCGCGAGGCATGCGAAGGCCTCAGGAGTTCCTAGAGCCGGGCTAGGGGTGATGGATTAGTGGCTAGGTTCACGAGCTACCCCGATTTGTCGATGATTACGCGGGCCACGCATGCGCCAAGGTTGAGATTCGAGAATGGACCGGCTGTCCATTCGAGCCGGTGATCAGAGGGACTTCGCCTACAGATACGGACTCCATAGCTGGGACAACCCGACCATAGAGAGAGATGTGAGGGATTCTGAGCACTCTGGATGCGAGGTGTTAGTAAGAAGAGGAAGGAGAGAGTCACTCTTTCCAGCTCAGAAAGAGGCGCAGTTTCTGGGGCTTCACGAGTTCTGCAGAGGTCGCGGCCATCCCAGCTGTGGACATGAGAGTTGCCGCACAAAGCGGGTAGATGGTGTGCCGCCATTGTCACAGCTCGACATGAGGAGGGATCGGGCCTGCAGACGTGGATCCTGTGGTTTTGGACAAGACAACCCTAGCCGGGGCAGAGGACAGAGAGGAGGCAGCGACATTCCCTCCACACCCAGACAAAAGCCGAGGAGCCGCTTTCGGGCCAGGAGCTACACGCACCTCCCGGGCGCACGTAGGCCAAAAGAGGCCGTGTTGTGGGCCGAGGCAGAGGACGAGACCCACAAAAGTGTGGACGCCGTATTCAGGCGTGTTCACGCACACCCAACCCAGCCAGTCACACCCGGGCCATATTGCAATGCTTACTTCATCTCGCCTATGGGTAAGAGGTGTTATTTGACTCGTGTGTCACATCTATCCATTGTCGCGATCGGGCCAGATGAGTCACTTGGGAGGTCGGCACCTAGAGAGCCTTTGTATGTGAGTCTCCCTGTGATTCGGGGCGAGAATAGTGGATGATATGCCGTGGTTGCGAGCCGAGATCTCTGGGACTCTACTCCACAAAGTGGACCCGAGGATCATGGACATGTCGAGTTCGATGTCATCCTTCGGGAGGGATCGCCGACAAATTTTTACATGGTTGTTATCGATTGTGAGCGCAGGAGGGTTACCGCCTACACGCAGGATTCGCATCAGGTGTGGTATTTCGTGAATAGGCATGACATTGGCCCAAGACAAAGATAATGAGTCCATGTGTCGTGACGCTTAGCAGTTACTAGCAAGCCTACTCCTGTGAGGATGAGGAGAGACCAGACTTAGATCTACCTCTGCAGTTTGGCGAGTACGTGGATGTTTTTCTCGGATGAGCGCCACGGATTGCTCTCCGCATAAAGGATAGACTTTAAGACGAGTTACACCCTCGGGTATTTCACTCCATCTCTATGACTCCGCATAGATGACACCCACTGAGTTGCGGTAGAACTCGCAGTCCAAATACAGGAGCTACCGGACAAGGGGTTCATTAGACGAGCACTTCACCTACGGGCATCTTGGGCTCTATTTCATAAGAAGAATGACAAGACACTTCGACCGTGCATTTTCACTACGCACAACAGGTTACGATCAAGAATCACACCTATTAATGCAGGATCGACGATCGGTTTGATCGCTTGAGAGGAGCGAGTCTACTCCAAGATAGACCTTCTCACATTAGTTACCATCACCGAGACAGGAGATAGAGATATCCCAAGATAACGTTTAGACAAGTATAGGCACTCTTGTTTACTGGGTGATGCCCTTGATCGACGAACGCACCAAAGAAAGATTCACGGATCTCATGCATGGTATTCCAAACCCGCCTAGACTGGCCACCGGTCTTCAAGTGGATGACATTTTGATCTACTCCCATTTAATGGGAGCATGAGTATCACTGAGGATCGTGGTTACGCCTGGTCAGAGACCACGCCCGTACGCCAAGTTCAAGAAGTGCGAGTTTTGCCTATCGAGGTGAGATTTTCGACACGCGTGCCTGGCCGTGTCGCCGACCCAGAAGGTCGAGGTCGTGATGAGTCGAGAGGCCGTCGCCTTCTGAGATATGCGCTTGGGATTGGCCGGGTACTACAGAGATTCATTGAGGATTTCTCCGTGATAGAAGCACTATGACGAGGTCGACCCGGAAGGAGGTCAAGTTTGACTGGGATGACCGATGTGAGGAGGCATTCCGTGAGTCAAGAGAGACTTACTCTCACTCTCCCATCTCGATAGTCCCGCATTAGGGACAAGGTACAATAATGTATTGTGATGCCCGAGGGCCTGCCAGGGATGTGGTTTTGATGCAACCCGGGAGGGTAGTATTATGGTTCCCGCCGCCTGAAGAATCATGAGCCGAATTGACCCACACACGCGGCACTCTGAAAGGCTGGCTACCGTAGTCTTCACCTCAAGATTCGGGCGCCATTACTTATACGGCGAGGAGTTCGAGGTGTACTCAGACCATAAAAGTCTGAAGTATATTTTCATGCAGCGGGACCTCAATATAAGGCAACGCAGATGGATGGAGTTCCTAGAGGATTATGACTTCACTTTACATTACCATCCCGGTAAGGCAAATGTGGTGGCTGATGCACTTAGTCGGAAGTCACGAGGAGCATTGGCTAGTATAGCTTCCCGGGAGTGGTAGATGCTCGAGACCGTGACAGCCACATGATAGTGAGCGTGCACTCCAGGCACGTTGGGGAGTTTAGTGGCTACACGCCGTTGAGCGCAGGATTGAGTCCTAAAGGGCGGACGTTAGAGATAGTGTCCATCGTGGACCCGTACGCCAGTATAGGCGACGGTATCGGACCGCATACTACTGCATGGTAGTCTTGGTATAGAGGACTCGCAGTGGTTCCCATTTGACCGACTTGAGAGGAGATTCTCAGGAGTTTCACTACTCGATTTGTCAGGTATCCGTGTGGCACGAAGATGTACCGTGATCTTCGCCGCCAGCACCACCGGGGGCGGGATGAAGGGACACGTAGGGGACTTTGCCCACGATGTCTCACATGTCACAAAAAGTTGGTTAGCCGAAAGCACCGTGGCCGCAGGCAAATCTGCCATCAAGGTGGCCGAGTGGAAGTGGGAGCACGCCACGATGGACTTTGTGACCCACCTGCCACTGACACGCAGGCATGACGCTTGATGGGTGATAGTGGACCTACCACAAAGTCGGCACATTTTCTAAATTGTATGGACGACCTCCACCTGAGAGATTCTCGCGCCTGTACACTGAGAGATAGTCCCAGCCACATGGAGCACCGCATCCATAAGGCTCCGGGACAGTGGACCCGAGGTTTATTTACAAGACCGGGAAGAGTTTCCAAAGGCCATGGGCATACTGGGTCGACTCCATGAGCAATAACTTCCACCCTCGACCTGGGATGGTCAACACCGAGGATTATACAGTGTTAGAGGACATGCCGCGACCATGGGCCCGGATCATAAGGGTAGCTGGGAAGAGCACTTGCACTTAGTGGAATTCGCCTACAACAACAGCTTATCGTGTGCAAGTGTTGGCTAGATGGCACCATGAGGCATTGTATGGGAGGCCATGTGTCATCATATGTTGGACCGAGGTGGAGAGAGCTCCATCATCGGGTCCCCGATTCGACAGAGACACCTCCGAGAAGGTGAGCTTGATATTTACACAAGTTTCTCTCACTAGCCGTATCAGAAGAATTATGCGATGTACCACGCCGACCTTAGAGTTCGAGGTCAGGATCACGCTTTCTGAAGGTGATGCCTAAGAGAGGAGGGTCAAAGTTCGCAGCGAGGAGTTATCGCCGAGATTCATCGGGCCTTTCGAGATACCGGGAGGATAGGCACTGCTATGCACGGCTGACTACCGCCCAAAGCATGTCGTGTCCACGAGGTGTTTCTACGCTCCTATGCTCCTAAGTATACGCCGATCCAAATTTCATGTAGGATCGGGGGACAGATCGAGGTTGACACGATGAGACCTGAGGAGGGACCAAGGTGCATTTTGATAACTCGTGATCGTGCTTTGCGATCAAGCACCGTGGAGGTAAGAAGAGGGTGCTAGCGCGGCACTATGGAGTGAAGGAGTCAATGCTGAGCGAAAGACACGACGCGCCACCTATCCCTTCGTTTAGGGATGAAGTGTACGTGATTTAGTCAAGTATCATTTAAATGATTAGTTTACATGCATGTGAGAGTGCACGCGTATATGCATGTGTCAGGTTAGGATCGGTCTGCACTTCGACTAAATTCCTTTTAAGGAGGGGAGAATGTAAGACCAGAGAAATTCTAATTTCTGGAAAAATGGCAAAATCGTAATTTCGGTTACAAAATAGTAATTTCTGTAAAAATTCCAAAATTTATTATCTAGATCTCAGATGACAAAATGGATTGCACTGTTGGAAGCGTCTCGCGAAATCTAGTTATCACGTTGAATTTCACAAATTCGGCATTAATGTGTGAGCTTACACGTTTTCTAGGCATCGCTTTCGTGTCAGAAAATCCATTTTTGATGTGACAAAATTCACATATAACATGTACTCATGTGACACATGTTGCATGAGTAGAGAAATGATGGAAATGGATGGCCTAGATAGTGCCAAGTGGCAAAAATCTAGAGGTAGGGACATAAATGACATTTTAGGAAAGTTTAATGAGGAAGATGACAAAATAGAGAATAGTGGTCATCTTCCTCCTTCAAAAAGGAGACAAATCGGCTGGAACGGTGGAGATGCAGAAACGGATTTTTGTGATTTTATTTTAGAGAGAGAGTACCTTCTCTCTAAGATTCCGAGAGATCCGACCATCAGAATTCTTCGGGACAAGAAGGAGAGCTGCTCTACGCGAAGAGGCCTACGCGTGGGCTCCGGTTTTAGGGAGTTTCGTCAAACTCCGAGAGGTAGGGGATTTATCTTACTTGGGTTTTACACTTTATTTAAGTGTTTTATAATGTTTCGGTTTGTTTGAGGCCGTGAGGGGCCGTTTGATCGGTCCCAAAACATTGGACCGAATTGTGGAAATTTTTTAGACATTTTTGATCAGTCCGCGGGTCATTGGGACCGGATGGTGAGTTTATAAGGATAATTTATGGAATAAATTATGCTTTGGTGTGTATAAGGCCGGAAATGGCCGTGAAATTCGGGTTCACAAAGTGAACCGATGATTGGTGATTTGCAGGGAATAGTAACCGAGGGTTTCACTATTCCCGAGAATAGTGTCCACAAAATAATTTTTGTGAAATAATGTGTTTGGTTGAGTAATTCAAATCGAGGTATCAGGATTTGGATCATTAGCCCATCGGAGCTAATTTTTGATGTAAATGGATGGTGAAATTACATGACATGCTTGTGTGATTTAAATTATGTGAATATATGCATACGATTATATATTTGTATGTTTTATAAAATTTTAAGTAATCAAGTATCATGATTTCCATAAGACCGTAAGCACCCTGTAATCAACAGAGTGCGAGTGGCTGAGGTGATTCTCGAGAGAATGGTCAAGGGTCAATTAAATAATAATAATTATCTGAGGGTAGTCCATATAAAAATATCAATCGCCGAGTCGCCCCAATTGATATACACGAAGGGTAGTCCATAGAATATCACCGCCGAGTCGCCCAATTGATATATCTCGGAGGGTAGTCCACTAAATATAACATCGGAGTCGGTCCACTACTTATATCGGAGGGTAGTCCACAAATAATAACAAATATCTTTGTTAAAAATAATGTTTATCATACGTGGCTTAGGCAAGTGTGAGGGAGTCGGTGAGGACTCGGGATATGAGTTGAGCATGTAGACATTCAAGTAGGATCACGTATTTACTTGAATGTTTGTTTTCATTGGAGCATTGCATATGCACTTAGGTGGAGAGTAGCCCATTTAGGGTGATTCCACTACTGAGCATTAGCTCACCCTGTTGAGGGAACATATTTTTCAGGTATAGGGAGCGTACGAGGAGATGGCTGGTCCTAATGGCCGGGTTTGAGAAGAAAGTCGGGTTGTGACTTCGGTTTTATTATGTATACATGTATTAGAATTCTATAATTTTGATATATGTTTGTATAAAAGTGAATTATCAACTCTTGAACCATGAAATATGTATTTGGTTGGGATATATTGGTTGAGTGATGATGCAAATTCAAGCGGCCATTATTATTTACTCGGGCTTGACCCTATGTGATCGTTGGATGTGTTGGGATAGGTTATGTATTAAGGATAGAGCTCCCCGTACAAAAGAGACTCCACCCGATTTCTTCGCGGAGAGATGCCCGTCACCCGACATTCACGAAAGTGCTCGCGGTCGACGGTATCAACCGACCCTGAATGGGGCTACACAAATGTCACAAGATTAATTCATGCTTTTTAATTTTTATGAAAGGTAATAACAGATACTACACTTGATCTTAGCCACAGCCAAATCTGATGTTGATATTCAAAGTTTGTTGTACTAGGGAAGGAACTGTTTCCTTCCGTGGAAGCTTTTCTTAGCAACAAATAAATTAATAAACAAATACAGAAAGAAAAACTAAATTTGTAGAGAATTTTTTACCATCTGAGCAAGTGTCCCATTTTGAGGACAGCAGTCCGCAGCCTTATACGGACAAAAAAAAAAAAAAAAAAGTGAATGATGAAAAAGGGGCATTGCCCAACTCTTCATACTCTTCCACTCAGCGAGTGGTCTGGCCTTTAGAGTCTTTACAGCTGCAACTCTTCTCCTTTTAGCTAAACCTGCATTATTACGAAAATATTATGGGTCATTCTTTACACGTTGCAATGTCATATAATATCTAATGGGAAATATTCTATTTTACGAAGAGATTTTTTGTCTTGAAACGAGATAAATTTATTTATTGATTCAGGTTTAGTAGTAATACAATTGATGGAAATACATAATAAAAAATGATAAAACTTTGAAAATAATGCAATATTTTTGATTAATAACAAAAATTGATTCAACCAAATAAAACATACTGTTCGGATGACCCTTAGATTCAATTTTTTTAGATTGAATTTTTCTATTTGAACCGTCATTGCGTTCTATCTTTAATTTTTAATTTTTAATTTTTATATTTGTCTTATTATCTTGCATACAGTTGGGTTTTTTTTGACTATATAAAAATAATTTAGCGTTATTTGAAAGTGCATAGCCATTAGACAATAAATACGAAGAAAAATCGCCATAAAGTCTAAAGCCATAGTGTCTCAAGGTTCCAAGGAGGTTGCACGGGGGTGGAGAAGACTATCATGAGCCTAAGATCATGTCTAACAAAAATACCTGAGTAGAAAGGTCCATACCGTGGGGGCTTGGACATATCCCTATTTCTTCTCAATAATTTCTTTTTACAAAAGTCACACTGTGGGTCTTCGAGTCTGACATAAGCCCAAAACTAAATTCCGATCACAAATCAACAATATATATATTATTTTTATTTTTTTTATTTTTCACAAACATGTGATGGGCATATCTTGTGAATGGCTTTAACACGACGTCTTTGGTGAAACCTCGTAATTAGCCCGTTTCAACAAAAAACTAGCACTTCTACCTCAAAATATAAAGAAGATTCTTTGCTAATGGTGGAAGGAAGGTATAATCTCAAAGCCTAGTGAAGGACAATGAGGATTTTGGCTACACAAGTTATATACAAAAGAACAAAGTTCTTTCCTTCCCTTCATTGTTGCTTGTTCTTGTCCCGTCATCCAAGCACAAGAATTTTCTTTATTGATACAAGAGAAAAAAGCATATGACATATGTAGGGTTGAGAATTTGAGAAAGTAATTAAAACCCCAATTTTTTTTTTTTTTCAAAATACATATAACATCACCATCATCCTCATCGCTTTGAATATAGCCAACAAAATGTTTGCTAATCATTTGCAGTTTCTGAAGAACAAGTTCATCCAGAAAATGAGATCCCCCTTGGCTCCCATTTTTTTGTTTTTGTTCTTTGGTGATAAACACATAATTTTGTCCCCACTAGTACTAATACTTGAATCTGGTCATATCCCTAGTTGGTAGAACGTTCAAAGTTTAAAAAGACATGACATTTAGGAAGGGTAGGGGTTTCGGGTTCGAGTCTTAATGGAGACATAGGGACAATTTCATATATTGTAACAAAGTGTTTAGTTGTTAAAAAAAAAAAAAACAGAGCTGTGACATTGTCAAGTGTGTAATGATGATTTGATTAAATGGTTATTTGTACAAAATAGGTTATTTTTCAAGAGAAAATATGAGAAATATTAGATTTAAGAATTTTGGAGTATTTGAGGTTTTTTAACCAATTTTTTTTTAATACGTTTAAGATGTACATTTTAAACATATACAAAACAAATAACTAAATACCTAATATAAATAGAATATAGAGAAAACAAACAACTTAATACTTAATCCTATTGCCCTTATTTGTAGCTTTATATTCAATATTAAATAAAAGACAAAAGCCACCTAGAAGAACTTTTGAGAATCTAATCTCTTAAAATGGTTATTTGTACAAAATGAGTTATTTTTCAAGAGAAAACATGAGAAATGTTATATTTAAGAATTTTGGAATATTTGAGGTTTTTAAACAAAATATTTCTTGATTAAAAGACATTTTAAAAATTCAATTTCAAAATCTAACTTTAACAATTTGTTTTATTATGACAAAAATGCCAGTGATTATTTTTGTAATAGTGCCTCCTCCATTTGGATCGGTATGGGATTCTCCATATCGGAGGAAATTGCCATCCTTATTTCTGGGTTCCTCTAGTTTTCTAAAGGTTTGATTTGGGTGTTTTATGCCATTATTTGTATAAATTATGCAAGACAAATAATGTGATGTTTCCGTATGGCAGATCACATGCATTGCTCAACATGGAAGATTATTATTGAATGCAAGCATCATAGTTTATTTGTTAATATCATCAAACATGAGCGAATTTATTTGAGTTTCTGGGCCTAACTGTGGCGCTCTCGACTTCAAGCTATGAGAATATAAAGGCATGATAAAGCTTTACTGCCTTTCAGGGTTGATCCTAACTCAAATAAAGGATGCCATTGGAAGACGCAGATGACATAAAAGATCTTTTTGCGCACACCGAACCCACTCAAGACATCTTATGGTCTCAAAAAAAAAAAAAAAGTTTATTTGCTAATGGCTGTGTGAATCGCTCAATATAGGAAGATGGATTTATCTTGGGAAACCCAATCATCCCCGCTGGTTAGTGGAGAATCTCGAGCACCTTGTTAGGTGGGAAAAATTAGCACTTCAACATCGAAATATGAAGAGGATTCTTTGCTAATGGCAGAAGGAAAGTATTATTCTTAAACCCAGTGAAAGCAAAGAGCTATATACAAAAGAATATAGAGCTTTCCCTTTTTCAACTTTATTTTGCATCTAGGTTGTTTATTCTTTTCCCGTCATCCAAACACAAGAATATTGTTTCTTGGCATGAGAGAAAAAAATCATATGATATATTTAGGGGGTTGAGAATTTGAGACAGTAACATCCCCACATTTTTTCACTAAATACATCTAGCATCATCATTGTTTCGCAAAAAAAATGTCTGCCGATCATTTGCAGTTCTTGAAGAACAAGTTCATTCAGGACTTGGAGGAGGCGAAAGAGGAACATACCGGGGAAAATGAGATCCCCCTTCTCTCTCATTTTCTAGGGATTAAAGGTGTGTTGGAAGCAAAGGAGATAACCTCATCCACGCCCATCTATTTGAAGAATTGTCTCTACGACGCCATGAGCGCGTTAGAAGAGTGCGTGGTGTTGTCGGAGAAGCGTGAACCCCGAAAGAAGAAGGACGGTCCGATGCTTGGATACACCCTGGCCGAGCATTGGTTTATGCACAAAACCAGAAGGGTGTTGCTTCGAATACAGAGAAAGCTGGTTTAAAAGAGCTGAAATGGGCACCATTCATCATCCTCTACCTCCTTAGTTCCTGTTATTAAAAGACCATTCATCCGAGATAGAGACGTTAGAATTGCATATGATAATTTTACGCCACAAAAAACCAAAATTTTAGATGGACTCCAGAATAGAGGGAAAGGATTTCAGGAAACTGTAATATTGGGGATTGGAGGGTCGGGAAAAACCACTCTTGCCCGAGTGGTTTCTTTTAGTTACCGGTCTCCCGAGTTGTGTGACATCAAGATATGGGTACACTTATTAGAGAAATTGAGTAGTGGAGATGTTGTAGAGTTGAAGGAGATAATAAAGAATATGTTGAAACAGTGTAAGGAAGCAGGAACATTGGTGGATGATGAAGATCTTAGCGAAGATGAGCTGTTGGATGATGAAGATCTTAGCGAAGATGAGCCGTTGGATGATGAAGATCTTAGTGAAGATGAGCTGTTGGAGATTCTTGGGAATGCTTTGGAAGGGCAAAAGTATTTGATTGTGTTTGACGGCATATGGGTATCAACATCGACTGGTATTTGAAGTTGAAGCAGAAGCTCAAGTCTGTAAGTAGTGTTGATGGCCATGGTTATGGTCATGTCATCATCACAACCCGACTCCCTCACAAAGCAAGAATGATGGTGGGCCCTCGCAATTTGTACCACATACAACCTTTACCTTCCTCATCCTTGGAGGAGATATGGGGACTCCGTTACAGAATTTTATCTTATAGGCTGGAAATATATAGGCCGAAAATGAAGGATGAGATTGTAGAGCGTTGTGATGGCCTCCCATTAGCATTGAACATATTGGCAGAGGTGATTGCGAATCGGATCTGGAATCAAAGGTAATGTCTCAGCATATATGTTATTTTTGGTTTTTATTTGTTTTAAAGCTTTCATAATTGTATTCATTTCATTATTCCTCGTCAAAGATTATATCTCATTAAACCCAAACTTATGCTCAGCCTTTCAGAGTACTGATCATTTAACACAGACGTAGCCTCGGCTTCACAGAGGCCCCGCTCGAATCCTCCTCGCACTTAATCTCCACGTTTATTCAGTCTATAACGGACATTTCCACGCAAGACGTAAGATGGAATGACGCACGCTGCGAAGTACACAAGACGATATCTTATATTAAACCCAAATTTATAAAGCCAGCTTAGTGAGAAATGGCTATTTAAATATTACACAGAAAGGACATTTTATTTTCGGGTTTTTAAAGGACCCTGATTTTCGAAGCCTCCTGAAGACGAACTGAAACTAGGGTTTTAATGGAAATTTCCAAATAAAAAGTGACAAAACAGGAAACAATCCCAGATTAGTATAGAAATGTTCATACCTGACACACGTACACAAACTCTGGATAGAGAGAAATATGAGTTTTTTCTTCTAGAGAGAGAAATGGGTCTGAGGATTTTGGGGGCTTTGACTCTATGGTTTTTGCTGACGATGACTCTGTGTTGCTTTGCTTCTGTAAGTTAGAATAAAGACTGAGAGAGAAAGAAAGGGGTAAATAAAAAAAGAAACATTTTGTTATCATGTCATTAAGGTTTTTGTTAATGGTAATTAATTATCTTAATCTTGTGATTAGTGAAACATTTTGTTCTAAATTTGAATCCACTTTCATGTGAGTAAGGTTTCATGCGAGTAAATAAAATAACAATTTTTTTTAATCGATAAAATAACAGTTTTCTATTAAATGTTTTAAAGCTTTTTTTATAACATATTATATATTGTTGTTTTCATTTGTTTTAAAAATAATAATATTTATTTCATTATTTATATAAATATTTAGTATTTTAAATTTTATTAGATAAAATATAAATAATGTCAAATATTGAAAATGGGAAAAAGGAATATATATATATATATATATATATGTTTTAAAATATAAACACTGTAAGTTTTCTTAAATTTAAAATATTTAATTAAGCATAATAATATCTAAATTAAAAAAAAAATCTATTATCATTTATATAAATATTTTAATATTTAAAATTTTATTAAATAAAATCTCGAATATTGAAAGTGGAAAAAGAGTATATATTACATGTTTCAATTTATTAAACATGTAGAAGGTGCAGTTTGATGGTTAACGTATCTCCAATTAAAACCATGCTCCTGCGTTTGAGTCGTTATTGTGTTACTGTTGGATTTTAATAAATATTTGTTCATGTACTCAGTAATAATTGTCCCACATCGGTGGGAACAAAGCTTAAAAAACCTTTAAAATAGCTTACTTCAAAGCTTGGGATAAAAACCAAACCTTTTAAAATAGCGTGTAGTTCAAAGCTTGGGATAAACCAAATCAGGATTATGAAATTGGGTTGTTGGAAAGCAGATCACTCTACGTGAATGTATCAATTGCTTGAAATATAGTCTTGTTTTGAACCGGAAAGCCCAACATGAACCGGTTTTTTTTAAAACATTGACTGTATTCTTATTTATTAAGGTTCAAGATATGTTCATTTTTTTATAATTTATAGTCTAATAAAGAAAATAAAATAATAATTGCTTTCAAAATCATATTTTGTAAATACTCATGTTCCTTTTTATATTTATACATATATTTTAAAGTAGATCATAGATCCATAAGTTCATTCTTGTAAAGTATAATAATTGTAGAAAAAAAATTGAAAATTTCAAAATTATGGTGTTTTTGGTTTTTATTTTTGTAAACTCACTTTTTTTTTAAAGTAACATAAAAAAGATAAAAAAAGATATATTCAAAATATGCTAGGATATATGATTTTTATTTTTTAAATAACAATAATGACAAAAGAAAAAATAGTATAAGGATAAACCAATAGGATTTCTTAATTTAAATCTTTTAATAATATCATTAAAACTGTTACAGGGATTTACCTTATCCTTACGACTTGGGAAGATATGGAATCGAACATTGGATAATATTGATCAACTGTGAAGATGATGCTATGTTGGGAAATGACTTGTTGCTGTCATGTCGTTCCTTCTTACCAACGATCGATATGGTAAGATTTTAAAGCATAATAATTTATATTATGACAAAAGTTTAATTAGATTGCTTTCCCATTTTCAGGTGATTGATGTATCAAAGCTCCTTCTTCAAGATATATTCAACCAAGTCAATGACGCTTATAAAAACGACGCGATCAAGTAAAGTAATTTGTAAGTTGAATTGTATTCACTATTTATATATATTTTTATTAGAGAAAATTAGTATTAAAATCCTCATCTTTCATGAAATTTATTTTTATATTCTAACTTTCATTTTAATTGTAGTTCTAGTATCAAAACGATGTTATTTCGTCATTGGACATGATAGAGCTTCGAAGTCTTGTAGGGATATAAAAACAAAATTCATGAAAGTTGTTATATTTAAAACAAAATTTTTGTCTGCATTAAATACAAAGCTTGTAATTTTAATAATAAATTTCCTCTTATTATGTCGTACCTATTCATTTGATTTAGTTTGACATCATGTATATATATCAGGTTTGGAGTGGAAATGCAAAGACTAATCAACTCATGCAAGTAATCAAACAATGTGATTTGAATCCACAATTTCTCTTATTGCCTTTGGGGTCTAAAGCCAGTACTTCCTTCTCACTTGGATGGGTATGTAAAATATTACTCTTCTTAAAATAAAATCCACCCACATACCACATTATTATTTTATTCAATTGTATATTTTTATTTTAATATTACTTGTCCCGATTCTAATTATTTTTAGCACTCCTTTACATAAAGTTATATTTCTACTTCTCAATTCAATTCACATATGTTTTTTTTCTTCTTGTTTTTTTAAATTCAGTTTTATCTTTATATATAGAGAAAGAGGGAGAGGGATAGAGCATTTAGTTTCTAAATAAGAAAGGGAAATTCTATAAGCGGTCAATAACTTCTTAGGAAATGAAAATAAAATTGGGTCCCAATTTTTCCTTGGATTTGATATCATAAAATTTTAAATTAGTTAAGACCAAAAACTACCCAAAACCTTCAAATTTTGTTTAATAAAGGTGATGAATCACCTATATCAAAAAATTGCAATTGAATTTCAAATTTTCAAAATTAATTATTAAATCCTTAGTGAACGTAAACTAACACTTTTAAAAAATAATTTAGTTGATATTTGAAAATTATACTTAATAAAAATTTATTTTTAAAAGGTTATGTTCGAATTGAATTTCTTTAAATCTAAAATCTTTTTATTTTTTGAAATATAATAAAACTATAAGTTATAATAAAATATATTAAATTTATTTAGAAGATCTAATTTATCATTAAAGGATTAATTTAAATTCAAAATTCATGAATATATTTTTTAAATAATATTTGATAAAAAAATTAAATTATAATAAAATGAATTACGTAATACACTATTTTTATTTGTTATATATAAACTATTTATTGTATATAATATAATTTTTCTAATGTGTTTTGCCTTTTGTCATATATATATATATATATATATATATATATATATATATATATATATATATATTTTCAAACTTTTTTTTTTTAATTTTTTTTTTTACCAAAAATAATTTTTCATAAATTTTTAAACATTTTTAAGACCAAACATATCTAAATAGTTTTTATTAAGAAAAAACTATGATAATAAAATTTAAATGATTGAGCATTGTTTTTTAATTATTTACTATTTTATGTGATATTTTTAGGGTAAAGAAACTATGCCTGTTTGTGTATATAAAAAAGTAACAAACATGATGCATTTATGAGAAGTATATTGATTTTTCGTTTAAATTAACATTGAATTTATAATAAAATTTTATTATATAAAATAAAAATAAATTTATATAATTAGAAATTATTTGGTTAATTTCTAATTTTATATGTAAATTCTAGTTAAAAACTATTAAGTGAAGGTTTCGTATCAAGTTTTTTCTTAGTGCAAAGTAATTACCAATAAGATTTTTAAGTTTACTTTAGAAATACCAGTAATTACCTCCAGATTTCTTAGTGCAAATCTGGAGGGTCTGTTGACAACCCGTCAACTCACGGAAGATTCGTGGATGCTCTGTAACCTCGACACCACCATCGAGTCTCAGAAACCCCGTAAAATTCTAGCAATTTCTAAAAGTATAAAAATTAAATAATAAATCATTGAAACTCGCGACGCCGTAAAATTCCCTGTAGCTGGATGATGAAACGGATCGAGCCGTTGAGTCCGCTCACGAAAAATGAAAGTAACTTAGAAAAGTTTCACAATTCTAGGCAGCGGGAATTCTTTATGAATTTTGCCAGTGTATCTAAGAATCTTCGTTAATTTGCATTTTCTTAAAAATCTCGAGAGTTAGGAAATGACTTGAGTTAAGTTCATATAAAATAAATTGTTTTGGGACATAAATGAACCCGGACGGGTCGTGGACGCGTGGCGCAAAATGGGTCCCACATCCAACTTAAATTTAAAAAGGAAAAGAGAAGAGAAAGATGACATTTTTCTCCCCATTTTGGCAATTCTCGACAGTGGGCGTGAGTAGAGAGAGAAAGGAGAGAAAGGAGAGAAACTCCTCTCTACGATCTACGGAGATCGGGTGATCGGAATTCGTTGAGCCAAAATTTAAAGTTCATCTACTCGACGAGGGCTACACGTGGGTACCAACAACACGCAATTTCGTCGAAGATTTCGTGTTTGGAGAAGAAAAGCTAGTGAGAGAAGCTCTACCTTCTCTCTAAGATTTACGGCGATCGACGGCTCTGCGTCGTCACAAGACTTAAAGTCGGAGTACCTGGCCGAGGGCAATGCGTGGACACCGAAACAAGAATTTTCGCCGAAGATTCGAGCTGTTCTTAGCTCAGTTCCTGGGTCTTCTGACTCCAAAAAGTTTCGTCTTCGCTCCAAGAGGTAGGGAACCTTCATACTTGGGTTTATTTCTTATCTAAATACTATTTTGGTCTTGGTTGGGCCCTAAGGGTTGTTTGGATTGTGTTCCCAAACACAAAAATCGTAATTTGCTGATTTAGAGTTGTTCTTGCTAAGTTGATTTTCGAGCTGAGTTTGGGACGGGTTTTGTGCCATGTTTATGGTGGGTGTGGACTCCAATTAAGTGGTTTGTTCAGGTGAAAGGGTTGTTTTCCGGGATGAGTTTGGGTGGAAAAATAGCATGTCGGGGGCTTTAAAGGAGCCGATGCACTGTTCGTGCTCGTTTCCACGCAGTGCCAGTACCCTTGTTTATCTGAGCCTCGACTTGAGATGCCTGCTCGTCAAGCTCCGTTTTGGGTGTTATTTGGGCTATGAAGCACTTTGAGTTTAGAATCATACATATAGATTGTTTGAAATTTGAACTCATATTTGGTCGAATGACGAACGGTAGCCCCTCTTTGGTTTCCGTGCGTGATCACGGTTGTCTGAGCCTCGGCCGGATGCCATGCTTTCACCGTCCGGCTCAATTTTCAGTGATTCTGAATATGACTAACTGGAATTATGAATCCTGACCATATGCTTTTAATGGCAATTTATTGCTCACATCCTTGCTGAAAAATTGATTGTTACAACAAATTGCTAATTGTTGGTTGTGTGGATATGAGGAGTTGTGTCTTTAGTGGCCATTATACTGTGGCAGGTTGTAAACCATCTTAGGTGCATGATATGCCATGAATTAACTAGAAATGAGGTGTTTCATTACTTGCCTGGTAGACTTGATGAAATGTTAACATGTGTTGTGTGATTGAGGATTGAAATGACATTTCTAGCGGTTGGGGTGTCATGCTTGGATGTGATATGTGTGCTCCTAACATGGGTTTGTGATGTGTTTTCATTGTGGACATGATTGCATGGCATGTTGCCAAACTAGTTTATTGGGCATTATCATATTTATAGTGTAGCCTAAGGTTTGAGTATGACATTACTTGTCTAAGTGATGGTCGAAATGATGTTTTATGATGCATGCTTGTTTGATGTGGTGACATGAATGTGACTAAATGTTAAGTATGTTGCATGTATATTAACGTTTAATGAATGTATGGACTTTTGTGTATTATACATGATTGTCCATGGTACCACAGTGTGGTGTCTACGGTATGGGGTGTCCATGTAGAGATCTTTATCGTTGGCTTGTGACTTAGGAGTGCAATCGCGTAATTGCGTTGCAGCGGTGCCACGGGCGTCACATGTAGACATGAGTGTGAAGTGCATGAGTCGTTGTCATTCCTGTCCTTGGTGAATGGGTTGTCAGACTTGTACTGGATGAAGTCGATGGAATCCACGGTTTGCATAGGTTGACCAATCAGCATTTAGTGATTTGGTGTCGATGGTGAGACCCGATCAAATGGGATAAAAATCAAAGTTGGAGTCTCTCCTGAGTTACGCCGCGTAGAAGTGTCATCCATGTGTTGAGCAATTTAAGTAGGGATAGACACCCCTCAAGTGAAAACACCGGAACTGCGGTTAAAGCATATAACCACCGTCGATTGAAAGACGCAGAAAATGTGGAGTCGGCGATGCGTCTGAAAGCCGAGACCAAAATCCTGGCCCACAAATGCATATACACGACCTTGATTACATCAAAAATTGCTTGGAAGATAAACAAGTGGGTATGAGTTTATAAAACAAAAGCTTTTGTTTTATGAAATAAAATTATTTATAAGGGGTCATCAAAACCTTTAGTTTGAAAAGAAATGAAAATGACTTTATAAAATGATAATTGGATTGTGATTCGGAAAAATAAAGTTTTTTATCTTAGAACCCATTTTTAGGACCAGATTTAACGAAAAATGAGTGAGTCTCTTTATGCAGGAAGCTCTACCCAAAATACAACTGCAATTACTCATGGCTGCCTTATTGCAAATATTAGCGACCTCAGGGTCAGTATCTGAGTAAAAATGACACATAGGGCCCATTATTTATACTCAGTATATAAACACATGACTATAAAACTATAGTCCATAAGAGTTTAAATTACATCACTCTTATATAAAACATATATATCAAAATTAAGAGTATTATAATACATGTTTCTGAAAATGTCAAAGCCTGTCATTTCTTCTCAATATGACCTCTAGTGGCGTGGTTTCCCTACACAATCCTGAACACGAGAAGAAAGTGCCACTTGTGGGGTGAGCGATGCAGGCAAAGTGAAATCTACGAGCTGACGCTACCGCCTAAGTGCGCATGCAATGATCGTACAACAATAAACATTTCCCTCGAGAAGATGCCATCTAGAATGGAAACCTACATGTCATAGATGAGATGCGACTCAACATGTCCCATGTCTTGACCATAGGCTCCTGTGAAAGCACGAGTCTGGCAGCTCCCTCACACATGCCTGCAGAAGTGAGAAACTCACCATTGGTATTCCAATCAATGGTCCTTTATCAGCAAAGCCTTTGTTTTATAAATAAAAAACATTGAGACGATCTTAAGAAACCACTTTAAAACCAAAGCATTGGACAATCACAAAGCTCCCTTTCCATCTTTAGGACATTGTCCACTAGACGAAACCCGCACCATATTTCCCTTACACGGTGTTGATTCCACAACCATGAAGGCAATTGGAGCTCTCTGGATGTCGTCCCAATGCCGGGTCCACCACCCATTCTGAGATGGTGAATAGTATTAAACAACCATACATACCACCGTTTTCTGTGTCCTTGTGCATATGAAATGTAATGCAAATGTGCCATTGCCTATTCATACCATGCTACATATATTATGAGTGCTATATGCACATATGCCTACTCATGCATATTAACTCATGCATCAATTGGACATTTATATTACTAAACACATAAATTCCAATTTAAATCATACAATTCAAGTCAACATACCTAACACACATAAAATTGACATCTCTGAGTCATATCTGTCGGTTAATGACTTACTTTATCCTCTGGGTCTAATTGTGACACCATGTCCTACAAACTTTACAACTTGACTTATCTATTGGCCTCAATCATACACAAACTCAGCTGCATTTCCCTAAACCTCATGAATATTATATATCAACATGCATGTAATTGCAAACAAACATACACAAATTTCAATGTATTAGGCCAGCATATCATCACAGTAAGCGATTTGCACACTTGGTGCTACAATCAAATTTTTGAAAAATATGTGGGCACCAAATGTGATGCCCCGATCCGAGTCGTTATTCTCGTCGACCCGCGGAGTCCTAAGTGGATGTCGGGTAACCTACCAGAACATTCAAGAAAATCGGGCAAGTCTCCCTTTGTCTGAGAGCTCTACCCGGATACATCACCTTGTCTCTTTGTCCAAATCAGCGTCGATCACATGATATCATGCTCGAGTAAAATGGCCTCTTAGACTGATAGCAATACTCATCATAATATAAAGCCAACTATATCAATAGTTTCAAGAGTTAATCAATTCTCTTTTATACAACATATATTAAAATTCTAACATTCTAATACATGTATACATCCACAAAACCAGCTGACAATCAGAGCTTTTCATCATTCATTTACAGGAAGGCCACGTCTCCTAAATGCGCTCCTGTACATGAAATATGTTCCTCGACAGGTGAGCTAATGCTTTCAGTGAGTGGAATCACCCTAGATGGCTACTCTCACACCTAAGTGCATGTCTGATGCTCAAAAATAACACACATTCAAGATGCAGTCCCTGCTTGAGATATTTAAGCTGCTGACTCATATCCAGGGTCCTCATGACTCCCTCACACTGCACAAACCATGAAAACTGGTTTCAAGCAAAGTTATTTGTTTATATTTGTGGTCTACCCTCGATCTAGTAGTGGACCGTCTCCGATGTTATATTTAGTGATGGACTACCCTCCGATGTATATCGATTGGGCGACTCATTGATTGATATTTTTATATGTGGACTACCCTCCATGTATATCAATTGGGCCATCTCAGACTGATTGATATTTTTAGTATAGTTCACCCTCCAGATCATTGTATTATTTTTAGATAACCCTCCGAAATCATTCTCTCTAGGAATTTCTCTGTGCACTCCTCTATCTCTAGGGTGCCAGGTGCATATAAGAAATACGTGTGATACATTCGATAACTCATATAACACATGCAAATATATCATAATACATATATTCACATAATTTAAATCCACCACAAATCATGTTATGTAATTTCACATTTTCCATACACAAAAAATTAGCTAAACTTGGGCTAAAATTATCAAACACGAAACCATTCAGCCAGATAAATAGACCAAACACATATTTTCACAAAAATTATTTTGTGAACACTATTCTTGGGAATAGTGAAACCCTCGATTACTATTCCCGAAAAATCACAATTCATCGGTTCACTTTGTGAACCCGAATTTCACGATCATTTTCGGCCTCATACACATCAATACATGATTTAACACATAATTGCACAAGTAGCAACTCAATTCAGCTAGTAGACTGATCATAGATTATTTGAGAAATGTCTGTCCTCAATAATTTCCAATAATTGGTCCCCAGTTTGGGGCGGATCAAGCAACCGTTGAGGCCTTAAATCAACGAAACATTGAAAACATGAATGAGTGTAAGCCGAGTAGAGAAAACCCCTACCTCACGGGTTTGGCCAGGCTTCTCAAATCGGTGTCCACACGCGTGGCAGCTCAGCGTGAAACGACTTTCCTTCTTCAGATTGAGCGGTTTGATCTCTACTGATCCACAGAGAGAAGGTGGGCGTTCTCTCTCCTTAGAAAAACGAGTGCCTCTTGGTTTCTCTCCACGTTTTCTCCCTTTTTGCATTTTGAAGGGGATGACACTGTTATACTTTTGTCTTATTATCTTTAAGACAATCCAAGAAATGAAGCCATTATATCTTATTTTCCGGTTTTGACATTTTGGCGCCACTCGGCCATCCATTTTCGTGTTCTCTCCATGCCACTTATGGCACATGAATAAGTGTTATATCTGACTTTCGTCGCGCCGAAAATCGTTTCAGGCACTGAACCGCGATGCCTCGAGAAAAGCGTGCCAGCTCAGTGCATCTCGAATTGACGAAATTAAGCCGTGCTATGGCCCCAGTTGTGAGGCGATTCCTTGATGCAATCGGTTTGGGTCATCCAGTATCTAAGAATAAATTTCGGATTTTTAGCAAAATTACAATTTAGTGGCAAGAAATTACGATTTGCCCTTTTTCCAGTGAATTTTGGGTCTTACATTCTCCTCTCCTTAAAGGAATTCATTAGAAATTACGGACAATCAAAACACTCACATGCATATCTAGCATTCTGCACTCTACCATTAAATATAGCAGTCATTTAAATCTTAAATGTGCTTCATCATGTCCTGCAGCAAGAAGGGATAGGTAACGCGTCGTGTTCCTCCTTTCTCCCGGGTGACTCCTCCGGCTCCATAGTGCATATAGCACTCTCACTGGCCCTCGGTCTTCGTCTCATAAAGCTGATCAAAATTTATCAAAATGCACGGTACTCTTCGAGTCAGTGGTGTCGATATGATCTGGCCCCGATCCATACATGAAATTTGGATCGGGTATATTTCAGAACATGGAGGCGTGAAATACCTAAGTGGTTGCAACCTCTTTGGCGGTAATGCCCAGCCGATGCCTTCGATTACTATTCTGAGTATCTCGAAGGTCCGATAAACCTCGGCGATAGCTTCGCAGCTTGCCGATCGGCCACTCCTCTCTTGACATCTGTGAGAAAGCGTGATCCCAGCCTCGAACTCTAAGGGTTGGCGTGGTACATGCATAATTCTTACGCCTGTTCTGGCCGTGAAATGACAGTCAAATATCGAAGCTCACCTTCTCAGAGTGTCTCTAATCAGTCCGGACCAGGTGATGGCTCTCCACACCGGTCGACCTAACGGTGATCTACATGGCCTCTCCGCCTGATACTCATATGCTGGGTGCCATCGTATACCCCTTTGATAACTATTGTTGTAGGTGAATTCCACTAAGAGCAATTGCTCCTCTACCCTTAAATCTGGGACGTGTGTATCAACTGCGTGGTCACTAACACTGTATATAATCCACCACGTATAACTGACCTTACTTTGTGTGTAAACCATGACCTTCCCCGAGTCCTGATCATTTGACAAATCCAATGGGCCGTCAACCTAGTCATGTCATGTATGACATCCATATATTGAGCCCTTCTTGAAGCTAAACAACCATAATGCAATTTCCAAAGGGTTATCGAATCTCGGGTCACTCTGGGCTCACATCACCAACTACAAGTGGCCATTAACCCCGTATCAGTGTGTTTTCATCTCGATTAACTTAACTCATGACTTGCAGACTACCCATTCCTACGAAATTTGGGATATCTCGGGTCTCTTACACTAACTCAGGAATTCTCACCTTAGGATTAACGACCCTTTTTGTTTTGCCCGACACACTCTAATTATATTCATTCTTGAATCGAACTATGAGTCTTGGACGTAGTCCTTAAAGTGAGCTTCGACCCGCACTCACAAGAGTGGTGAATGGTATGCCGTGCACTCACCGCTTCGACCAGCGATGTTCTTTGTGCTGAGCCCCTTGATAATTCCATCTTTGTGACACACATCCGGGGTCCGCGCCAGGCGAATCTCGAGGTCTGCTGCTCATGGTCGACCTGTCGGGATTGACTTTCACCCTACGTCCCTGGGAAGAACATCTATACCTGGCTTCTCCCAAGGAGGCCTTAACCTCTAGAAGCCAAATCAGGGCATGTGTGGACTGCCTTGACTAAGGTCCCAATTACTAACAACTTGATGGCTGTCAACTCATCCATGTCAAGCCTGACATCAACAACCCGATAAATCACACACCACCTAAGGTCCTGCGCTCCATTTGCCTTGACTCGATCTGTCCCACGACCGTACGCTCGGCCTTTAGCTATACGTGATTCTTGAGTGCTTATAACACCAGAAACTAAAGCCAGTTCTCGGCCGTTACAAGGGTGTGGAGGAATGAACCGTATCTCTCACCGTTCTCTGACTAAATGGGCATTATCCCGAAGTCGGGATCCACATGCCAGAGGCGATCCGTCTCGCATGCCAAATCTTGGCCACGGTCACGAAACTGAGTGTGAAGCCAGTCTTACGCCTCTTCCTCGAACTAGAAGAAGTGATCTTCCTCTTGCTACAACACCCGCGTCGGTGCTCGAGCATCTCGATATCTCTCTCATGTCGGGGCCGTCCCGACCATGGGTCGTACCGTGGTGAAGTCTGATCACGCCTGGAATGGACAACTTGGCCCATTCTCGAATCTCTTGAAATCTTGACCAATCCCGAGGAAACTACGTATGTCGAAGATTGACCTGTTCGGTCTCTCCTAACTCATCCACGGTCCTCAACCTTCTCTAGGTGGTGTGGCCTCCACAGTGCGACACCGTGTCCCAAAATCTCCCCTCAGTGCTTCAAAACTCGCTTCTTGAACTTGGCGTATAGGCGATGGTCTCTTCGATGGCGTAACACAATCATAGTGGTCTCGGCCTCCCACTCGGCCGGGGTAAGTCAAAATGTCATCCCTGCGAAGACATGACAAAGCAGTCTGAATAGAGGTTTGAATACCTTATCATGAGATCCATGAATCACCATTGGCGCGTTATTGATCGAAAGACATCAAATGGCTTCGAAGTGCCCATAACATGTCCTAAGCAGCTAACTTAAGGGATATCATCTCCCTAACCTCAGGTGATGGTAACGGTCTTGAAGGTTTATCTTGGAGTAGATTCGAGCTCCTCTCGTGGTGAATAATCCTCGATCCTCGGTAATGGAGTGGATTCTTGATCCATAACCACCATTATTTGTCGTGTCGATGCCTGATGAAGGATCTTATCGCTATAGCCCGCCATGAGAACAGCCCCATGGTGAAGTGCTCGATGCGATGAAGCCCTTGTCCAATAGCTCCTGTGTTGGACTGCGAGTGCCTATGACTCAGTTGGTGCCATCATGTGGAGTGTGAGATGGGTGTAGTATCGGCGTAACTCGATATCAGTGCCCCACCCTCTGTGGAGGTAATCACAGTAGCTGATCTGAAAAACTTTGTCCACATGCCTAAGCATACTATAGAAATTTAGATCTGGTCTGGTCTCTCCCTCGTCCTCACAGGGTAGGCTCGTCCCGATCCGCCTAGCTCCTGACACACGGACTCGTATCTTTGTGCAGAGTGAAATCATCTTGCCCCACCCAAAATGAGTACCGTCCTGGCGTCTTAAAGGCGGTAACCCTCCTACGCTCTGATCGATGCGATCACACGTAAGTACATTGTGATCCATCCTAGGATGACATGAACTCCCGACATGTCCATGATCTGAGTCCCAGCAGGTAGAGTCCCGAGATCACCCCTTTCATAACCTCGTTACTATCATCCACACTATTCTCATCTAATCCCCAGGGAGAACTTCCGCCACAAAGCTCCTCTAAGTCTTGGGGTCCCTTGCCATTTCCACCATACTTGGGCCTCACGCTCTAGCTAAGGCATAGCTAGTCTAATCTGGTGGCGTCGGTAATCTCCATGGTCTAACACCTTCTACGTTCTGCATGACCAATGATGCGCCACCATGGATCTCACTCCTTATGAATGTCGGAGGATGATCTGTACTATACTCTGGAGGTTACTGGGACCTTCACGACTACTTGCTATACCGGCTGTGCTATATTTTGCCTCCATAATACCACCTCTGACCTCGGCAAAGGCGCTGATCCAAATCTTTGGTGGTGCTGACGGTGCCTGGTGGGTAACCTCCCAGGTCCTCCCATAAACTAGCCATCTCACGTATTCGAATGTATGAGATTCATTTAATTTTCATTTAAGCCCTATTCTGATGCATATAATTCTTAATAGACTTAATGACCATGAGCCGACCAGTTCATTTCTAAGTGTGTGCTCAACCACTCAATTCATTTTATTTGATAAGCTTCTAAGCTTTCCTGTTCATTTCATTATCAATCCCTAAGGTCATGGTTCCTATTAGCATTTACCCTTTTCCCTATCATTTACACCATGCATATAATTTCTGGCATAACAATCGTATGATCAAAACATGCAACATTAGGTTACATATCTCGAGAGGTCAAATGCATTGAGCACTATTCATACACCAGAATCAGGTGTATATTTCAAGTCCACACATTCATAAAACAATAGAGATAAATTTATCCAATATATTAAATCATTTATCAACAAAATTTTATTTTAGAAAAATTTCATTTTATTTTCAAATTTTGTCCCATTTTTGTTTCTATTTTTATTTTCAAAAAAATAAAAAATATTCCAATTGTTTCATTCATAAATTCTTATTCCTTGTCATAATATTCATAGTTACCGTTCATTGTATTGTTCATCGTTACTATTCAACAATGCATTCACAGTGATTTGCAATACAATATTTGTATTCTTGATACAATCATAACAACCTTGAGTACGCCTCTGTTTGCAATACTAAGGTGTATTGTCTGATCAACCATTCTAGTAGCCTTTTGTTTAATACACAGGTGTGTTACAATACAATTTTTAACCCTCTTTGCACACTCTTGCAGTACAATTTATCTTGCAATTTGAACCAATGACCTATGTTCTGATAATGGTATTACAATACACTCTCGAGCCTTCTCTCATTCACAATACATAAGCTGTGTGCAATCTGATTCATGACTAATGACTTGCAATACACCTCATGTGCAATACAATACCCTAGTCATTTGCCTCCCAAAGCCACTATGTCTGTCTGATCTAATCTTGTCTGATTTGTCTTTCTAACCCTCTCTTTGTCCCGATTTCTTCCATCTCTGATACAAATTTCTTTTTTTTTTTCACAACATATTTGACGGTAGCCCGTCTAGTTTGCCGACTTTTCTTTTCCTTTTTTTCAGTGTCATTTCCATTATTGAAGCTCAAAAAAATATTCATAAATTTTTTTCGAACACTCAAATAAAAAAATTATTTTCTTTGAATTTTCTTTAGTTTTTTCAAACTACCAAACACCTTAGAAAAATGATTTTCTTCACTTCATCCATTTTTTTTTCATTTATTTGCTACTGGAGACACAAAAAAAATACTTATCCATATTTTTTTTTTCATTCTCTAGTACACCTAAATAAATTTATTAAATTTATTTTATCCTAGTTTTTGTCGATTTGCTTGTAAACGAAAACCAAAATTTTCTCTCCTCGATTTTTTTCGTTTCTCATGTTGCCTTCACACACTGCCTCTACATCTGATAACCATCTTTGCATCCACCTGACTCAAGAAACTTTTTATGAGTTCAACTATAAAATCTATTAGAAGAATTTTATTTCCTTTTCCCGAATAAATTTGTATAATTTATATCATTATTTTCCTTTTCAGTTTTTACTCACTTGTAAGAAAAGCCCTCAAAGTGTTCTAACACCTTAAATTTTATTAAAATTCTATTTTGTCATCCAATAAGTAAATAAATTGATTACAATTTATTTCATTTCGATTACATTGTAAACTCCTAAGATTTAATTTTTCCAACATAATAAGTGCTAATTACCTAAGCACCGAGCATGTCAGTATATCCCACGAAACCATGTATAAACATCATTCATATGATCACACAATAAATCATCAAAATCCTGAAACACACCAACACATGCATGCAGTGTCTAGTTTTTGTCAGTGATTTCCTGAGTAAACTCATAGCTAAACTCAACGTGAACCATAGTGGTGATGTTCTTCTGACCTGGCCTAAGCCCGAGCCTCTGATCCTCTAGGTTTCATATGCCTATACTCTACGTGAAACCTACCCCTAGTGGTGATGGATATGACAGGGCTCCTAGTGTTCATATGCCTAAGCTCACGATCTGTTGTGGCGCCTGGGTCCAGGGTCCGTTTGACTGCAGTCGACTGCGGAATACTGCATTAGGATGTCGGGTAGCACCCGACATTCACGAAAGAATCGATGATCTCCTTTATGCGGGAGAGCTCTGCGAATCCCATCACTGTAATACTCTTTGTCAATCCAGTCGATCACCTTGATGTATCTATGTCGGTAAAAGCGGCCTCTGGGCTGATAACAATACTGTCATAATACTCAGCCAATATATCCAATAGTTTGAGTTAATCAGATTCTCTTTTACTGTATATATTAAATTCTAACATTCTGTCGTGTATACATCCTGAAACCAAAGTCACAATCCGGCTTTTCTTTAAGCTCGATATCAGGATTTAGAGTCGATCTCCTCGTCAAGCTCCACATTGCTGAAAAATGTTCCTCGACGGTGAAATTTAATGCTCGATAGTGGAATCACCACAAGTGGGCTACTCTCACTTTAAAGTGCATATCACGATGCTCCAAGAAATAAATACACATTAATGATAAATGATCCTACTTAGATATTACATTGCTCAGCTCTCATATCCAGGTCCTCACCAGAGTCCTCACTGAGCTCCCTCACTAAGCCCGTATGAGAAAGCTAGTTTCAGTAAGTTATTTGTATATATTTGTGGTCTACCCCCTTGTCGATCTAAGTGGTGGACCGTCTCCAGGTGTTTATATTTAGTGGACACTACCTCGATGTATATCAGATTGGGCGACTCAGACGATTGATATTTTATATGTGGACTACCCTCCGATGTATATCAATTGGGCCGTCTCCGACGATTGATATTTTTAGTATGGACTACCCTCCGATCATTATTATTATTTTTAGATAACCCTCCGAAACCATTCTCTCTAGAATTTCCTCATGCACTCCACTTCTATCTCTCTAGGGTTGCTTGATTATAATAAAATGCACATTGTGATGCCATTTCAATATCATATAACACATGCAAATATATCCTGATACCATATATTCACATAATTTAAAATCACCTGATCATGTATGTAATTTCACATTTTCATACAAAAATTAGCTCATTTGGGCTAATTGTCAAACCACGAACCATTCCCTTGAATCACTAAATAAAACCTTACATATTTTCACAAAAATTATTTTGTGAACACTATTCCTCAGGAATAGGTGAAACCCTAAGTTACTATTCACAGAAAAATCCTGATTCATGAGTTCACTTTGAACCAATTTCACTGACCATTTCCGGCCTCCTTGCACATGTATGATTTAACATAAATTGCACAAGTAAAAACTCAATTCGGCATTGGGCAGTCCGGTGACCGAAATGTCTCAATAATTTCCAACTCAATTCGGTCCCAGTCTTAGGACCGATCAAGCTCAACCGATTCAGAGGCCTCAAATCAACGAACATTGAAAAACACTTAAATAGAGTGTAAAACCCAGAGTAGGGAGAAACCCCTACCTCCCACAGATTGTCAAAACTCCTCAAATCAGTGTCCACCGTAGCCCGCTCCAGTGAAATGACTTTCCTTCTTGTCAGAAAATGTAGGCAGTTCGGATCTCCTATAATCTAGAGAAGGTGGACGTTCTCTCACTAGAAAAGAACGAATCTCGGCCTATTGGTTTTCTCCCCACGCTTCCCGTGATTTTGAAAGAGGATGCACACTATTCCTCTTTTGTCTTATGCACATAAATCCAAAAATGACCATTGTCCTTATTTTCCCGCTTTGACATTCGGCACCTTCTCGCCGGCCCATTTTCATCATTTCACTGCGCACTTATGGCACATGAGTACATGTTATATGTGACTTTCGTCGCATCGAAAATCGTTTCAAGGCACCTGAACCGCGATGCCTCGAAAAACGTGTCAACTCCGACTATCTCGAAATTCGACGTGCTAGCTGGATTTCGTGAGACGATTCCAACAGTACAATTTTTTTTGTCATCCGATATCTAGAGAATAAATTTTGGATTTTAACCGAATTACACGGCGTTCTTTTCCGTAAATTGAAATTTCGACTTACACCAAATGCCATTCACGTGAATGCGCCGATTCTAGACTCCGAAGATCTTTCCATAGAGTCTAAGAACATCAAATCTGAGTCCAACGAAGGAGTTATGGAAGTTGCAAGCCATGAAGAAAATCAGCAGAATATCAGAAGACCCACAAGAGAGGCTACTCAGATTTTCATTATTTTCACATATGTCAAAATTGTATTAAGATATATATGGATGGATTCTAGACTCAAAATTTCCATATCTAAGAACATGCAAACGGAGTTCTATCTAGTGCTATGGCCAGTCCAAAGTCGGGAGAGGGCTTCACATGAACAAAGGACTCCACGCGCAGTTAAGATTTTTTTTCTTCCTTTTGGTGCTCGAGAGCACCATCCAAACGGCCCCTAGGGCTCAACTAAGACCAAAACGACTCCTAGATGGAAAATAAACTTGAGTAGGAAGGTTCCCTACCCTGGGTTTTAAGACGGCTTTTCAAGACCAAAACTCGAAACCCATGGCCTCCCGAATTTTCTCGCCGACCGATGAAAAACTTGGTTTTGGTGTCCATGCGCTTGCTCCTCGATGAAGGATCCTCAATCTCGCACAATCCTCATGAACCCGGTGGGGACTCACACTCTACTGGATATAAAGTCCCTTCTCAAAACAAATAAATAAAACCGGGTGAGCTAACCCCTTTATAACTTTAATATATCTTTAATAATGTGGAAGCAAAGTGATAAATTTTTTTTTTTCTTTTCTTCAAACACTTGATTTCTTCGTAAAAATTATTAGTTTCTCTGCTTTTCTGGACTTCCCAATTTACAAAACCTCGCGAAAAACATTTAAAACACTTGTTTATAATTTTTCAATCCTCAACTTCTCTCAACTTCCGTTTGTGACTCGCCCACAAACCTAATCAAACAACACAATATATACATAACATTTATTCACTCAAATCATCAAAACATTCAAACTTTCTTCAATTCCATGCACATTTTTATCAGAAGATTTGGGCTTGAGCTCTGACTTAAGCCACCGCCACGCGTAGACTCGCCCATCGAGAGATCGCTTCATAGTTCCTTTTTCAAAATATATACATATGCAGTACATGACAAAATATTCAATATATACAATATGCAAAATGTATATACAATGAAATCACAATCGTCGCCTAATGGCTTCGACTGACCGCACAGAGGGTACTCTATCTACGCGACCCGTCTTCGGGTCCTCGAAATGTTTTTGAAACATACGGAAAAAGAATGAGCTAAAGGAGCCTGCTGAGGTACATTTTCATTAAAATAACATTTTCAGAGATATAGTTCAGTCAAATACTTATACAATTAAAAATCAATTTATGCCTTAAACTCTTCTTCTTCCTTCTCCTCTGATCCTATGATGGAACCCAGGGATAAACACACCGAACGCTGGTACCGACGGCGAGGGGCGCCTCCTTCCAACAGCAACCACTACGCCGGCTGAGAAAATCCCTGTGTGCTTTGCATAGGGTTCCAGCCATAGCACTTTATCACGTGTAAGGATATTACTCAGACACCTATTTCCTCTCCTCAGTTAGTAACTCAGTAACTTTACCCTCTAAATCCTTACACGCTTAAAGTACTTCTACGATATCACTATAATAAATTAGGGGTTAGGTAACCATCGAAACATTTCTTCCAAATACATTTATAAATCCATTTAAAACCTTTACTTTATCATTTATCGTCAATAAACATGATCACAAACTCCATCTATGGCGCCCTCAAATCCTGCTCATGAGATCCATAAAAGCTACTGGGTACTGTGAAGTCCAAATGGCATGACTAGAAACTCAAATGCCCGCATTCGCGGTTCCTAATGTCAGTTTCGGGGAACATCCTCAATATGAATCCTCAACCGATGATAACCACCTCAAATCAATCTCGAGAATACCTTAGCTCCTGTGAATCGATCAAAAGAGATCATCAACTTCTGAAGATGGATATTGATTACGCACATACCTTATTCAACTCTCTCAGAATCAATACATACCGCATGCTCCTATCCTTCTTCACAAATAAACCGTGCTCCTAAGGAGATGTGCTCTGGTCTCGATGAACCCCTGCTGACCATTTCTTCCATCCGCACCTTAAGTTCCTCTTCCACCGCAGGGCCATCCTCAGAAGGCGCTCTCGAACCTAGCCTCTGTCCCAAGGGCTAACTCGACCAAAATCAATCTCTTTGTCCGGGGGTAACCCGAAGATCATCCGGAAACACATCCGAAATTCTCGACCATCTAATGCGTCTTCCAATCTCATATCATCATCTCTCACCTCAATCGCAGATAGGCTAGATAATTCCTGATATGACTTTCTGAGCATCTTCCCACCCATCATCACGCATACATCATACTCAAGACAACATCTTCCTTACTCCCACAAAAAGTAATCTCTCGGTCCCAGCCTTTAACTTAACTTCTTCCCGAACAATCCATGGTGGCATGATGTCAAGACAACTACCCATCCCCAAGATCACATCGGTCCTTCCGATATCCAACAATAAATCTATAAACTCATGGCCTCAATAATCACTCTACAACCCATGTATACTCTATCTGCTATAAGTGAATCTCCTGTAGGAAGGGAGACTACCATACTACAATCTATGGGTCGATTCTATGTTCACTCAGGTAAATAAATTTCATTAAATAAACGAGCGAAAGTGGCAATCTGGATCTATCAAGACATAAGCATCACTATCAAAAACTTGGATAGGTAATTGCCATGACCTCCGTGCTAAGATCCGCCTCCCGTCGAGTGATCGCAAACAATTCTAGCCTGCGGTTCGAGGTCGTCCCGTCTGGTCCTCTAGATGGCCTAATTCTACCCGCCGGTCCTCTAGATCTTAGTAAATGTATGGGGCCTCTACCCGAGCTCCCTCTCTCGACTCGACCTCGACTCCTACAAGCACCGAACCATCGTCTCGTCATTCCACCCCCGATCCACTACCAAACTATCCGGTGGGCACTCTTTCGCGGCGTCCTACCGTCCGCGACTTAAAGCAACTCGGTCTCGCGCCTAATCCGCACTCACCATAATGGTTCTTCCCACACCGGTGCGCACTTCGCTTGACCCTGAGCTGCCACCACCGCGGGCCCCACTCAACCCCCGCCAGACCGTGCCCCGACCAAAGCCTCGCCGCCACCGCCCACCGTGCGGTCTTCCTCCCTCTTGAACTTCTATCGAACCTCTCAACCCACGTCACCCACTCCGTTGGCTCCTGATCAAGGTGAATGAGATTTCAACCTATGCCCTCTCAACCCTAATCAGCGCTCTACTAGCCGGGTCAGATCGTGTGTTGGCCGACGCTTACCGTGGTCCTAATCGCCGACTAAGACTCCATAACAAACCTCTGGGTCTTCGAACTTCATCCCCGATAAATGGACATATCTAACGAGCTCATAAAACGCCGTCATAATCCGTCACGAGAGTGTCCCCCGCTCCAAATTTAAAGAACCTCACCAGATCTCTGTGAATCGGGCCGGAAACGAACTTATCCGTAAACTCTTCCTTGAACTCGCGCTCCGTGACACCCTCCGGGCATTCCTCCGAACTCCGCCTCCACCACTCTAATGCTCAGCCCCGTGTAGGAGAAAGGCGCAAAAGTGACCATATGCTCATCCGTGACACTCGTGATCACCGGTAGACCCGCCATTTCCTCCAACCCATGACGGCCTTTTCCGGTCTCCCCAATCCATCATAGCCTGCGCCCAGCGCCCTCCATGGCCACCCGCCTCGTGGTCGGCTGCAATGCGCTACAAAAGTCGAGCCATTTGCTCTAAAGGTATCCGGGCCCTCCCACACCTCGTGGAGGCTGCGGCGCCCGTCTCTGCGGGTGGCACAGTGGTCACTCAGACGGCGGCGGAGGAACATAAGGCATCATCAACATATTCCTCTGGTGGTGGTACTAATGCCTCGGAGCTCTCCTGGTGGGAGGTCGGCCTCGACGACGCATTTTCTGTGAATTCAAAATTTTAATATGTCATGTAATGCATATTTGATTTTAAATCACATAAATAATTTATGCAATTTTAAAATAAAACATTAAACAATCATATGAAAATAAAATTTTCAAATCTTTATAACATTTTCAAAACCGTGGCTCTGATACCACGTTGAAGGATCCCGACCCGGATTAACCTCATGAACCCGAGGGGACCTCCCGGCACTCCAATGGGTATAGAAACTTTTCCTCAAACAGTCAAATAAAATCCATGGAGCGAACCCTTTTACAATCCTTAACATATCTTTAGTAACAATGCGAAGGGGCGGGGATAAATTTTTTTTTCTTTTTCAAACACTCGATTTTTCGTAAAAATTTAATGTGTAGCTCTCCGTTTTCTGACTTTCCCAAATTACAAACCCGGCGAAACATTTAAAAACACTTTAATCTTTCAATCCTCAACTTCTCAACCCGCTTAGACTCGTCCACAACCCAATCAAACACAATATATACACATAACATTTATTCACTTCAAATCATCAAAACATTCAAACTTTCTTCAATTCCATGCACATTTTTATTAGAAGATTTAGCTTGAGCCGACTTGCCGACCGCCTACGACTGGCCCACCGAGGATCAGCCTTTTTCCATGTAGTTCCTTTTCAAAATATATACATATGTACATATATACATGACAAAATATTCAATATATACAATATGCAAAATGTATATACAATGAAATCACAATCGTCGTCTCCTCAATGACTCGACTCACTGCACAGGAGGGTACTCTATCGGCGCACCTGTCTCGGGTCCTGAAAATGTTTTTGAAACATACGGAAAAGAATGAGTTAAAGGAGCCCAGTGAGTGTACATTTTCATTAAAATAACATTTTCAGTATATATCTAAGAAATAAATACTTATACACCAAAATCAATTTATACCAAATCCTCTTTCTTTATTTCTTCTTTATGATGGAAATCCAGAGATAAACACACCGAACAACTTTCCGGTAATCGACGGTGAGGGACAAGCCTCCTTCCAATTATAATCACTACATCATGAGAAACTCACGCTGCATGGTTCCGGGCCATAGCACTTTATCAATGTGTAAGGATATTACTTCCCACACCTATTTCCTCCCCGCTAGTAACCTATAACATTACCCCCAAATCCTTACATGCTTAAAGTACTCGGCCGATCACCATAACAAACATAGGGGTTAGTGGTAACCATCAAGAAACATTTCTTCCAAATACATTTATAAATCCATTTAAAACCTTTACTATCATTTATACATTTATGCATTTTTCTTTACTAATATTTTTAAATTTCCATAATGCCTTAACATATGCATACATATATAAACATTTACATTAACTTTTCATTTTAACATTAAAATCATTCACCTTTCTTCAAAATACATTTATAAATCCATTTAAATCCTTTAATTTATCATTAAAACACATATATATGCAAATATACATATGCATTCTTCACACATTTTTAAACTTCCATAATGCCTTAACATATGCATACATATATAAACATTTAATCTAAATACATATATTTAGCAAAGTAAACATTTATACATTTACTACATTCTATGGATATCCATATATAAACATTTATCTTAATCTTTCCTCTTTTTTCACATTAAAATCATTTACCTTTTAAAACTCAATCTTCAAAATATTAGTTTTACACTCACCGCTCATCGCTCAATCCTGGCCATTCCCGTCTAATTCCTGCTTCCCGTCCGATACTCCTTTTCATCTTTTTCAAGAAAACCACAACTAACCATTAACCATAACTTCCATTTAATCCACCATACACATTCATTTTCACCCAACCACACTTAAAAATACGTAACCAAGGAAATGACCAAATTACCCCTTTTTTTTACAAAATGACCTTAATGCCCTCTACCGATTTTACACTTGGGACTGTTTGAAATACCCATTTTTCAATGTCTTAACTCCATATTTGACACTGGTTCTTTATACTCTTTTGAAACTAAGGTGCTAAGGGTTCTTCTCCACTGAATCACCAAATCGAAGATCGTAAACTTACTTTACGTCCAAAACAACCGGGCTAATCTATGTTAAAAAACTGAACCAGAATTTGGCTTGAACATGGCCCTACTGTGAATGAATTTTTGGGCCACATAGAATCAGAATTCGACAATGTCTATTT
The DNA here is from genome assembly GCA_016808115.1 of Tetrastigma voinierianum. Classification (NCBI taxonomy): domain Eukaryota; kingdom Viridiplantae; phylum Streptophyta; class Magnoliopsida; order Vitales; family Vitaceae; genus Tetrastigma; species Tetrastigma voinierianum. Next base: position 54,403 of record JAEQBH010003047.1, on the reverse strand, counting down.
CTGGATGTTTGGTTCTCCTTAAAGTCTAGTTTAATTAGCCACTTGAATCACTCAAATCGGATAAGAAATGAAAAAGTTATGGCTAAAATACAAAACCTGGTCGAAATAGAAAATGCAGCATTTCAGATCGAGATCGGCTTCCTAAAATGCCTTAATGTGGGCTTCTTTCGTGATTTTTTTCTTTCCCATATTTTTCCATCCAATTCAACTCTATAGTCCATATACACTTCAAACCATTTCATTTTCATCTTGACATCTCTTTCTATTCAAATCCTCTTCACTACTTATCTTCTTTCAAACCTTTCCAATGAATTCCTCCCAATACATTCTAATACGCTATAACCCATACACAACTCCAAACATCAGCATTCATTGCTAGTGGCTTGTCTAAACCCTAACTCAATTACTTGAAATTTAAAAAAACTATGAATCCATACAAAACTATAAAATCTCATCTAGTTCCATACCTTTTTTGCTTTTCCTCCTTCTTTTCTTCTTTCTCTTCTTCTCCTCTTTCTTCTTTCCTTTCTTCTCTTTTCCTCTTCTTTTCTTTCTTTTCTCTCCTTTTGCTCTCTACGTTTTTCTCTCAAAATGAGAGACCAATGGGATATTTTGTTTCCCCATGGGCCATGTTTGGCCAAATCATTTTTGGGCTTATTTTCCCATTTTTTCTAGTTAGTCCTTCCATCTTCTACTATTTCCATTCCAATTTTCTCATATTATACTTTGGCATCCCATCTTTGCATCTTATTCCATAATAGCATATAACCTTATTATTTTATGCCTTTTATGTCCTAAAGTGGTAAATGACCACTATACCCTTGTCTTTATTATTAATTCCGGGTTTCTCGTTTTAGTTCCCGAAAATTTATTTGCCTTTTTAATATACCCTACAATGCTCTCAAACTATGCAGGATATTTCCTTTGGGTGTTACACTCGATGAGTATTCCGATTTTAAGTCTTGGCCCTACGCGAGACGACCACGCGAGCTCCGTAGATTTTAGAAAGAAGTCAGAGCTTCTCTCTCTACCATTTCAAAATCTGATTTTTGGGAGATCTTTCTCCCAAATGAGATTTTTCCCCTTATACTTTGAACAGTATAGAGAGAGAGACATGATAGCATTAAGAAAAAAAAAAAATGTTACCGCTCACGCCGCACCATGTGTTCACTGTCCCGTCTGCTTCGTCTCGAACGAATAATTTATTTTTGGGGCTCAATTTATTTTAAACGAACTTAACTTGCCATTTCCGATCTCGGAGATTCGTGAAAATATCGTCTACGGAGTCACCGAGACTCACCACCTAGAAAACGTTAAAACCCGACATCCTGCACCGGTTTAAACTTTTCAGTCACTTCTAGGATTTCCCCGCGACCTAATCCATTGGTGCAGTCCGTTTCATCATCCGAGAAATAGAGAATTTTCTAGGCTTCCTTGAGCCATTCCAGCAATTTTACTATTCTTGACATTTTTCAAAAAATTTTAAATTTTCCCGGGTTTTACATAAATGGTGGTTAGTATATGTACAATGTAAAGTAACCTTTTTTTTTCTTACAATTTAAACATAACATGCAAAATTATATTATTAAACATAAATGAATTATTTCAACTAACAATATAATTTTATTTCCAGACTAATTGTAGCATAATCCTCATGTATAAATAATGTGTTAAATTCTTAGAAATTTGTAAAATTTAGGCTTCACTTATTTTAGTATCATACAATCAAGTTATATTACCATTTAAAATCTAAGATAAAACCAAATACTTGTCATTTTCATTAATTCCATGCATGTAACTATTTTTTAATCAACACCACCTAAATGAAAGGAATGTAAAATGCATTAAAAAAAAGGAGTAGAAAGAAATGGACTAAGAAACCCATATTTTAACCATATTTCTTCATTTTCCTCTTTTTTTAAGCATATTATTCATAGTACATTCTCAAAAATTTAGACTCTTCAATTTTATACTACAATGTTGTATTTATGGTTATTGATTCATCCATAAGTTGGTGGTAATATTGTAGCCAACGAAATTTAAAAAATTAGTTGCCAGAAATTCAACCTTTTAGAACACAGAAATGATAAGTGACCAGAGATTGATTGTTATATTAGAAACATAAAATATTTCTTACATGCTTCAAAAATATTGTAGTTTTTTTATATTAATGGTACTATGGAAAAAGCAAGCTTAAAATGTTCCATGGTTCATTAAAGATATCTTCTCTTTTTTCAGGAAAAACCTTGCAATATTTGGATGGTTTTAATTCATCCACAGGATGGATTGATCAATATATGTGAAGTGCAATAATCTAAAGATAAAATGAATCCATATATAAACATATAAAAGATCTTAATTAAAATGGTTTGGTCAATTACGATTGCATGCATATGTGAAAGAATAAATTCAACAAGGCATATATAGAGAATTTATCGAGGAAATAAAAAGCAATTTTGACTTTTGATCCTCAAAAAATCTGATATGTTTAGGTTGTTAATATCTATGCTTGAATTAAGTCTTAAATTCCACTATTTACTCTTCACTCTTTACATTTTCTACCAACTTGATATGATATTTATAAATAAGTTCATGAATATCAAGACTTGTTATCATAAACATATACTCTCTCTCTCTCTCTCTCCCCCTATCTATATATATATATATATATATATATATATATATATATATATATATATATATATATATATATATATATATATATATATATATAAGGTATACTTTAATTACATAATGAAATTATGAAATAGAAATACATGTACATAACTATTACTTGTGGTAACTTGTGTGGAGAAAATTAAGGGAATATTACTCTATGGATGTGCATATGTTTCTATTTGGGGTGCTGAGTCCTGGACCGAAAAGGAGATAGACAGTAATAGGGCATTAAATGGCTATAATAGAGCATTGCTCTAAGATTATGATTATGATTATGATTATTCAGATGTTTTTCTTCATTTCACACTATTTCTTGGTATATAAGATGTCAATTGCAAGAAAATCGTAAATCTAGGATGTGCCTCTCATTTTTAGACGTAGGTATGGATGTCTAAAAACCAAAATAGGATAGACAGGTTATAATCGACAGGGAACAGAGGCATTCAAATGAATATAATTGACCATTGATTGAATATTATGATTAATCATTTGTTTTTCTTTCCCAAGTTTTTTCTTCCATTTCCTTACAATATTTTCTTTGGTATAGAAAATACTTTTTTTCTTAGTCAATTGCATGAAAACCAAAGTTTTATTCTAGGGTAACAAATTTTTATTCCATACAATTTTTTACTAAAACTCATGGTTTTAGAAGTTTCGGGGTTGTGCTTCCACTCTTGTTGCCAAGAGTGTCAGAGCTATGTGTTTTCATCTTCTCTTTTCGTTTTCATTTGTCTTTAAGAAATGTTCTATTTATAAAATTGATGCATTCGACCTTAACCATACATGACACTATATACAAAACTAAATTATAGGAGATGTATTCTTTTAAATAAACTAAGGTTTAATAAATTCTAGATATTTGAAATAGCAGTTGTCCCTTTACATGAACACGATTAAAAAAAATTGTTGACTTAAATTTACACTATACATTTGATACTTCTATTGGAACCTATAAGGTAACTCGGATGAAGCCATATATACTTTCTCAACCATCAAACATTGGATCTCATTTTGAAAGTTTCTTCGACTCATCTAAGAAAAACTTCCAATCAACTACTATTAAAGTGGGATTATTAATAAGACATGGATTTTTTTCTCTTTTTTGAAACAAATGTAAGGTTACTAGAGTTATTGACACTTTGATAACTCGGATGCCTCAAGACATTTGGTCAGGATTGGTCCATATTTGTGTTAGTTCATTGGCAACCTTAGTTGACATGGAGTTGGTTAGAAGGCTGTGGAGTTTCCTGTGTTTTGTCACAGGTTATTAGTTGAAGAACAAACCCTATCAAGCTAGCTTATATGTCAATTAAAAGGTGGTAAGTTGAGTCGTATGAGGAGAAAGGAGGAGGGTTGAGTGTGGTGTGACCCTCAAAAGAGAGAAAGCTAGAGAGAGGTTAATAGGAGAGAGGAAGTCACTTGTGTAATGACTCTACATGCTATGTGACTGGACATGCATGTACGAGTACGCACTTGATTGGACATGCATGAGTTTATGAGTTTTAAACCGAGCTGAAAAACCCATTGTTTTCTCTCTTCTCTCAACTTGTTCTTGATGCATCAACCTTAATAATTGGTGCGCGGAGCGAGGATAGAACATGCAACCTTCAAATCAGCCAAAACTTTTCTTCATCAAGAACGACATATCTTGGTCTCTGTGTAATCTCCAAATGACCACAACAAGTTCGAGGTGGACAAATTCAATTTGAGAGAATGACTTTAAATTTATGGAATAAAGATGAAGGCCCTATTGGTCCAACAAGGTCTCGCCCATTGATGAACAAAACCATGGTGAAACTCAATCTAACAGAATATAAGACCCATGACATCAAGAAAAGGCTCACAATGCCATCTTATTGTCCCTAGGCAATGAAGTGCTTTGAGAGGTATCAATTAAAATAAAAGATTTGGTCATGGGAAAAGCTACAAGACTTGTACATGAAGAGGTCCTTGGCTAACCGACTGTATCTCAAGAAATAGCTATACACACTTCAAGTAGAGAATGACAAGGACTCCAAAATCACCTCGGTGACCGTAACAAGGTGATGTTAGATTTAATCAAGATCGAGTCAAGATCTATATGAGGACTGACCGCCATTCTTCCCTTTCAAATAAATCTAACAAAAACTTATGAGCATTTTGTGAAACTATAATGGATTTAATTATTTGAAGCCCTATAACTCCTCTTAGCCTGGCTTAACCCCCTCTCAAGTCTAAGCCCTCAAGGGAAGATGAGAGAGTACTCCTTATGAGCAAAATAGATTATGCTAATATGGTTGGGAGCATAATGTATGCCATGCTCTATACTATATCGAATTTGGCATATTCCATAAGCATTGTGAGTTGGTTTGTGGAAAATCCTAGTAAGGTCCATTGGCATGCCTTGAAGTGGGTAATGATGTATATTTCGTGCTCCTTAGACCTGGGGACTCATTTATAAGGGAAGAAACTTTGAGTCCAATGTTTTTGGATATGTAGAGGCTAACTATGCATCTTGTCTTGGCACAAGGAAATCGATCTCATGTTAAGTGTTTCAAATATGTAGAGGAGAAAGGAGCTGGAGAGCTTCACTCATTAGGTTGTGTGGTTCACTCAACCATAGAAGCAAAATATTATATCGCTTACAATGGATTCATTCCAGCTAGTTTGGGTGTTTGGTGCTTCGTGATCACAAAATTTATAAACCTAAAGACCCTAGCTAAAGTATGATCTATCAGAGCTATAATGGTTTGCGGTCGGCCCAAGGATGGATATTCTACTTAATTGCCAAAAGCTGCAAAAATTAAATTAAATAAAAAAAGTGGATTTTTGTGGATTTTGATTGATCAAAGAGAGTAAAATTGAATTTAATAACGGATGGAAGGGCTTCTGGGAGTTGCGGCTCTCACTAAGTCACTTGGTTTCCTGAGTGATCAAAGATAATTAATGTCCCAATTTCTCAAGAAGAGAATCAATATATAGCTTATCGCCAAATCAAAGTAGGTGGTTCTCAAGAATTAAAATGATGTCCAATCCTCTTATAGTAATCAATCTCGCAGTGCACCTCCAACTCCTAGGTTCCTAACTCACTATTCCGCATTAAACTTAAAAGAGGTATCTAGTCATCTACACTAGATGAAAGGATGTTAGCTAACTATCCGATCCAATTAAACTAAGTGGCCGATGAGAGGAGACTAAATAAAGAATAGACCTAGGTCCGTCCAACTGTTTGAGATGTGCTTCTAGGCTTGATAAATCCTACCTATTCGGGAGTTCTTTTAAAACAAAATAGTCATATCTTTGGTTTGAAGTGCATACCTCCTTGATCACCTTCAACTTCGTGCCTTAGATCCACATTATCCCTAAGAGATGAGTTTACTCACTTATTCTACAAAGAAGAATGCACTGAACAAGAAATAACTCGTGCACATATGAGAAAATAGTTAAAAATTTTAATGAAAGATCAGTATGAAATATTATAAACTTAGAATCTAACTACTTGGCTATATATATATATATATTTTTATCACATCCTTCCTATATAAATACATGAAAACACGTACTTAGTGCTTTTTAGGGCAAGTTACATAGTTCCCATAAGCTTTACAACCCTTTAGGAGGCCCAAAAATGGAAAGAACTCAAAGAGGAGTCGCCTTTGACGTAATACACTTCGCTATTCTCACTTACTAAGGTGAGACTTAAAATTGGCTCACTCCTATGATGAGAGCCAAAATTCACTCATTGTGGTGGTGAGATCCAAACTGCTTTCACATGCCTTATGCTTTCTTTGCCTCCTCAACTTTCATTCGAGTCTGGGGACTCGTATATGTTGATCTCTGAGGCTCCAAGATGCCATTAGATGTCCCATTGCTCCACTTCTTTGCCCTCACCTTATGGTGAAAGCCAAAATTCTCTCACAATAGGGGTAAAAGTCCTCTTGCTTTTCCCATTGCTCCTTGCTTCTTTTCCTTTCACGTGCATTTGGTCAAGTCCTAAACTTGTCTAAGATGATCTAAAAAGCTCCAAATCCTGGCAGAGAGGCCTGGACGTCTCATTTCTTCACTCCATGCTCCAAGAGTAAAAAAGATGCCTAAAAGGCTTCAAAATAACACAAAACTCTAAGGAAAATTAGTAATAAGAGTTCAAGACCAACAATTTGCATAACTGGATAAGTACTATTCCAAAGGACCCAAAAATGTATGAATTAGGTGTTCAAAAATATCACTTATGAGTAGTAATCATATAACTGAAGGAATCAAGAACACACTATGGCTTAAGGGACTAGTACAAGAGCTATGAATACCTCGTCTGAGTGTTATACCACAATATAAAATCACCATGATGTTCCTCATCAAAAACCTAGTATTTCTTGCCAAAAGGACTAAATGTATAGACATTAAACTACACTTTGTTAGAGGTTGTGAACAAAGGAGTAAAGGTGAAGAAAGTACTCAATGAAGACAATCCAACATATGCCTCATGAAGGTTCTACTTGGTTACTAAGTTCAGCTTATCACACAACTCAAGAAGATGCCTCTGTGATAGGTGGAGGCACAGAGCTAGATAAAAGCAAATAGAGACCAAGGTGAAGTATTGTGAGGATTAGTCCATATTTTCTTCAGTTCATTGGCAAGCTTAGCTGGCATAGAGTTGGTTAGCCAATTGTTGAGTTTTGGTTTGCACCATTTGGTTGGTTATCTATTACAAAAAAAAAAAAAAAAAAAACTCTAGTGAAGCAGACTTATATGTTAGTTAGAGAAACTGATGGTGATATGAGTCAAGGAGCAAGAAAGTGAGGCGTAGGGTTTATTGTGGTGTGACCCTCATAAGAGAGAAAGTTAGAAAGTGTGACGCCTAATTCCCGGGGTCTCGTGACTACCCGCCAACTCCGCGGACATTAGTGGATGTCGGGGTTACCCACGCCACTCAGTGACCCAGTCTCCTTTGTACGGGGAGCTCTACCCAAATACAACACATGTATATAACCTGTCCCAATATACAAAGCGACTACACAGGGTCTCATATACAACTATACCAAGTAAAAATGACCTCTTGGGCCCCTGCATTATACTCACAACATATATCCCAACTATCCAATATAATCCATCACATGAGTAAAACACTCGCCCATAACCAATAATTACAAAACATCCCAACTATATATCATAGTTACAAGAGTTAATGATCTACTTATACAACACATATATTAAAATGAAAACATTCTAATACATGCAAAACCATCAAAGCCACATTCACTTTCTTCTAAACGGTCATGATGAACCCGTCCCTCACGCCCCGGTACTGCAAAATAGCATCCTCGATGCAGTGAGCCAATGCCCGCAGTGGAATCACCCTAAGTACTACTCTCCACCTAAGTGCATATGCAATGCTCCAAAATAAACACACATTCAAGCAAATGCATGATCCTACTGGAATGTCTAACTAATCATCTCATATCCCGAGTCCTCCCCGACTCCCTCACACTTGCCTAAGCCACCTATGAGAACCCTTAGTTTTATTTGTTTGTGGACAACCCTCCGATGTATATATCAATTGGGCCGACTCCGACAATTGATATTATGTGTGGACTACCCTCCGATGTATATCAATTGGGCCAACTCCGACTATTGATATTTTTAGTATGGACTACCCTCCGATCAATATTATTTTTTTAGACAACCTTCCGAAACCATTCTCTCTAGAATTACCTCATGCACTCACTCCTATCGTCCTAGGATACCCCAGTGCATATGGAATGCATGATGCCAATTCCATTACAGTCTATAACACATGCAAATATATAATCATGCATATATTCACATAAATTTAAATCACACAATCATGTTATGTAATTTCACATCAATTTCATCACATCAAAATTAGCTTACGTGGGCTAATGATCAAACACGAGTAACTCGATTTGAATTACTCAACCAAACACATTATTTCAAGAAAATTATTTTGTGAACACTATTCTCTGAATAGTGAAACCCTACATTATTCCCAAGAAATCACCAATCATAGGTTCACTTAGTGAACTCGAATTTCACGGCTATTTCCGGCCTCATACAAACCAACACATGATTTATGGCATAAATTCATGAAATAAATGCCCAAACAGCCCCTCACGTCCACACTCCAAATCGTGGACTCGTCCAATGGCTAAAAATTTTATCACCCGGCCCCAAGTTTCGATCAATCAAACGGCTGTTCAAGGCCTCAAACAACCGAAACATTAACATAGCTCTTAAACAAAGCTGCAGAAAACCTAAGTAGGGAGAATCCCCTACCTCCTGAGTTTGTCAAAACTCAAATCCCGTACCACGCGTAGTCTCTCCGCGCAGCGCCTTTCCTTCCTCCCGAAGATTCCTGACTACGGACAGACGATATTCCCAGAGAATAAGTGGCCTCTCTCTCTCTAGAGTTTAAAATCTGGACCACACTGCATCCTCCCCTCTTTGTCCTTCATGTTTTTCCCTTTTCTAATTGGAGAAGACAAGCACTATTCGCTATTTTGGCTTTTTCTAACTTAAAACAATTCCATTAATACCAATTACAAGTCCTTTTTTCCTGGGGCTACATCTTGCACTATCTCTGGCCAGTCCATTTTCTTCATCATTTTCTCTACTCATGCCACTTATGGCACATGAGTACGTGTTATATGTGACTTTCGTCGCATCGAAAATCGTTTTACGGCACCCGAACCGCGATGCCTTGAAAAACATGTAAATTCCGACTGTCTCGAAATTCGACGTGCTAGCTAGATTTCGTGAGACGATTCCAACGGTGCAATCCATTTCATCATCCGAGATCTAGAGAATAAATTTTGGATTTTTAACCGAAATTACTATTTTGTAACCAAAATTACGATTTTTGCCCTTTTTCCGTGAATTTGAATTTCTGGTCTAAGGTAAAGAGGTTATCAGAGAGAGGAAGCTCACATGTGTACTGACTCTACATGTGATCGACATGCATGAGGCTTATGCAGGGCCTGAGAACCGAGCCCCGATGCTTACAACCCCATGAAATAAAGAAACCCTTTTCATTATTCTCTCAACTCCGTTTGATGCGTCCAACTTAATAAATTTCATAAGATTTAAACTAAAAATTATTTTCCTACAAAAGCATTGTCTAATGTTTTGTTAAGAGTATAGAGGTGACTAGGAAAATAGTTGTTTCATGATGTCATTTATAGTTACCAAAAGCTCCTAATTTGAGAAAATTCCAAATTTATAAGCTAGATTGAAAACATAGCTACATTCAACTAATCTTACACCTTGGCTCCTGGATAAATGTTTAGGAGACATTAAAATAAAAGCAAGGAATTGATTAGATCCATTGAAAATTTTCTTCTTTCAAATTTTATAGATAACAAGTCATAGAGATGTAGCATTATGGGTGTACTATATCTCTATTTTACGTCTCATTTATTTGGTCATTATTGAAAATCAAGTAATCGTAAGTTTTTAGTTTTATTACAAAAGGTTTACTATATCCTACCCATAACTTCATTTATTATGTCACATTTTCGACTTAATCCATTTGTTCATCACTAAGTTAAAAGAAAAATTTCCTTTAGCTACCATTCAAGGAAGGCTATGACTATATTTGTAGCATTTTTACATCAAATGGTTGTAGCCATCCCTTGTTTTTAATGTTAAACCTCTCTAACCTTTCTATAGAATCAATATAATCTTATTTTACAACTTTTCTTGTATGTGTTCCAAATTTGGGGAATTATAACTTAAAATAAATTCCATTCCTAAGGTCTTCGACACATCTACTTTTGGTCTTCAAAGTGCCCCTAAGCAAATCACACAGAACTAAGAGAATGTTTTTGTACTATATTTTTCTTTAAATTATAAGCATATCTTCTACTAGTTCTAAAATAATTTTGATGCATCGTTACTGTATTAAGCTTGAGGATCTTTATTCTTCATTTTTTTCTTATCTTTGTATATATATATATATATATATATATATATCGACTTGTTGACCATCACATTGTAACATAGATTTTTAACTCAAAATGTGATTGTGTCATAGTTTACCTGCACCATTTACTACTTAATTAAGAAGAGGTGTTACCTTCACATAGTTACATAGATTTTTAACTCAAAATATAATTATGTCACAGTTTACCTGCACCTTTTACTACATAATTAAGAAGAGGTGTAAAAGTTTGTTTTTAACTCAAAATGTAATCGTGTCACAGTTTACCTACACCATTTACTACTTAATTAAGAAGAGGTGTTAAAATTTGTTCTACAGTAGAAATTGTTACTCTAAATTAATTTTATGATTAATAACAAGTTGTTGAAAGAAATTTAGTGATCATTTTTAACTTTTAAGTAAATATTATGCATTATTGAAATAAGATTGCATTTGTAAGTTAAGAACACAAAGATTTAATATGTTGATGAACAAGCTGGGATTCTTGAACACGAAAAACCTTGAATGTATACATAAATACATTCATACATACATGCATACTATATATATATATATATATATATATATATATATATATATATATATATATATATATAGTATATATATATATATATATATAGTATGCATGTATATATATATATATGGATGGTGTTGTTAATAATTTTAATGCTAATTAAAACAGTTTGTCTTGCTATGAAGCCATCTAGAGATGCAATGACCACTAGTTAATCATATAAAAAGAAATTCAAATCACCTAATTAAAAATGTATAAAAGAAGGTGTAGTAGTATAGTGAAACCATGTGTCATCCACTAGATTTCTTAAAAATAATATGTAATTATTAAGAGTGAACAATATGAACTATGATAATAAGATAGTTACAACTGAACTAGATGAACAAGAAACTGAACTGATTCTAGACTAATCTCTTAACCACTTGAACTAAATATAAAAGGGTCTATATAGAGCATGAGGAGAAGAAGTTTGTAGTGGTCAGTTAGTTGATTACTGTGAGGGTGATTCGTTTATCACCCCTGCTTCACAAAGAATTTATTGAGAGCTTCTTACGTAATGTACAAAAAGGAGTAGTAGGAAACGCTTTGTAAGAATATCAACAACTTGATCGCTGGACTAAACATAAGTGGCACACATCCAAATCACGGTGCAAAGACTCCTCCGAATGAATAGAAAATCAAGTTTAATGTGTTTGGAGCGGGCATGGAAGACTATATTCTAAGGTAAATGAGTTGCAACTTGGTTGTCAGACTAAACAACAGGTGTAGAGACAAGGAAACCAAGTTCTCAAAGGAGTGGGATCAAGTAGGGAGACCGTACTCGTGACTCACATTTAGCACTCCATTCGACACAATTCATTGCTTTTAGAGGAAGATCAAGATATGAGATTGATCCAAGGTAAACACAAAATCCATTGGCGTCATTGATCATTAGGATACGATGCCTAAAATAGTGATCACTATAACCTTGAAAATCCAATGTGGACGATGGCTGAAGTAAGGCCATGGAATAAGTTGTCCTCAGATAATTAGTATTCATTCAGTGTCATCCAATAAACATCAATAGGGAGTGCCATGAACTGACATGCCTTATTAACAACAAAGGATATATCCGGATGAATAAGAGTAACGTACTACAGTGCCCCTACCACACTTAAGTACTCATAGGGATTAGAGAGGGGAACACCATGTGTTTGAGATAAGGTGCAACTCAAGTCCTCGAGTAGGAGTAAATTTTGAGTCTTGTAAGTTAGTACATGGAGAAGATCCTTAATACACTTACTTTGATTAAGGTACATACCAGCCCCATTTCGGTGAACCTGAATGCCTAGGAATTATGAGATCTCCCTCAAACAACAAATGATAAAGGAATTATGAAGATAAGAAATAAGTCAAATGGATAAGAGCGGAGCCGGCTTACTATTAAACCAAAATATCATCAATATACACCATCACCATAATTGTATCCATAGCAATACATACATGACTAATGAAGTATCTACCCAAGAAGGTTGAAAGATAAATTGCAATAAGTCAAGGATGAGTTTTTGGAACCATGGTCTAGGGGACTGCTTAAGGCCATAAAGAGCCTTATTCAAATGGAAAGCATGATTTGGAAAAGGAGAGTTGATGAACCAATGAGGTTGGATCATAAACACTTCTTCTTGTAGTTCATTGTAGAGAAAAGCATTCTCTACATCAAGTTGACACACTTTCCAATTGAAGGAGACTGCCAATGTGACGCCCTAAAACCTAGGGGTCCCGTTGACAACCCGTTCACTCGCGGAATACCTATGGGTATCGCATATCTCGATACCACCCTATCGCATCCCATTCACCGAGATCCATTCATGCATATATATTTTAGAAAACTACACAAATTTATTAAAACAGTCCATAAGAGTTCGAGTTACAACTCTCTTATATACAAAATATTACATGTAAAATCATTTTTTTTTTTTTACAAAAAGGTTTCTCAAAGCCACAGTTCGATTTTCTTCACACCTGCGATCCCGGATGAGGGTCAACCGCTTGTACATAACCTGCACTTGAAAGGGGGTCCCACGACGGGGTAAGCAATGCCCAGTAAGGATAACTCCTACAAGGGCTACTCCCCACCTAAGTGCGCATGCAATGCAATGTTCACACAATAATACACACATCAACATTCCAATGAAGAATATGCCAATTCTACATGGAATCCAACATGCCATGAAATGAGATGAGACTCATCATGCCCTATGTTCCGAGTCCTCACCGACTCCCTCACACATGCTTATGTCAAGTATGAAAAACCGTCATTCTGGATGACATCCAATGATCATTTTCAAAACCAATTTCTTTTGTTTTTAAACCAAAAGCTTTTTGGATGATACATCACAATAATCATTTTATATTCAAAATCCATGCGCTCGTTTGGGAGCGGATTTTGGTGTCTCACCATGGGCCCAGAAACCCAAACACTTTGCTTTCACCGGGACTATGTTCGACCATAATTGACGGATTTTTTCACCCGAGGGGGGATCTATCCCTTCTTGCTGATACCCGACACATATTTTTTGTTTCATGCAACAGTGCGACTTTGTTGGACGTTGTCCCATTTACCGAGCCCACCTAATCAAACACCAAACGCAGTGTCGATTTACCAACCATACACTCACACCCATGAAATGCGATGTTTCCCTTGCATATGCAATGCAAAATGCCACTGCATGTTATCTCATGTTACATGTATAATATACTACATGTAACAATTTATAAACCGTACTTTATGCCAAGTACCATGGATAATTATATCCAAAGCATAGAATTTACATTTATTCGTGCTAATATATATAACACCAATATATCAACATATTTACAACACATTCAACATGTTATAAAATTTCCAACAATAACACACAAAAATAGTCCACACAAACTAGCCATTCTCACATAAATCCTACATACTCCATTTTGAAATAATTTGGACTCACCCAGAATTTCAAATTTTTATTTTATTTTTATTTTTTTTTAAACAAATTTTAAGATCACATTAACGACTATAATTCAGCCATGAAGTGTCTCAAACTCAGCTCAAAAAACAGCCATTAACGTCGAAAAACTCAGTCCCATGGTCACGAACCACACCGCCATTTACGTATCTTAGATTAAGAGGAATCTGTAGAAAAACCCTACCTCTTTTTTTTTTCGCACTCCATCAGAGCCTCATCGAGCAGACCAACTTTAATTCTCAAACTAACTACTTTCGACCGTCTAACACCGACAATCGGAGCCCTGGCCCTTCTTTCCCTTTATCCTTCCCCACGCATTCGCTTCCTCCTCTTGTCTTCCTCCCTTTTTTTCTTTCATTTCTTTTCTTTCTTTTTTTTCCTCATTTCTTTGTTTTTCCTTTCCTTTCATTTTTTCTCCTCTTTATTTTATTTTCCTTTTCTTTCTCTCCCTCCACCGAATTCCTTTTCTATTCCTGGTTTGATCCAAGCGAGAGGAAACTCACTCCTTCTATTCTTCTCACTTTTACGATCCATGTTCCATGTGCTATGTGTCACATGGACACATGCAGTAGGTGGCGAATGCCACACCACATGACTCTCATGCCATGTGTACTCCTCTAAGCTTGCCATATGGCATTCATATGGTCGAAATACGTGAAACTCGCGATCTTGGAATCCAAATCCAAATTTGATCAGCTAGGATTTCACGATACGATTCCAACTGGGTGAAGTCCGTCGTTATCCGAGATCTAGAAAATTTTAGGGTTTCAACCTGCTACTTCCTAACGATAAATTACCGTTTACTCATTTTTTCGTAGGGTCTGCATTTTTCTCTTGCAAGTTTTATGCCTAATGTCAATATCAAATGGATTTGAGACGCCTTAAATCCCGAGGGTTCCATCGACCACCGTCGACCTAAGAACCCGTGTGTTTATATCATGAGACCATATGAGTAAAAAGGCCACGTAGGTCCATACAACCATACTCATCAAAAGCATACATTTTTATAGATTCAAGAGTTATTACATCACTCTTAATACAAAACATATATTAAAACCATTTTGTTCTAATATATACACAAAACATGAATCAAGGCCACAGTCCGGCCCGCTTCATAATCTTGGCTACTAAGGAGCTGGCCTTCTCCCGGGATACTCCCGCACCAAATAATTTTCCTTGGACAGGTGAGCAATGCCCGCAGCGGAACTATCCTACACGGGTTACTTCCCACGGCGCTCATGCACGACAAACCAACATTCCGCTGTAAAACATATATGTTCTACTCAAATGTCTACATGAAATAGATGAGAATGTGACTCACCCTTTCCCACTTCTCGAGCCCTCACTGACTCCCTCACGCATGCCTAAACCAAGTATGAGAAAATACTGTTTTCAAAACAAAAGGTTTTTTTTTATGAAAACATAATACCGAGGTTCAGAAAATCTATCGACAATCCCCTGAGGTGAATCACAAGTAACTCTCCAACAATACTGGTCTCCTCGAGATGAACTCGTTGACAACCCTTCGAAAATCTTCCTTTGAAATCCATTTGGCAACCACGTTTTTCCATGTCATGCACTCACACCTATTATTCTAGGTTATCCCAGTGCATATGAAATGCAATATGCCATTTCACAGCAATTCATGTTAATATATTAAGCATGCATATATTAACAGAATTTATACACAATCAGCATGTTATTCATTCATACATAACAATAACATAAATTAGCTCACATGGGCTAATATACAATCCGGTAATCCATCTTGGAACTGCCCAAACATCACACAAATAACACAACATGTTATTCAATCAAGCAATAACATATCCACACACAAACAAATTCACTCGCCTGTGATCTGAGAAACCACTCTAGGGATTTCTTCACTCAGTCCAAATCTTTTGGAACCGAAAACATGGACATCCAGGCCTCAAGATATCCCTATCCATTAAAATGGATCTTAGCCAAAAAATAAAACAAGTAGGAGAAAACCCCTACCTCCCGGAGTTTGTCGAAACTCCCCAATACTCCGGTGACTCACGTAGCCTTGGGTGCTGGATCAACTTTCATTTTGTCTCGCCGGTCGCCGGTCCGATCACGGAAATCTAGAGAGAAGTGAGAGCTTCACTCTAGAATCTTCCTTTTCTTTCCTCTTCTTTTCTCTCTCTATTTTCCCCATCCAATCACGGCCAAGTTAAGAGAATTGTCTTCTCACTTCGCTACATGTCACCCTTAGTGGTTACCTCGATTACACCCATCCCTTATCCATCTACCATGGATTTTCCTCCAATGGCATGATGCCATGTGTCTCTCATGACCCACACTCGAGCCTACGTTTGACTCCTTCCGCACATGACACATGGCCTCTTGAGTCACCTACTAAATGTGCCAAGTGTCCCGCACCCTCTCTGCACCTCGGAAAACGTGAAATTTCTGACCGTCCCTAATTCACTTAATTTCCAATGTGATAGCCAGATTTCGCGACGATTCCATCGGTGAACTCCGCTTCACACTATCCGAGATCTAGAAAATTCCGGATTTTGACTAAATTACTATTTTACTCCTTTCTAAAAATTAGAATTTTCTCGGTTTTATACATGGATAAAGGCAAGATATAACCACTAGATCGCATATATCAAAATAATCTACACCAAGTGTCTGAGAGTAGTTCCAGCCATTGTATAGCCTCTCGAACTTTGCTAACTGTTTCATCTTGATGGTATTTCACTTAATATGTCTATTGACGACCAACAACTCGAGCCCTAGGAGGTGCTTCAATAAGGGACCAATTAATTTTTTCATAAGAGCATTATATTCACTTTGCATAGCTTGAACACAAACAACATGCTTGGATTCTTGAATATTGTGACTCCCCGATCCCGGGGGTCCAGTTGACAACCCATCAACCCGCGGAAAACCTGTGTGTCTCATATCATGAGACCCATACATGAGTAAAAATGGCCACTTGGGCTACACATCATACTCACCAAACATTTAAACCAACTATATCACAATAGTTCAAGAGTTGTTAAGATCATTTTAATACAAACATATATTAAACATGAATTTTAACACATGTTTTATGTATGATATTCATCAGTTTCATGTCGGTTTTCTTCTCAAAAGCGCCCTAATGAGCGCCGCCTTTCCACACTCCCGCACTCAGTTGGATCTCAATGACTGGTGAGCAATGCCTGAATAAGATAATCTCCACATGGGTTACTCCACTTGCTACACACGTAATGATTCGAACAAAACATTCAAGCAAATATACGATCCTACTTGAATGTCTACATGATATGGACGAACGCCACCCACTTTCTCTCAAACTTCTCGAGTTCTCACCGACTCCCCACCATGCCTAAATAAATGTAGAGAAAACATCGCTTTAAAACAAAAGGTTTTTTGCTCGAAACATACCACCAGCTCGTAAAATCTATCGACGTGTAAACTTTCCTGCGCTTAATTTGTCGGATAATCCTCCGAAACAATTCACGGGCTCCTCCGACGTGGAATCACGGACAATCTCCCAACCCAATTCTCCGGAAAATCTTCCATTGAAATTCCTTTCACAACCATTTTCATTTTTCATTTTCTTTCATGTCATGCACTCATACCTATTATTCTAGGTTGCCCCGGTGCATATGAAATGCATTATGCCATTCTCATGCAACACATGCCAATATATCATCATGCATATATCGACAAAATTTACATTATACATACCACATGTTATTTATTCATGGCAATAACATCAAAATTAGTCATACGGGCTAATTAACAATTCAACTCCAGAATGGCTCGTATTAATAATTATATTTTTATATATAATTCAACATCACAACACATTAAATTTATGTAATAATGTCACATTATCTTCCACACAATCTGCCATTCATTTCAAGCAATTTCGCAAGTAACACATGGACATTTTTCATCTAATCACGCAAATCAGATCTATTTTTACCGCCTCCCAAAATCGAGCAAAGGTCGCTTTAGGCACCCTCTCACTGCTATCTATTCACTTTGTGGAACTAATCCATGGCATTTCCGCCCAACAACACCCAAACCATAATTTATTGCATAAATTATCACACAAACCACCCAAACAATCCCTAAACTGTCCAAAACGGGTTCCAAAAACTCCAACAATTCAGTCCCAAGTTTTGGGACCGACTAAACGGCCATTCACGACCTCAAACACTCCAAATCATTTACAAAGCCTAAACCGAATAACTCATGTAAGAGAAGACTCCTACCTCTCTGAGTCATTTAAAACTCCACAAAACCTGCAGCTCATGACAGCCTCACAACAGGTTCACTCTTGCTTCGGCCCATCAGGAGAAGCTGGACTTTCTCTAGAAATCCATTTTCCCTCCACTTCACCGGAGCTCCAAAATGAGAAGAGGTTCTTCTTTCATTTATTCCTCTGGTCCCTTACCGCTATACAAGTCAAGTCCTAATCAATGAGAGGGATTACCTTATCCAATTAACTCACCAACTTTGATTACCTTCTCAAATTAGAGATGCCACATGTCCTCATGGGCCCTACACTTGAGCTCAAGTTGACTCATTCGCACCGACACATGGTCACCAAAATGTGCCAAGTGTCCCCGTGATTATGCCTCGTTCAAAAATGTGCAAATCTGACTGCCTCGGAATTCGACTAAATTCGACTCCCGAATCGACGAAATTCGACGTAGTAGCTAGATTTTGCGAGAAGATTCCAACAGTGAAGTTCGTTTCGTCATCCGAGATCTAGAAAAATTCCGGATTTTGACCGAAATTACCATTTTGCCATTTTTCAGAAAATTAGATTCTCTGGGTTTCACAAATATAAGTAATGAGGTTCACTAAATTTTGAGTGAGATGTTTCTTTTCTTAGAATTATTATGTTGTCCTTGAAGATATTATATCGAAAAGTATCTTTCAAAGTGAAGCCATAGTCTCAATTTACATATTGCAATGCCTTTGGTCTTCTACCCTTGAGAATTGTTTCCTTTGATGTGATGTCAAATGTGAAAGAAATATCCTTCAGCATATTAATTGTTGTATGCATTAATAATTCAAGTGCATGAAATTTAATTTTATTTTAGTTCTAATACTTATAATAATACTTTTTTTAGGAAGGTGACCAAGAGTTTCGTGTAACATTTTGGAACTACTTTGCTATTGGTAAGAACTTTTATTTTTTACTTTAATTTTCTTCTCCTCTTGTTTTATATATTTATTCTGATCTACCAAGATCTTATATTTTGTAGATGCATTATTGAAACACGAATCTTTATTCCAATCTTTATACTATTATCTTGTTTGATCTATTTATTTCACGTGACTAAGAACATAAGGTTTTGTTGGTTCTTATTTTCTAGAATAATTTTTTCTCCCCTAATAAAACAGAAAAAGAAAAAAAACACATTGACAAATCATAATATTTTTTGTTCTTTTTAATCTTCAAAATAAAAATAAGGTATTTTAATACAATATATTTTAATTATTTTCACTTGTTTTTGAGGGGCTTTTTGTAATAATCATACAAATATGTTATTTAAAAAAAAATAATCATACGAATATGTAGAATGATTGAAATAAAACATGAGATTATTTTAAAATCATTATATATATATATATATATATATATATATATATATATATATATATATATATATATATATATATATATATATATATATTTAAAATAAATTACAAAGTAAATTTTTTTAAATAAATAGCTCAAAAAAAATTACAAAGTATTTTTTTTAAAATAAATTTCAAACACGCCTATGTTTCCTAATATATATTTTAATTTAATTCATTCCACTTTAATTTTAAATTACCTATTAGTTAAATGGTTGTTCGGGTTGTATTTATATTCAATTAATATATAATCCTCGCTATGAAGGGAAATCTAGATGATAACGTTTGGAAGGCAGTTAAAAGACTTTTGCTTTATCTTTTCAAATTTGATAAAAATACGGTCATTTTAATTAACTTAATTTTTTTTATGAACTAAAAAAAGGGAAAATTTTGTTTATATTAATCAACAATAGTGAGCATAATGTTATGTCATAGTAAATATATTTATAAAGATAAAAATAGTTTAACTGAAAGAAAGTATGAATGATGGTTGTTGACATGCTGAGGTAAGAGAATAATTTTCAATATTTAGAGAATTTTTACTGTTTAGTAATCATGACAACCATTTTTCTATTTAATATTTGAGATATTTTAAAACCTTTCCAAAGTTTTTTTATTCAAAATGAGAATAAGTTAAAATATTATATTATTTTAGTCTACCTATTGATGTTTCTATTATTTTCCTCTAATTCTTATATTATGAATATTAAGATAGTCAATTCAAAACTCCTAGTTCATGAGAATCAAGTCAAATTAACCCTCAAGTTACATTTTTGATTGATTTGATATGTTTATGTTAGGATTGACGCTTCAAGATTATTCATTGAGAAAAGATGAATGTCAGGTCATGTTATTCTTAGCCGTGGCAAAGGTAATTATTTGATGATGATATTTTTAAAATTTAATGAAATGGCAATTGGTTCTACATTCTATTTCTTAGAATGTTTTACGTAATTTATAACTACAATGATTTGTCTTGATTGTTGTTCACTTGGTTTTTTTTTTTTTTTTTATGTATCTTAGATATATCTTTGTTTTATCATTGTTTTTAAGACTAAAACACACTAAGTTATTGTGAAATTATCCTGAGAGACAGAGTCTTTGGAGGGAGACAAAGAGAGAAGATTCGGGGGAGGAGAAAGAGATAAAGAAATAAATAGAAAATTTGAATTATTTATATTTATTTATTTTTTTATTGCAAGTTATACTCTAACTAAATTAAAATAAGCTAGCTTTGAAATAATTTAGGCATGTATCTATTTGATGACCTGAAAGTACAATACATTAAGGTGCAATCTTCTACTTAGATGGAGGCAGAAGGTAAGACATAGAGAAATTGTATGAGAAAGAGAGAGGATTAAGGAAGAGGGTGAGAGAGAGAGAGAGACACTCTTATTAGTTATGGTATTCAAATTCTAAAGTAGTCAAACTGGCAAGATATACTTTTAGTGTATGTTTAGTAGTTCATGGTTCCTTGTGACATGAGTCACAATAAACATACCCTTAAACAAGCATTACATTTGATTATGTCTATTTATCTAGTTATTTTTAATTATCTTTGAAATAATCATTTCATCGAGTATGAGATTATATGACACTTGATCTATGTCAACTTTTTTCTTTATTTCTTTTTGACATCTATTTACTTTGCATTACATCGTTGTAGTATTATATTCTTTACTTGACATCAAGTATAGATGTCTATTTTTTTTTTACATCTATCCCGTGCACTCATCCCTATGTCAACTTGAAAACCCATATTCATCTAAACTATTATCTTGGGGATCGCTTTAAATCATTTTAACCAAGTTCTTATTCTTAAAGTAAAAATCTAATAAACAAGAAGACATGCTTAATATGAACCTTCAAATGATAAAATATTAGAATTCATTTTCAGATGGTAAATGAAAAATCCAAGATTTTTAATAGCTTTTCTCTACTTAAAATCAAAATGTATAAGAAAATAAGGCTTACCGTTTGAAAGATACTAAAATTTGTTAAAAGTAGCTTGATATTATTGGAGAGGGTCTAAAGGTAACAAACCACATAAGTCATTGAATTCTTCTATGATTATCATTTGTCTGGCCTTGTTATTATCATTGTTACTATTATTACTAATTACTTAAAGCATAGGATAAAAACTCAGAGATATGAGGATATCTTATGTGAAAATTAATGAACTCCATGATAACACATAAGATGAAATTTTAGTATTCTTATATAGGTTATCGATAGAGTTTGGAAGCTTATCAACCACTCCTAAATAAGTATATCATATGACAGAGTCCATAAATATAGAAAGAAGAATGTGGTCTTACTAAAACTAAGTAAGCAAGAAATTCCATTCAAAGTGACATAACTTTTCCCAATTCCTTTCTAGAGAAGGTTGCTCATCGATCTCAGTAGATCCATTGTTTGTAATGCCTAAAATACCAGGGGTCTTATTTGTTTTTGTTTTTCGTGTCATCAGAGCTTATCTGTTGCGACAAGAAACTCCGTCGCAACATAATCCCGCTGGTTGCATGCTTTTGCCGTGCGCGTCCCGTCGCGGCTTGCCTGGGCTGGGCCCATCAGCGCGCGATAGCCGCCTCCGCTACGGGCCCAAGCCTCGTCATGACATACAAAATTTCTACGTGATAGAAATTCTCCCTACTCAGGCTAACACTGTCGTTATAATGCCTCAAATCCCGGGGGTCCGTTGACCACCGTCAACCTGCGGAATACCTGTGTCTCATATCATGAGACTCATACATGAGTAAAAATGGCCACTGGGGCCCATACATCAATACTCACCAAAATCTAACCAACTATATTACAATAGTTCAAGAGAGTTATTACATCATTCTTAACACAAACATATTTTAATACATATATTAAAATTTAGAATTCTAATACATGTTTTACAAATTCATATATCAAAGTCACAACCCGATTCTTCTTTCTCAAAGCGGCCTCTAATGAGCGCCCGTCTCCTAAACACTCCCTCGTATTCGAGCTGAGCTGTTCCCGACAGAGTGGAGTAATGCCCAAGAGTGATAGCTCCTACTTGGCATCTCCCCATCTAAGTGCACATGTAATGGCAAACTAAACACACCTCAAGAAAATACATGATCCCACTTGAATGTTCTGCATGATAGTATGAGAATGCGACTCACCCTTTCCTACTCGAGCCCTCACTAACTCCCTCACGCATCGCCAAATGTGAGAAAACACCGGTTCAAAACAAAAGCCTGTTTTTGGAAAGATACACCGAAGTTTCGCTAAAATCTACTGACAACCCTCGAGCAAATTTGTCGATAACTCCAAACACCATGGACCCTCCTAGCGTGAATCAAGTTGGACAATCTCCCAACAAATTCCTCCTAAAAATCATCCTTGAAATTCCTTTTACAACCATTTTCATTTTTATTTTCTTTCATGTCATGCACTCACACCTACCATTCTAGGGTGCCCCGATGCATATGGAATGCATTATGTCATTTCCAAACAATTCATGTTAATATATAAATCATGCATATACTAACCGAATTTATCCAATTCCAATGGCTCACACACAATTATATTTCTATATATAATTCAAACATCATGTTAACACATTAAATTCCATGCATTAACATATTGTTTTCCACACAATTCAAGCCATTCATTTCGCTACCACATGCAAATAACAACACATGGACATTTTCGGTCCAATCAAGCAAACCAGACTGCTTTTACCGTACCTAATATCCGCAAAGGCTGTCCGTGGGCACTCTCTCAATACACGGCTCCACTTTTGTGGAACTGAAATCCATGGCCATTCTCGCCCAACAACACCCAAACCAAAATTTAATGCATAAATTATTATAACCTGCACAAATGGGCCAGGGACTGTCCAAAACCACTATAGGGATTTCTTCAATCGGTCCAAATCTTTTGGAATCGAAACCACAGCCATCCAGGCCTTAACAAATCCCCATCCATTAAAATGGCCCTTAACCAAAGAGTAAAACAAGTAGGAGAAAACCCCTACCTCCCAAAACCGGTGTCCACGCGTATCCGCAGCCGTGTAATCAACTCGCTCTTGCCCCGCGGAGCTCACGGACGGACAAAAATCTAGAGAGAACGAGATTAATTGCCTCTAAAACCTTCTTTGCTTTTCCCTCTCTTTTCCTCCTCCTCCCAACCGGCCAGCTGTCACAGGACTTTCATTCTCTCACGCCACATGTCGCTCATCATTGGTCATTGATTTCCTTATCCACTTATCCCTCTACTCGGGTTTTCCTCCACGGCGCGCCATGCCATGTGTCCACCCATGGCCCACACTTGAGCTCATGTTTGACTAACTCTGTACATGACACATGGAACCTCTTGAGCCACTCAAAATGTGCCAAGTGTCCCGTACTACCCCCGTTGCCTTTAAAAACGTGAAATTCCGACTATCTCGGAATTCGACGAAATTCGACGTGGTAGCTAGATTTTGTGAGACGATTCTAATGGTGAAGTCCGTTTCATCATCCAAGATCTAGAAAAATTCTGGATTTTCAACCGAAATTACGTTTTATTCTTCCTTAGGAAATCTGGACTTTTCGGGGTTTCATAGCCGCGACATAACAATACTTAGTCGCGACACCAAATCTCTCCCTTTGGCCAACTATGTCGTAACATAAAATTCCCTGTCGCAACACCAAATCTCTCCCACACTCTGTCGCGACACAAAATAACTCTTTCGCGACATAAAACCTCTCCACCATTACCAACTCGCCGTGACATGCACATGTCACGGATAAGAAACGCCGCCTAAATGCAACCATCGCGACATGAAAACACTCGCCGCGACATAAAACCTACCAAGTCCGCACTGGTCGTTAATATCAGAATACTGGTCGCGATATCAAAACCCCCCTAGCTCGACCAAACTCTATCAAGACACAAAATTTCCGTCGCAACACACAAGGCTCGGGCTGGTCATGGCCACCTCTCTATCGCCAAAACAATTCCATGAAATCTCGTCGCGGATACTACAAATTTAGGTCGCGACACAAAATCTCCCCTAGCCTTAATCAGACTCACGCGAACCCCCCACCACTCGTCGCGGACCGCCTCGGGCCGCGACAGCGAACCTCCGTCGCGGACATGGTCATGACAAGGAGCAAACTCGATCGCGACACAAAGAACCCCTGTTGCGACCCAAAACCAGCCTAGCATTCAATAACCTTTATGGGCCTTTCCTGCACTTCCCGCCTCTTTAAATGTGCAAGAATTCACTAACGCTTTATATATATATATATATTATGCAAAAGACTAAACTGGGAAACTTTCCAACACTTTAATGAATATCCAAAATAAGCTTTATTACAAAACTTCTCCTCGTACATACAACTGATATTCTATCCGTAATATTACAAAACCGTAAAATAGTTTTTCAAGATCTGGCCTTCTTCCTCACTACTATGGTCTCAAATGAGTTTCTTCACCTGATGGACCTCGGGATTTAGATTCCCTTCGAGTGGGGTCTACCAATGCATGGGTTCCTTGACTCCCGCCACCTCCTCAAGGGTAAAATCTGAAAAGGGTCATATGTAGGGGGTGAGCACAAAGCTATGTAGGAAACTCCTCTCAAACTCAAACAAGGTTTAGAAAATTATGGAAAACGGTCGGTCTCATTTTTCTTTTAACATAACAAGGACATACAATTTGACATAAAACAGTGACATTTCAAACATACCTCAAGTTTATGTACACATGGTAATTAAATGAATAAATGAGCACCGCG
This sequence comes from Tetrastigma voinierianum, assembly GCA_016808115.1. Taxonomy (NCBI): domain Eukaryota; kingdom Viridiplantae; phylum Streptophyta; class Magnoliopsida; order Vitales; family Vitaceae; genus Tetrastigma; species Tetrastigma voinierianum. Next base: position 28,889 of record JAEQBH010003047.1, on the reverse strand, counting down.
TAAAAAAAAAAAAACCGGTTGCACCCTAAACACCTAATAAGTCTGGCAAAGCAAGTATACTTAACAGTAACCTCCACCCCCTCCATGTTATCTTTTTTTCTCAAGCATCCTTAACAGGAACCTCCTGAGAATGAATGAGCAACCTTACAAGGGACCTCTCACTCATCACTGTAGTGTTTCCCAAGCATCCCACTGGAATCTCGAGAAGGAATGGGAGCATCCTCGCAAGGAACCTCTCACCCTTCACCAGAAGGTTTCCTAAGCATCCACTGGGAACCTTCTTGAGAATGATCGAAAGCATCCTTACAAGGAACCTCTCACCCATGTTCATTCCAACAACCATACAAAAACATATCCTACCAACAATCATCACCCATAACCTATGATTCCATAAATCCCCAATTTACAAGCAAATCTTCCAAAGATCCACAAATTCGTTACGAGGCAATTTCAATAACAATTAGGGAAATACAAGAGATCGTAACTGCGTTATTTTACTACTCAACACAAATAACTATGATTTAGAAATCAATTCCAAGGAACACATTCAAGAAGAAAATCCATCATTCTCAAATAATAGGATTTTTAAGACAAGAAAAGGGACTTCATGGGTATTCAACCCTAACTTTGCTCAAGCATGTAATCTTTGCAAAAAGACTAAGAGAGAATGATTTCATATCGTAAATATATAACATTGATAACCCAAAACATACATATATAAATACCTTAGCCTCAATGTGTAAATGAACGTAGAGAAACCCCTACCTGAATTCCCTTGGTTCATGGTAAGATCTCTGAAGCTGGACTCGAATTTACCCCTTTAATCTCATGTTTTTCTCTTCCTTTCTTCCTCTCTAATGATCTCTAGGGTTCCAAGGGGTGTGGGGTGAGAGTGGAGTGAAATAAAAATGAGGGAAATGGAGTGAAAATGGGATTTTACATACAACCATCTCAATTTCACTGCTCGCTCCATGGTTTTCCAAAATTACGGTTTTGCCACTAAGATCTCCAATTTGATCTATATGACCACCCTAAGGGTTTTCGACTTTCCAGATTATTTTTTAATGTTATCTCAACCTAAAAACATGTATTTTTCTCTTTTTTTTATTCTGCCTTTTATATTTATTATTCTTATAATCTGATTTAAGATATAAATGGGGACGTTAAAGGCAAAACGAAGTGAATTGGACGATTGATGATAGTTTAGACATGTGGGGGTTTACAATCCACCCCCTTAAAGGAAGTTTCGTCCTCGAAACTTACCTCGAGTAGCAAATAAGTGCAAGGTGTATTCTCGCATTTCTAAATCCGATTCCCAAGTAGCTTCTTCCACTCCATGGTGTTGCCACAAAACCTTCACTAGTTGGATGATTTGTTCTGGAGCACCTTTTCCTTGGTATCAAGAATCTTCACCGGTTGTTTTGCATATGTTGCTCCCTCTTGAATTTCTATATCTTCCAAGTCTACGATCGACGTTGTATTCGATTGACACTTTCTCAACATCGACACGTGGAACACGTCATGTACCCTGCATTAACCGAGCGGGGTAGCCGCAATCAATATGCCACTTTGCCCACCACTCGATCACTTCCAATGGCCCTATGATATCTCGCGTTAACTTCTTCTTGTCAATCTAAACACCCTGGGGTGACACTCGAGGAATACATAATCCCCCTTTAAAATTCCAAGGGTCTTCATCGTTGATCCACATAGCTTTTCTGTCTACTTTGAACCGTGAGTAGCCTCTCCCGGATGAGTTGAATCTTCTCTGTAGTTTCCTAACAATCTCCGGCCCAAACAAGCTACTCTCGCCCGCTTCCAACCAACATGTCGGTGATCGACATGGCCTTCCATACAATGCCTCATAAGGTGCCATCCCAATACTGGTATTGATAAATTACTACAGGTCACGCAAATAAATTCCACCAACTTAAAAATGGTTACTCCAAATTCTTCCTTCAAGTCCAACACACAAGAACGTAGCATGTCTTCCACAATCGTATCACCCTTTCGGATTGGCCATCCATTTGGGGATGAAAAGCTATGCTGAAATGTAACTCTGTCCCCATCGCTTGTTGTAGACTTTGCTAGAACCATGCCATAAATCGAGAATCACAATCCGACACGATAGAGAGTGGAAATCCGTGCAATCTAACAATCTCCTGGATATAGAGCTGGCTTAGAGTCTCGGATGTGTCCGTGGTCTTCATACCTAAGAAAGGAGCAGACTTAGTGAGTCTATCAACAATAACCCATACTGTATTATGGCCTCGTGTGGTTCGTGGAAAACCAGATACGAAGTCCACGGGTGATGTGATCCCACTTCCACTTTGGGATAGCAAAGACTATAGTAATCCTTCTGGGACTTTGGTGCTCAATTCACTGGCCGACATGTACCGTGACATCTCAAACGTATCTAGCCACATCCTTTTTCATTCCCTTCCACCAATACTGCCGCTTCATGTCCCTATACATTTTGTTACTACCCGGATGTATGGAGAACTTGGAACGATGACACTCGCCCAATACTTCTTCCCTTACTTGGTCATGATCGGGTACACATAGCCTTCCCCGAAACCGTAACTCATCATCACTTATCGCCCACTCAACAATCTCACTCCTCTCCAACCTACTCTGGATGGCCTCCAACTCGCTGTCTATTTGTTGCAACGCCACAATCCTTCGGTCGGCAAAGGGTAGCCACAAGATCAATATGCATGGCCTGATCCATCTTCTCTAACCCATAGATCAAAATCTCTAAGGGCATCCTTCAACTTCCATTCACCTATGGAAACATTGAGTTCACCCTGAGACTTTTTGCTAAGTGCATCGACCACTACATTTGCCTTTCCCGGATGGTAGTTGAGTGTGAAATCGTAGTCTTCTAAGTACTCAATCCACCTTCTTCCGAGAGTCCAAGTTTTTCGGGGTGCATATACTTCGAGGCTCTTAGCGATCCGAATACACCCGAATTTCTCTCCATATAAGTAGAACCTCCATAACTTAAGAGCAAACCGCGCGCTAGTTCCAAGTCACAAGGAGTTGATAGTTCCGCCATGAGTCTCTGAGTCGCCTCGAGCCATAAGCAACTACCTTCCTTGCACAGACACATCCCAAGCTCCTAGTTGAAGCATCTGTACACATCGTATCCTTCCCCGCTGCTAAGAATAATGAGGACAGCCGCTGTCAATTTCTCCTTCAAAGTGAGAAAAACAAGTTCACACTTCGAGTCCACAAGAATTTCTCTCCCTTCGGGTAAGGCGAGCCACTGCATCACAAGCTTGGAGAATCCCTCCACAAACCTCCAATAGTAGCCTGCTAAGCCCAGAAAACTACGTACCTCCGTCACATTCTTCGATGGTTCCCACTTCATCACTACCTCAATCTTTGCAGGGTCAACAACCACACCCTGCTCCGACACCACATGGCCAAGGAATTTCACTTCCTTCATCCAAAACTCGCACTTGCTCATCTTAGCATATAACTTGTACTTCAAAGTCCGGAGCACCATCAGGAGACGGGTGTTCATGCTCCCTATAAGTTTCGTGAGTTGATTAGTATGTCATCATGAACACAATGACAACCGATCTAAATACGCTGAAATAATTTGCATCAAATCTATGAAGGTTGCGGTGCATTAGTCAATCTGAACGGCATTCCCATGTACTCAAAATGACCATACCGAGTATGAAAAGCAGTCTTAGGAATATCCAATTCTCCCCGAACTAAGAATCATGATACCTTTTGGCGAAGGTCAATTCGTGTAAGACTAGAACCCTAACCGATCAAATAAGTCATCTATTCTGGTAAAAGGTATTTATTCTTCACCGTCACTGATGAAGTTTCTGAATCCGTGTGTACAACCTAAGTGTTTCATCATGCTTCTTACAAAGAGGACTAGAGTTCTTAAGGTGAAGTACTTAAACTGATAAACCCACATTCAACAAATAGTCTAACTCGTCTCTTAACTCCTTATTTCCAAAGTTGCGCCATACTAGTAGGGAGTAATGGATATTGGTTCTGCTCCTGATAGAGATCAATCTCAACTCAATATCTCTTTCGTGGGTAACCCTGCAGTTCATCCGGGAAGACATTCAAAATCCGATACTATCGACACCACCTTCTCGTAGGGAATTTATCCTCTCCCTTCCCATCAAGCCAGCTAAGAAACTCAAATGGCTCCCTTGCCTTAGCTTCTCAAGAATTTACTACCCATAGTAGAAATGGATGGAAAGAACTCATCATTAATAAACTAAAACTACCCTCCCGGGTAACCGGAATAAATTCTCTTGAGAGAACAATCCATTACCTCCCGGAAAGCGGACAACAAGTTCATTCCGAATACAAAGTCATACCCCTTCAAATCTAGAGCAATCAAGTCCACAATCAATTCATGCTCCCCGATACCAAGCACGCAACCCTTGTAGACCCGACTGGTACCCAATTTTCTCCCGTAGGCAAGTCAACATTCAATGCCTGCTCTAGCCAAAGCTCAATCCCAAGTTAAGAGCATATGTCAGGCGTATGAATGAATGAGTCAGATCGATCAAATAGAATTCGGGCCCATGAATTACAAAGAAGAATGATACCTTCCACAACTACATTTGAGGCATCTTCCTCTTGTTGAGTCAAAGCAAACACTCTCCCCTGGGTGGCATCGCCTGGGGCTAGAGCTTCCCAACTGGGCCGCACTTAGTAGCCCCTACAGGGGTGGCCTGGTCACCTGCACCCGCCCATGCCGGCCCGAGTATTCCTGGGGCAACACCCTGACAATGCATCCGAATATGTCCCGCACTCCACATGCAAAAGGTGATCAGATAAGAGTGCCTACCCTCCCAGACACCTCCCGCCCCTGCCATTCATAATTCAGTCCCACCGTCTGTCCGGGCGATGGTAAGGTGTTGCCCTCTGAATTCCACTCCTGCCCGCACTAGTCCAGATCGGATCTCCCCTCGCTAAGCTTTGTCGTTGCTGGCTGTTCTCTATATCCCTCTCCACGAGTGCAGCTCAATCCATAATATCCCTATAGTCCCGAATCTTAAGAGCCACCAACATATCTCGGATAACCGACCTCAAGCCCTGCTCAAAGCGCTTAGCCCTGGCCGTCCCGCAGAAATAAACCCATAGCATAACTGATAGCCTGGCTAAACCTCATCTCGTACTCAACCATACCATGCGCCTCTATCATAGAGCAAGAAAAATCAGCCTTCATTCTATCTCCTCTGACCGATTCCTTAAAATACTATCCCGAAGATTCGGGTCGAACTCCCCCCAAGTAAGTGCATCTATGTCTCCACCGATTCCCACCCAATGACTCCGCCTCCATCAAATAAATAGCACGCTGGCCGACCTTAAGGTCCCCTAAGAACTCATGTTGTCAAATACCTTCTTCACCGGGCAGATCCACCTATCCGCATCCAAGGGATTTGAGCTTCCTTGGAAAGTGGGTGGGCTTTGCCTTAGAAACTCTCGAAGAACGACCATTCTCCGATTCTCATCCTACCGGGCCTGGCACTGGCTAGTGGATGAGCCCCACTATCGGGTTGTTCTTGTTTCTATTCTCGTGTCAGACCAAAAGTGTGAGTTCCCTTAAACATTGATAGATACCATTCATGGCATCGGGGGGTGGTGGTGGTGGTAGATTTGCTTGACCTCCACGACCATGCCTATGTCCACGTCCTCGTCCTCTTCCGCCTTCCATCCTGAACATCGATTCACAATTTAGCTCCTTGATGTACAAGACGTCTTAATCAACAATCTCAATCACCCTAATACTATCTCTTTAGTGGTAATTCATAACCTACAGCTCCCATGTAAGACCTAAAACCTAGACTATGATACCAACTTTGAAACGCCCCAAATACCAGGGGTCCTTTTTTTTTTTTTTTTTTTTTTTTTTCTGGGTTATCAGACGAGTCTCTGCATGATGTTGAAATTTCACATGATTGTATCCCATCACATAGCGCATTCCTCGCGCTATGCGCTTAGTTCAGCCATGCGAGCCGGGTGTCTGGTTGTGTGATAGAGTGTCTCTGTCGTAGCCCGCTCTATCATGACATACGCCTTGCTGTAAATAAAAATTTCTCCCTTACTGCAAGAACCCATCGCTATAGAAAATCTCTCCACTGGCTAACTATGTCGCAACATGTACCTCCCTGTCGTTAACACTCAAACCTCTCCCTTTATCTACACTATATCTCGAAATAAAATAACTCTGTCGCGACATAAAACCTCTTTACCATTACCAACTCTGTCGCGACATAAAAACATTATGTCGCAACAAGAAAATGCATGGCCTGGCTAAAATTTGTCGGGACTTGAAAACACTCTATCGCGACATAAAATCCCTACCTGTGGTCAGCACTCCGTCGCGACACGTAAAATACTCGGGCCACGACATCGAAACCCCCGGGCTCAATTAAACCCCCCGTCATGACACAAAAATTTCCTGGTCGCAACACAAGGCTTGTTGGTCTTGGCCACCCTCTATGACGACATAAAATTCCCTGTCGCAACACAATTCCATGAAATCCTATCACGACACTACAAATTTAGGTCGCGACACAAAATCTCCTGGCCTTAACCAGGCTCTGTCGTAACCCCGACCTCTTGTTAATACCGTCTTGGTCGCGACAAAGGAACCTCTGTCGCGACATGGTCACGACTCTGGGATTTAAACTCGGGCCGCGAATACGTGGAACCCCCCCGTCGCGACTCCAAACCAGCCCAAAGATTCAAGAGTTCTTCGGCCTTTCCCCGCACCTCCCGTTCTCTCTTAAATGCAGTAAATTCACTATTGTTGTCTCTACATATATATATATATATATCTATTATGCTAGCAGTACTAAATCTAGGAAACTTTCCAACACTTTAATGAATAGATCCAAAAAATAAGTTTTTATTACAAAACTTCTCCTGTACACATACAAAACTAGATATTCTATCTAGAATATTACAGAACCAGAAAATAAGCCTAGATCTGGCCTTCTTCCTTACTACTATAGTCTTAGATGAGTTCCTTCCCACCGATAGACCGTAATTCTAGGATTCCCCTTCCAAGTAGGGCCCTAGTGCACTCCGGTTCGACTCGCCGCTCCCTCAAGGGTAAAATATGAAAAGGGTCATATGTAGGGGGTGAGCACGAAGCTCTATAGGAAACTCCTCTCAAAATCAAACAAGGTTTAGAAAAGTATGGAAAACTGTCGGTGTGACGCCCCAAAACCGGGGTGTCCGTTGACAACCCGTCAACCCGCGGAATACTCATGAATGTCGGGTAACCCGACACCACTCATGAAAATTCCAAGTAGTCCCTTTGTACGGGGGAGTCACTCCAAGGTACAAACCTCTCCTAACAAGTTTACAATGACCACACAAGGTCCATACGCAAGAAAAGAATCTCGCCAATTTCTGCGCCCTCGCATCAATACTCACAAAATACATCAACTATATTACCATAGCTCAAGAGTTATTACATTACTCTTATACAACATATATTAAACCTTGGAATTTTAATACATGTATACAATAAAGATACCAAAGCCACAACCCGACTTTCTTCTAAAATGCGGCCTCTAGTGAGCGTCGTCCTCGTGCACACTCCCTGTACCTGAAATGGTGATCCCTCGACAGGGTGAGCAAAGCCCAGTAGTGATAATTTCCTACCTGGGTTACTCCCCACCTAAGTGCACATGTTATGGAAAATAATCACATTCAAGCAATTTCATGAACCTACTCGAATGTCTACATGACCAATCCCATGTCCCGAGTCCTCACGACTCCCTCACATATGCCTAAGCCGAATGCGAGTAAAATATCCAGCTTTCAAAACAAAAGCTTTTGTTCTCGAAACTCACTCACCGACTCCTCAAACAGAAATACATCGGACTACTCCTCCAAGGTGAATTGGTCGGATATTCTCCCAAACAGCCATGGTCCTCATTCAAGTGATATGTCGACAACTCTCCAAGGCAATTTTTGGAAAATATTCCTTTCTTGAAATTCTTCACAAACATTTCGGTTGTTTATTTCAAAGTCATGCACTCACTCCTAATATTCTAGGGTGCCCTAGTTGCATATGTGGGAATGTGGCGATGCCAATCCCAAACATTCATTCTAATATATTCACATGCATATATATTAACATAACTAAATCACATAAAATCATGCGTTATGCAAATTCTCACCATCAATACACCAAAATTAGCTCACATGCGCTAATTAACAAACACAAGCAATTCATTTGAATCACTTAACAAAAAAAAAAACAAAATTTCACACCGTGGGCTTCATGTCACTATTCATGTGAACAGTGAAACCCCTCGAGTTACTGTTCAAGACCATTACCAAATAGGAATTCTCCACTTTGCCCAAAGCTTTGCGGACCGAATTTATTTCCGCTAAAAACAGTTCTTAACATTCCTAACCATTTACATGGCTCTAGCCAAAGATTAACACAAGTAGGAAAAGATCCCTACCTCTTGAGTCAGCTCTTAACTCCACCAAATCGTGTCCACGCTGTAGCTCCTCGCTGTAGATCGACTTTTGCTTCTGTTCGCCGAGAACTCCGACTTCCTGGCCCGAATGATCGAAAATCTGTAGAGAAGACACTTTCTCTCTTGTGATTTCAAACCCAAGCTCATCACGATTTTTTTTGCTTCATCCCGCACTTTTCTCTTTCCATTTGAGAAGGCCAACTATTGCTTTTTTTGTCTTATTCATTAACAATTCAAAAATTCCACTTATGTCCCATTTTGTCTTGATTTTGACACTTGGCACAATCTCGGCCATTCATTTCCATCATCTATCTAATCATGCAACATGTGTCACATGAGTACATGTAGTAGATGAATTTTGTCACATTACATGTCTTTCAAACCGGTTTTACGGCACCCGACACCCGGTGCTTCGAAAAACGTGAAATTTTGACTGTCTCGAAATTTGACGAAATTCGACGTGGTAGCTAGATTTCGCAAGACAATTCCAACGGTGAAGTCGGTTTCATCATCCGAGATCTAGAAAAATTTTGGGTTTTGACCGAAATTACCGTTTTACCCTTTTTCATAAAATTGGATTTTCTGCCCCTTATAATACGGCCTCAATTTTTTTTAACATAACATAGACATACAATTTGACATAAAATAGTGACATTTCAAACAAATCTCAGGTTTATGTACACACAGTAATTAAATGAATAAACGAGCACCGCGTAAAAAGAAATAATAGCCGGTTTAACCCTAAACAAATTCCTGCAAGTCTTTGGGGCAGGCGACATACTTAATGGTAACCTCCACCCCCTCCATGTTATCTTTGTTTCTCAAGCATCCTTACTAAGAACCTCTTGATAATGAATGATCAACCTTACAAGGGACCTCTCACTCATCACTGTAGTGTTTCCCAAGCATCCTTACCGGGAATCTCTTGAGAAGGAATGGAGCATCCTTGCAAGGAACCTCTCACCCATCACGGTAGTGTTTCCCAAGCATACTTACCGGGAACCTCTTGAGAATGATTGAGCATCCTTACAAGGAACCTCTCACCCATGTTCATTCCAACAACCATACAAGAACATATCCTACCAACAATCATCACCAATAACCTATGATTCCATAAATCCCCAATTTACAAGCAAATCTTCCAAAGATCCACCAATCCGTTATGAGGCAATTTCAATAACAATTAGGAAAATACAAGAGATCGTAACCACATTATTTTACTGCTCAACACAAATCACTGTGATTTAGAAATCAAATCCAAGGAACACATTCAAGAAGAAAATCCATCATTCTCAAATAGTAGGAGTTTAAGACAAGAAAGGGATTTACGGGTATTCAAACCTAACTTTGCTCAAGCATGTAATCTTGCAAAAGACTAAGAGAGAAATTCTATATAATAAATATATAACATTGATAACCCAAACATACATATATAAATACCCTAGCCTCATCAAGTGAAATGAGAGAAAACCCTTACCTCGAATTCCTTGGCTCGCGTGAAGATCTCGAAGTTTTGATCTTGAATTTACCATTCAATCTCATGTTTTCATTTTCCTTTCTTCCCTCTCTAATGATCTCTTGGGGGTTCCAAGGGGTGGGTGAGATGGAGTGAAATAAAAATGAGGGAAATGGAGTGAAATGGGATTTTACATGCACTTGCCCCAATTTCACTGCTCACTGACGCGCCGGGTTTTCTCCAAAATTACTGCTGCCACTAAGCAAGATCTCCACTCCATCTATATGACTACCCTAAGGTTTTTCGACGTTCTGGATTCATTTTTAATGTTATCTCAACCTAAAAACATATTTTCTCTTTATTATTAAGCCTTTATACTTATTATTCTTATAATCCGATTTAGGATATAAATGGGGGACGTTAAAGGCAAACAAAGTTAATTAGGATCGATCAAGTGATAGTTTGCACATGGGGTTTACATTGTTTAGTTGTATGCCATACACCGAAAAACCTAAGCCCCTCAGATCTTTTTTCTTACTTTAATAATAGTTTATTCATGGCTTATTTTAAAATGATAACTTGAATCTTAATTTTTCGACCTCATAGATATCATTGTGCTAAGATATCTTTATTCTCGCTGAACCTATAAAGTCGACTTTTAGATAGCTTTTATATGCATTAAGGTATATTTAAATCTCTAACAACAAGTAGCTTTATTTTTTAAATAATCGTGAGTATGGGAATTGATGTTGCTCCTATCTATTTGCATCAAAAACCAAAGATCAACATGAGATTGGAAGGAAATAAACATACCCCATGTAAATACAAAGCTACTATATTGTAATTTATTACTTCAATTAAACTTATTGAATTATAAGTCCAATCTTTATTCAATCAATAGTCACATGAACATGTAAGTATCTAAGTCACTATGGAGGACTCAAAATAGTTTCTACAAAGGGAAGATATCATCAAATAACTAATCTAGAATCCATAGTACAAGTAATTATAATAGGATTGAAGTGAATTACTATGTTCAACAACTACCAAAATCGAGATATCAAATTCAAAAGAAGTTTAGGGTTAAAGAAAGGGTTGTATGGATAAGATAATTTACTTGTCCTAACATTAGAAGCCATATAATCGAGAAGGCCTATTCGAGCATAGTGTAGTCATTAACCTTTTGATGGTTGAAAGGAGCACAATAACAAGGTCCCTTCATAAATTTCTGCTATAACTTTAAAAATGGATTGATAAGCTTGTTCAAAAGTACTATTTTACGAGGAAGAGCACTATGAAAATTAAAAAAAATGTTATATCAACATGTAGAAAGTGTTATGTTATCTTGTACATGTTGTGTTTTTCTAAAGGATCAGTAAAGAATATTTTTTTTTTTTGATAAGTAAGCAGAGTAGTATAAATACAAAAAAGGGCCAAGCCCTAGATTATACAAGGAGTATACAAAGGAAAGAAAACGAAGAGGAGAGGAGAGAGGGGATAAAAACCAACCACCCAATACACACAGACAAACTAACAAAAAATCCCCCATAAGACAACCCAAACCCTCAAGAAGAAGCAAACCACTCCAAGATATCTAAAAGAGAAGTGGTCACTTCACCAAGGTACATAATCGGTCTTAACCATAAATTGAAAAGCAAAAGAATGCTTAGCCTCCGAGCGCTAAAATCCCATTCCGAAGGCTATGCGCTTCCTTCTTCCAAACAAATTCAAAAGATGCGTAGAGGAACCGAATTCCTGTGTCAACCTTTTTTTTCCCTCACAAACGGGCCCTTCCAATCCAAGAAGCATGTCCTTTGACTTCTTGGGAAAACCCAGGAAACACCAACAAGGGAGAGGATAATATTCCACAGAGGGCGAACAACCGACTAGTGGAGCAGGATATGATGAATTGTTTCGGGCCGGCTAGAACCATTGATAGTAGTACCCATTTAGGGTATGCTACCCTCTGAGTTTACCTAGTTAATTTTACTGTACTTACCCAAGAAAACACCCAGGAAGGGATGAAGACACCTAAAACTGATTAACGAGGAATCTTGAGGTAGAACGCAAGACCAATAGGTTATAGGCATTGCGCATTGTGAAGGTTGCATCCACTGCCCCTTTCTAGATAACTCTATCTAGCGTAGTGGAAACCTTTTCCTTTTAAAGGACATGAAGAAGGTTCGCCACCAAATCTATCTCCTAATCATTGAAAGCTCTGACACAATTAAGATTCCAAATTTCATTCCGTCAGTCCATATGGTTCCAAGCCTTGGCCACAGTGATGGATTTATCAGCAACTAACTAAAAAAGGGAGGGGAAGGAATGACAGAGGGTTGAGGGCCCACTTCAAAAATCCATCTAGAATCTAACCCTGGTGCCCTTACCAACCTTGAATTTCCAATTATCTTTCACCCAATGGGCTTCTTTGAGGATTTCCTTCCACAAACCCACACCAAAAGGTCCCCGAGGAGTATTGACCCACCAACTAAGATCATCTTTACCAAATTTAGAGCAGATCAAGGATTTCCAGATTCAGTCCTCTTCAGAGGCAAATCTTCAAATCCATTTGCCTAACAAAACTTTGTTCAAAGACGTTAAAGATCTTAAGCCAAGACGCCCCGCCTGTGGAGAACATAATATCACATCCCACTAATCCAGGGTGGGGTTTCTCTGTCAAGAGTTCCACCTCCCAAAGAAAGCCTCGCAATTTTTTCAATCGCTTACTACAAAAATTGCATTCTAACCAAGGATAACTGGTAGATAGGAGGCTAGCAGTGGGTGCTCTTGATCAAAGGATCAATAAAGAACTTGAAAGCATCTCCATTGAAATATCATGAAATGATGGGTAAAGTTTGCATATGTCAGTTATATTCATATGGAAGACTATATAAATCAATTGGGTAAGATTGGATTCATGTATAATTTGAACAAAACATATAAGAAGTAATTTTACAAGTTTAAAATAAATAAACTAAGAGTCTGGCTACCTTGTACTAATGCATGTAAAAGGTCACTATAAAAAAAAATTAATAATCAGTAGTATCATATAAGAAAATTGTGAAATTAGATTCAATAGCATGTCGTACAAGTTGTATGGTAAGGAGACCAACATGTGTAAGGATTTAGAGGGTAGCTATCAAGGTCATAACCTTTGAGTTGATTAAGAACTTAGATGCCATAGTTTATGAATTTGATGATTTAGCTTGATTGACAAAAGATATGTGATGTTTGTATTTAAAAAGGGCTGATAGCAAGAAGTAATAATAATAATAAATAATAAATAAAAACGAGAGAAGTATTGATCTAAGAAAAAATAAATGAAGAGGAAAGTGAAGTTCTGAATAGGATCCTCTTTTTTAAATAACAAAAAATGTGGATCCTCTTAGAATGACTATAATTCATATTAAGCTAATAACTAATTCCAAAAAGCTTAAAATATTTTAGATAATGAACCTCTTAGCTATCGATTAGCACCTAGTCTCACATTATAGTAAGGTAATAAAAGGTTTTTAATATTTTATTTGGACAGCTTTGATTGATTAATGTAATCATGACTTCTTTCTAAGCAAAGACTAGGTCAATTGTTTGCCTTAACTTGCCTTTTGCTTCCTAGATGGACCAAACTTAAAAAGAAAAATATGTGCTTTCTTCTTAAATGTTCTCTTCTTTCCAAAGAAAAGTGATTTCTTCTTATTGCTATTACAAACAAACCTTATTCACATTATTAGATGTCTTACTGAGGAATAATAATTTATTTTTTGATATGTAGAGAGGAACTTTTAAAGATCCTTATCTGTAAACGTATGAACTTCAAGTTATTTGTTTTTAAAGATGCATGGCATGGAGATGATTTTTCTTCCTTCCGTAGGAAATGTCTCGCACTGTGTTAGCTAGTTATATTGCATTTATATTTTCCTTATAATTGAAACTAAGCATTGATTTTTAAGGTGTTTGGACTCTAGGATTCTCATTAAACAAACTTGCAAATATGAATGCTTAATCTATATTTGAAATTCACAATAGCATATTACATAAGAAATTAGACAAAACCCCAATAAAACTTTATGCAGGTTGACTTTTTTAGAATCCAGACCTTTGTTAAAACCTAGATTTATTTTCAAGAGGGATTTTCTTGAAATGGTAGTTGCTCCTTTACATTTCTTCCACTTTCAATTTTCTTAGAGTCCTCTCAGTAAAGCAAATCCTTTTGTTTAAAATGCCTTAGAATTCTAAATTTCAACTGTAAAACATTTCAGAAAACCTAGTAACTAATTAGGAGAGTTTCCAATTTTAGAAAATCTCAAAAATCTTTTCTTAAATTAAATCACAATTTAGAAATAAAGAAATTTCAAAACTTCAAAAACAACTTTTGGACTTAAAAAAAGTGACATAAACCAAATTATAAAACATAAGGTAATTTTCATTTTAATTCTTTAATTATTTTTATAAAAATTTTACCAATTGTAAATACATGTGTACTTATCCTAAATTAAACGACTTTATACCTTCTTGAATTCAACTGTACAGAAGACTAAAGTTCAATTGTACAAAATGGTCAACTAACCAAAATACTCTAATACTATGGATTTATATTCTAGATTGACAACTTCTACAACAATGGTTGGTTAGTCCTATGTCGGGTTGAGATTTAGGAGCACAAGGAATACACAAAAACTTATAATACCTAAAACCTATCCCTAAGTAGCCCTCATTGTAGGTATAGTGGTGGCTCTAGGGTCGTCCACTAGGATGGGTTTTCCCTTTTTGATTGTAATCATAGGTTTTAACTAAATAATTAATTACTTTATAAAATCAAAAATAAACGAAAAACCACTAATTTTTAGTTTGCTTGAGATGAGGTTGATTGCTGGTTTTTAAAGAGAACAATTATACTATATGTCCTCGGGGCTTTGTTTCACTTAAATCCAAATTTCACCATGGCGATTCAAATGGGGGGTTCTATTAGTCCTGATCGTCTAAATAAGAAAACAACCAATAGTTGATCCCCTAAACTCCGCGTAGGTTCCTCATTCATGATAAAATTAGGTATAAGGAAAAGTAATTCTTACTTATTTTAGAGGGCTCTGATAGGTTATCAATCAATTTAGTGGATTCCTGACAAGAAACAATTTTTTTCATGTTGGGTCAAAGGTGTGCGGTCTAAGCATGTAACATACCAGACTTGCTAAGTATCAAGAAGACTAGTTGAAGAGAAGAGAGACTCTTATACGTAGAGTTGGGGGAACCAAGACTGCTACCCGACCTTCAAGACTCTAAACAGTGTTGAATTCTTTACCTTTGGTATGAAGCACGGCTGCCCACTTCAGTCATCATGGTGAGGTGGATCGGATCCATCCCACCCCGAGAAAGACGACTACTCACTCATGGAAAACATGTCGAAGCTAATAAAAGAAATAGAGAATTCCCCCAATTACAAAGTATCTAACTATTTGAGAAAATTTAGAATATGTTTGATCGAATTCATTGTTGGGCTCAAAACGGTCTCTAAAATTATATGCGCTTACGCGCCCAAGTGCATGCGTCTCCTCAAGTAATATAATGGAAGTATGAGTATTGTCCCACAAGGATTAGGTTACTAATTACCAAAATTAGAATAGTCCTAGCTTTATTTGGATTAACACAAAGGTGAAGTTGAAATGAAAACAAACTAAACTAAAGAAATCCTAAATCTAAGCTCCTAACATTGCAAAGAGAAAATGCAATTACAAGAAAGCCTAGGTTTTTATTTCATCTAATAAATTCCTATGGTGAATCTCAACTTGTTCCCCAAAGACGCCTAAATCATATATTAATCACAAATTTCACCTAAGCACATGCTATTCTTCTCAAGAAACAACAATCATCCTTAGAAAATGTTTTGAATGGATCTCTACCTCAAAAACGATCATAACTATGATGCATTAAACATTAGAAACCCAATAAGCTACATGTAACCCATTAATATCCCTATTCAACATGGTGAAACATAAGATTGCTCATGAATTGAACCAATTATTGTTTCTCAACCTCAAATTAGGTCACAAATCATGTTAATGGTGATCAATCATCAATGGGGCATGAATAAATGTAATTAGAACTTTCAATATATAAGAAAATCCAAACATCAAAGATTATAAATCAAAGCTAAACACCATATTCATTGGCTTGACCACGTCAAAACCCTAGAAAACTAAATTAGCTCATGAAAGGGGGAAATACAACCATAGAGATAAAGAAAAGTAGGAAAAAAGGAGAAGAAATAAACTATATGTGGATTGAAGAAATAAATTAGCATGAGAGCACTTATTTATATCATAAAACTACTAAAAATAAGAAAAATGAATATATAAGATATTCATCACACCCCCAAACTTAAATCTCTACTTATCCTCAAGTAAAGGAAAAACACACATATATACAAACACTAAAATAGATGAGTGAGAATGAAAGCACAACAAACTAGGAGAATTCTACATGACAAATTTCTATGGAAACATGAGATAGCCACATGGGATCCAAACACATTTAAAATCTTTAAAGACAAGGCATCTAGGGGTACGGTGATCAAGGCGCTTTTACCCCTAATTTCTCAATGAATCAGTCTCAAAGAAACTCTGGGTGAAAATGATATGTTAGATCTCAAATGTGCATGTGGGCCCGGTGAACTCTTCAACCAAACTTATTTCACCTCATCCGAAAGAGATTAACAAAAACAAGTCGGAACTCAATCTTTATTCTTATGCTAAACTAGAAAGTAGGATGCAATGCAAAGACGCTCTAGAAAAGTGTCCATGTAGCGAGGATCCGTTGGTGACTCCCCATCAGTTGGTTAAGAGCACCGTCCATTAAGTTCCCCTCGAACTTCACCCCAAACATTCAACTAGAAAACCAAAGAACCTACTTGTGAGATTAAACCATCCTCTATCCCATGTAACGGGCAGTGAAGTCAATGACTCCCAACCAGTTGGCTCAGGGCATTAGGCTTTGAGAGGCCCCTTAGACTGTGCTCGGATTCCGGCTGGAATGGCTCCCTTATTTATCTCTTTTTCACATTTTTGCTTTTCTATTTTTTTTTTTACTAATGTGGGGCTCATTGGCCCTATTTATGGAGGTGTCCTAACACTATGGATGTTAAGGTCTCTCAAGGTAAGTTTATTTTGAGAAAAAGAGGCCGAAGCCTTGGTGTACAATGAGATCTTAGTGTGCACAGTGGTGACGAAGTTCCATTAAAAAGTCGTTCTTTGAAAAACAAGGCTCCACATACCAAGCCTCCCACAACCACTAGATACACTCAATCTTAGATCACATAAATGTGATGGTATCCTAAGTTTTGGCCAAATAAAACACACTTTTGAATCACAATGAGAAAGCATTCTCAAACAGTTATCAAGCACTGCACCAACTCATATGAGACACAAAACAACCAAAAGAAAGAAAGAAAATGCACATGAAAATACGGACTCAACAAACTAACCAAACTAAACTAAACACAAACACAAACACGTATAACATAAGATACTAAGGAAATCCAAAGCCGATTCTACAAAAAATTTGTCTCAAACATGAACAAAACATTTTCAATGAAATAGGAGCATGGAAAACAAAGAGGAAGAGAGAGGACTCCCCTGGAATGATCAGTTAGATCATCCAATTTCTCTTCCTAGAACCAACTTTAGGACTTCCAAAACTTGAAAATCACAACTTAAACAAAACAAACATGATCAAACAAGAAAACTAACTCAAAACGAACTCAAAACTAACTCGAGAAAACGGAAAGGCAAAATTAAACATTACTAAGCTGGGTTACCTCCCAAGAAGTCAAGGCTATTTTTTAGTCTAGCTGACTCTTACCAACTACGATTTGAAGGTGATTAAGTTTCTGCCTCCATCCTTCCCAAGAAGCCATAGTTGTGCTCAAATAGCTTCTTAAGCACATAAACCTCGAGGCTTACATGCTTTCCTAGTGGAGTTAGGAGCTTTCTTCACTTCGTTGGTCTTTCTATCAACCCAAAAGCCCACCATCTCTAAAATGGGAGTCAATTTTTCATTTTTCACTTTCTCATGCATATCTCCCCAAAGGGTCATATCTGGAATAGTCTTATATTCTTTCTTTTTTCATCTCTTCTTATTCTGGAGAAGTTGACTCCTTCTCTTTTCCAACTATCTCTTTTAGCACCTTTGCATCTACCTCTACTTTTAAGCTCCTCACATGCGTGAAAAATCCTTCTCGCTCTTCTAAAATTACCTAAGCCATTTGCCCCACTCGTTTCTTCAAGCTCTTGGAGTTGATCTCGACCGAATTTGAAGAATTTCCTGCCTCATTCTGAATTGAGCTTAAGACTTAGCCAATTTAACTTAAGACTTAGCCATTTAAGTCATGGCTTCATCTAGATAAAAGGTGGTCATCTGAGCATCAGAGTTTTTCATATCAAGCATTGAATTGGCCAATTCAGCCATTTCCTCTTCAAGGTTCAACTCCTTTGCTTATGGAGGTTGAGGAACATATTGATTTGTCTCCCACCAGAGGTATGTGTGATATTGGCATCCCATGTCATATGTGTTCAAGTATGGGTTCACTCCACATGTCAACTCATTCCATGTGCATGTAATGGGTTCCAACCTTGCCTTGGTATCCTTTAAAGTTGGTCATCAAGGTCAGTTCCTTATAGTTCCCGTCATAAGAGAAATTTGAGTTGATAAGTTGATGACGACCTCCATTGTGAATCAAATCCTACAAAAAAAAAAAAAAAAATCAAAAGTAAAAATAGAAAATGAAAGCAAAATGAGATTAACTATATCCAAAGTAAGGAAGGAATACTTGATATTAATATAAGCAAAAGCACCGATCCCCGACAATGACGCCAAAAAATTGTTATGCTCAAAAAGTGTCTCTAAAATTATATGCACTTATGTGCGAAAGTGCACGCATCGCCTCAAGTAATATAACGGAAGTATGAGTATCATCCCACGACGATTAGGTTACTAATTACCTAACTTAGAATAGTCCTAGCTTTTATTTGATTAACACAAAGGTGAAGTTGAAATGGAAAATAAATTAAACTAAAGAGTTCTGAATCAGTTCCAATGATTTGCAAAGAGAAAATGTATCACATTCGGTTTTGATTTCATCTACTAAATTCCTTCTCGGGTGAGGCCCTAGGACTTGTTCCCAAAGATGCTCAAATCATATGTTAATGGCGGATTTCACCTAAGCACATGCCATTCTTTCTCAAGCAACCATAATCAATCCTTAGAAAAGGTTTTAATGTATCCCTACCTCAAACGATCATAATTAATGATGCATTAAGCATTAGAAACCTAATAAGCCACATGTAACCCACAAATATCTCTATTGCATGGTTAAACATAACATTCCATTCATGGTCTAACCAAATTATTGTTTCTCAACCTCAACTAGGGGTCACAAATCATGTTAATGGTGATCAATCATCAAAAGCATGGAGAATAGAATGTAACATTCAATATATAAGAAAATCTGTTCATCAAAGATTACAAATCAAAGCAAATGACCATAATTTCATAGACTACATCAAAACCCTAGAAAACTAAATTAGCTCATGAAAGGGGGAAATACAACCATGGAGATAAAGAAAAGTAGGAAAAGAGGATAAGAAATAAACTAGATGTGGATTGAAGCCCTTCTTATTTTCCAATCTTCATTTTCTTCTTCTTCAATATCATCTTTCCCAAGAGAGCATTTGTCTTAGAGTGTTTTTACCCAAGGGAACCTCTTTTTTTGCCTCCAAGCAACCCCCCTCTCCCTCCTTCTCATAAAACCCAAAATTTGTTCTTTACAATATCAAAACATCGAGAGAGTAGCGGATACGCACTAGAAAAATTTCAAGCCTTGACATCCATGTTGCACCATGACAGATTGACGCTGCGGTGTAGAGGAAAATGGGATAACACTCGAGTTGTCTAAGCCAAATTACGCCGTGGCTTGAATGGACTCATGCCTCAGCGTGAGAATTCCACACCAAGAAGGTGAATTCCCACCTCTTTGATGATTTTAAGGAGCAACAAAGTCAACCGCTCGAGCAATCGCCGACTGTTGCTCTTTCTTTGCCCTCGACTTCCTAAGGCCGTAACCCTTCATTCTGACTCGACCGTGCAATCTTTGTGTTTTTATGAAAACCCTTTGAAGTCTAGAATGTGTCCATGCCAACGAGAGATATGGTAAGACACATAGATGAAAATATCACATATTTTATGCAAACGCATGATGATTCTTTACGAATTTTCTTCAATCCCTCGCTCATTTCTAATCCTATTCGCCCAACGATTGACCTAAACAAAAATAATAGAAACATTTAGAGCACGTAGAACACTTATTTATATCATAAAGATACTAAAACTAATCAAAATAAGCTGTGGATAAAATGAGTATATAAGATACTCATCAACCCTCCCATCACTATCTATAATGCATCTCCTGAGGTTTCTGAGTCCAAGAACAAGTACTGGCTTGTAAATCAAATCTGTAGCATGGGCTTCAAAAAATTTATATTTTTTTGATGTCCACCAATTTCACTCCGCTCTAGTAGGAGTGAAATCGAAAGCAACTAAGGAATTCAAGAAGGCAACGATGCGAAATTTCACACCGCTTGCCGGGGCAGTGCGAAATTTATGGGATGCAGTGCGAAATTCTCCAAAACATGTTCAATTTATTTGTCTTCTTACGCGATCATTCTATCAACTGCTCTGAATCTGCCTCAATTGTTTCAATAGCTTTCAAGCCTCACAAAGACCTCGATTTCCCCTATCAAGCCGACCTCATGATCCCAAAGAGCCGTAAAGATGCCTAAATGGCTTATGTATACATGTGCTCAATAAAACCATTAGTAACTGGTTTCAGGGACTAACAACGCACCAAATCGCAAAGTGTGTGAGTTTCCACTACAAAAAAAGTTTTATTTAGTGAAGATTGAGTGCTTGAGAATGCACTTTTTGAGTAATCCCTTAGCAACAGATAATCATAAAAATAGAGTTAGGTTGGTCAAATCAGTTTGGAAAACTAAAACTACAGAAAAATAAACATGAAAGAAAGCATAATAAGATAGAATAAGATAAGTGGTGCTAGTACTATTAGAGAAGTATTGATAAAAATCTAGTGAATGGTTATGTCGAATGTCTCTGCATTCACAATTTGCTAAGGGAGAAAGGTTCATAAGGCATGGTGATCTAGGTGATCATGCCCCCATGACCATAATTGACTTTTCCTCAAAGAACTTAGTGCACGTGTGGTGTTAGGATCTCAAATATACACTAAGTTTCCAATACTCCCCTCAACCAAATTCAACTCATCCTTTGATACAAAAAGATTAAAGTAGGTCGAGAAAGCACATTTTTACTATTTCTTCTCTTCTTTTTTTTCTTCTCGCATGTGTGCAATACCAAAGTTATCTAAGTGGTACTCCAACATCAAAGATCCATCGATGGCTCCCAACTAGTCGCATGTGGCATCAAGTAATTCAATTCTGACTTCACTTCGAGCCAATCTACATCCAAACAGCAACCCATGTGGTGAGATTGATCCATCTTCTCGTCGCATGTAGCGAGCAAAGGAAGTCGTTGACTCCCAACCACTGGGTTTAGTGGTGTACTAGGCATTAAATCCCCTCAAACTATGCTCGAGATTCGATCAATCAACTCACTCTTTATCTTTTTTCTTCTCTCTCTCTCATTTTCTATCTTTTTTTAGGTGGGGCTTATTGGCCCTCTTTTGAAGGTGTCCCATCACTAATAAAATCAGTTTTTCATCTCAAAGTAAGTGGCACTTGAGAAAAAGGGGCATGGACTCAAAGTGTATAAAAGAGATCTTGTGTGTGTGTGTGTGAATTTTAAGTTCTAAAAAGAAATGGTTTTTTGAAAACAAGGGGTTGATTTAGCCAGTTCCCTACAACCATTATTTCCCTCAATTTCAAGATTTCACAAACACCAAGATTTTCCAACAATGTTCATAGTTATCAAGACTAATTTCAATACTAAATAAAATAATATTTTGCACCTTCCATCTTATGTGACACACAATCATGCAAAAACTAAAACTAAAGAAAACTTTTAACTCAATATTTTGGTTGGAAAAGGTTGTTTTCTCAAAGTGTCTCCCCCCAACCTAAGTTTGACTTACCCTTTCATTAAACAAAATTAAAATGGTAGGATAAGGGTTACCTCAATTGAAGAGGGTGCTCTATGTATGACTTACTCCAATGCACAACCTTTGATGTTTTAGGGTGCTTATGTGATTCCTTATGTGTTGTCAATTCCACATCCACATTGTGATGCACCATAGAAAGTGGGTGTTTTGTTGGCATCATGTAATTCCCAAGCTCAATGAGATGCTTTGTTATTTTTGTTTCATTAGCAATCCCACATTGTTTAAAAGTGGGATTTGTTTTCACCCCCTAACCTAATAAAGGACTTTTTCCCCTTTATAATATTTACACCTATTCCCTCTCCACTTTGAGTATTTGTAGTATTGTCCAAATTGCTTGGGTATTTACGTTTTGGCCCAATTTCTTAGGAAATTGATTTGTATCTCAAAGTTTGCAATTCTCTTTGATTAGTGAAGTTTTCTATGGCATCCGAGGACGTAGGTATTTATACCGAACATCGTTAAATTCTTTTTCTTCTCTTTCTTTTTTGCCTTTAAATTATTCTACTTGTTGCATTATTTGGTGCATTAGCACAACAATTGGTATCAGAGCTTTCAATTCTTTTGAATTGATAAGTATGATCTATGGTTACGGTGTAGCCTCGATCTTCCACATCATAAATTCGGTCTCGAACTATCGATAGCCAAAATATGTTCAAGTGGAAGCAGGCATGCTCTGCGGGTTGCGACGTAACCCGATCTTCACATTGTGAACTGGCCCCGAATCCATCGGGACAATTGAAATCCGCTCAATAAGATCCATCGGGCCGGAATATCTAAGGAAGTTCCGTCTAAGGATATCGGGTATTTTGAAAACAATTGACCAATCCAACTTTTCGAGGGAACTTTTGTTCTTCTAAGGAGACTAGTTCCCACTGGGGACCATGGTGGTCAATTCAATTCAGGTGGAAAGATGGCAGAATCTAGGTTGAAAACAATGATCACAAATGCAAAAGTAGATGTTGAAATTTCATATTTAATAATTTTTACTTACAAGAGCGGTATGAAATATGTGCATTGTATATGCTAGATTTGGATTTGGTGTTGATAGAAACAAGACCAGATGATACTCATGAGAGTGATTGGGAAAGACTCAATATAAAAACTTGCGGGTTGATTTGTTCTTGTTTAGCTAAAGAGTAAAGGTATATGTTTCAACAAGAGACACTTGCTTGTAGTCATGGAAGGCGCCAGTAAATAAATGAAGAAATGCAACGAGAATTGGTTGTACCTCTCTAATTAGAATCAGGTATGAGCATTAGTTCACATATTGATGAGTTTAATAAATTAATTGTTGATTTATTAAACTTAGATAAGACCTTCAAAGATGAAAGCAAGGCTATGTTATTGATCGGTTCTCTTCCCGCGAGTTGGATCATCTTTGTATTACCCTTATCCATGGGGCGGGATAAAATGTCTTTGAAGAAGTTTGTTCTTCGTTGTTGAATTATGAAATTTGGAATAAAGATAAAAACATCTGACGAGTCGCTGGAAGTGCATTGATAATGAGAGGGCATACCAAAATAAGAAGTAGAATCGTCAGACGCCCTAATTAAAATCGCATGAGCATTAGTTCACATATCGATGAGTTTAATAAATTAATTGCCGATTTATTAAACTTAGATAAGACCCTTCAAAGATGAAAGCAAGGCTATGTTATCGACCGGTTCCACTTGATCATCTTCAGACACCTTATCCCGACCTGATAAAATGTCTCAAAGAAGCTCGTTTCCGTTGTCAATTGCGAAATTTGGAATAAAGATAAAAACATCGGGGTGAGTCGCGGAAGCATTGATAATGAGAAGGCATAGTCAAAATGAGAAAGTGGAAAAAAAAGGAAAGGTGAGATCTAATGGCAGACTAGGAAAAGATGAGTATGCTTTTTTATCACGCAGCGGCATTCAAGAAAAGATCGTCCTAGTTTCGAAGTTAATGGCAAGGCTATTTCGCGTTTCGCGGTCATCGACGTGGGGTGATTCTAGTGATTCGTAGAAACTCCGCTTTAGTTGGTCATCAAACTATTGTCAGGTTTTAATAATGGATTTTGGGATATGGTCAGACCATTACATGCGGTCCACATAAGGAGTTGGTTATTCAATTTGAAGAAGTCATGGCGGTCGTATATATGGGTAGTGCGAGATGTTAGCTATACCATCGATGGGTTCGATCCGAGGAATGGTGATGGATCAACTAGAGTTTTGACAGATGTTCTAAGATGTACCCAAAGTTGAAAAAGAATCTCATCTCTTCGGGGCCCTAATCTATAGCCTTGTCAGGATTATTCAAGATGGAGTTCTAAAAGTCATTTTGTGTGGGCTCTTTTGGTTAGAAAGGCACGAGAAGAAATAATTTGTATTACTATAATGGTAGTACAAATGACTAGAGTAGTGGCCAATCAAGCATGGTAGTGATGAAGATTCGGAGATTACTAGTTTGTGGAATAGACGTTTGGGGCATGCAGGTGAGAGAGCATTACTCACTTTGGTGAAAAAAGGTGCAAAGACGTGTAAGCTGGAATTTTGTGAGCATTGTGTTATGGGAAAGAAAATTAAGGATAGTGAAATTTGGTACCGCTATTCATCATATCGAGGGTTTTCTTGACTATGTTCACTCAAATGTGTGGGGACCTACTAAGAGTGCATCTATGGGAGGCAGACACTACTTTGTTACTTTTGTTGATGACTTTTTCGAAGAACTCGGGGTGTATGTTATGAAGAGTAAGAGTGATGTATTTAATGCTCTTCCTTAAATGGAAAAATATGGTTGAAACACAAACCTAGAAATATATCAAGTATCTCAGAATAGATAATGGCAAAGAGTTTCAGAATGATCGCTCTTTAAATCAGGTTAGACGAGGGTATCAGATGTCACTTTACTGTTAAAGATGCACCACAGTAGAATGGGGTGGCAAAACAAATGAATTTTGACATTACTAGAGAATGTTCGGTGCATGTTGTCCAATGTCATCAAGGAATTTTGAAGCAAGGCTAAGGACTTATGCATGTCGCTTCATCAATCGCCATTCAACTACTATTAGCGATAGAATTCCTTTCGAGGTATGGCTCGACAACCCGTTTCGACATGATTCTTACATGTTCGTTCTACCGCATACTATCATGTGAAATGATCTAAGTTGAATCCAAGAGCCAAGAAAGAAATCTTCTTAGGTTTCCCTTCAAGAATTAAAGGATATCGTTCTTCGTCCTACTTAAAGCAGAAGATTGTATCCAAACAGAGATGTGACATTTGGATGAGTCTTCAATGTCAAGAAATTGAAAACTTATTAAAGGAAATGTCATTTCAGAGCATGTGGAGACACAAGAACAATTGAGTTTGAAATAACAACGTTTCATCTAACTCGATCTATTGAGACAGATGTTGGTAATTCATGATGACAATATGATCTAATGGTGAGTAGTTGTTCACAAGAACCGCTAACAAAGGCCAATAACCATTGTTAATAAGCCAAGATGTGAGATACACAGACCCGCTCGATATAATGATACAATGGCTTATGCACTTCCAATTGTAGATGATGATATCCCTTCCACTCATAAAGAGGCAGTCATGTGTTCTAAAGCGAATAAGTGGAAGACAACTATGGAAGAGGAGATGCAGTCTCTTCAAAAGAATGAAACTTGGGGGCTTGCTCAACTACCTAAGGGTAAAAAGGCAATTAGGTGAAAATGGGTATTTACAAAGAAATAAGGATTTCCTAACAAGTATAATGTCAGCTACAAGGCAAGGCTTGTGGCTAAAGGCTACATTCATAATGAACGAAGTAACTTCAATGAGCTTATTCATCAATTGTGAAACATTCTTCCATTAGAATTTTGTTAGTCTTGGTAGGCTCAGGGGATGTAATATGGAACTAGTGTAACTAAATGTAAACCACATTTTTACATGGTGACTTGGAAGAAAATCTATATGACTCCAACCGTAGGACTAAATTTGCTGTAAAAAGATATGGTTTCGCAAACTAAAGGATTGCTTTATGGTTTGAAGCAATCTCCGAGGTAAAGGGTATGCGCTTTGATCGCCTTATGATGAAGTTAGAGGTACACAAGCAAGAAATTTGATAATTGCATGTATTTTTTATGGCTACGTTGATGCTACTCATTTATCTACTCTGTACGTTGATGATATGTTGATACTTTGAACATGTCGAAGAAATTGAGAAATTAAAGACTCACTGAATGAAGAATAATATGAAATGAAAGATTTCATAAGCAAAGAAAATACTAAAGGGAGATTACTAGAGACAGAGATGTAGGAAAGATTTTTGACTCATAAGCACATCTCAAGAAGGTATTGTAAGAGCTGGACATTTCGAGAATTCAAACATGGTATTCCATCGCTCCTCCTATGAAACTTAGTGTATCATTTTCCTACTCGCACGAGAACGAGAATGTATGTCCCGAAGTTCGATATAATGTTATAGTCGCCCATGTATGTTATGGTGTGTAGTGAGATCGACATTTCACATGTAGTTGGAATTGTGAGGAGGTATATGCATGACCCCGATAGCGATATCAAGTGCATTGAAATGGATTCTATGGTACTTGCTGAATAATCGTGAGATGTCGGGTCGAGTCTTCGAGCGTGATGATACATGTAATCGGGTATGCTATCACATGGTGATTCAGATTATGCTAGTGACTTGATGATCAATAACCTAAGTTATGTGTTTACTATTATAAGAGCACCAACAAGTTGGAAGTCTACTTTACATTCTATAATTGCTTTGCCTACTTCTAAAGCAAGAGTATATGAAATTCCACTCAAGCCCTCAGAAGGAGGCTATGTGGTTAGGAGGACTACTAGATGACTAGGCTGGTCCGAAGCAAATTCTATTTATTCCTGGACAGCTAGAGTGCTATTTTTAGCAAAGAATCCAAAGTGTCCCATGTTCATACGAAGCATACCGATGTTCGCATCATTTCGTATGGGATATTAATCGAAGGACAAATCTTACTTTAAGATCGATTGCCAACAATCTCAAAGATATGTTAACTAAGGTGGTGACGATCGTCTAATCATCGCTTAGATTTGATCAACACGCGAAAAGTTTGATTACGCTATTGCTTATTCGAGGCGTTGCCTTTACATGGAAAAGTTTCGTGACGGGATTTTCGCATATCTGCCGAGGTGGAGATTTGTCGCTTTTGTCTCATTAGCATTCCCACATCAGAATAGTTTACAATGTGATTTGCCACCCCTAAATTCTATAAAAGGACTTTTTCCCCTTTGTAATATTTACACCTCTTCCTCTACTTGAAGTATTTAGTATTTCCAAATTGCTCGGGTATTTATTTCTTAGCCCAATTTCAGGAAATTGATTGGTGGGTTGAAAGTTTGTAATTTCTTAGATTGGTGAAGTTTTATATGGCGCTGTGAGGACGAGGTATTCATATTAAACCTTATTAAATTTGCCTTCTTTCTTTATGCCTTTAAATTATTCTACTTGTTGCATTATTTGGTATCAAGGCAATGTGCAAAATGTTGGAGAAAATCCGTACATAGAAAGAAACAACAAATCTAAAAAAAAGATAAAATATCTCGCATCAAAGCTTTATTCGGAGTTAACTTTATCTTTTTGAATTAATATCATCTCGCATCAAAGCTTCTATCGACATAACATTATTTTTACCATAATAGTGGGATCAAGATTATAAAAGATAAAATATATTAAGACGTGCTTTGTTTTTACTTTCCAATTTAGGTGAAAACAATTCTGGCTCGAATTTACACAAGGCAATCAACCACATTCATGGAGCGTTGATGGGAATCGATGGAAACACTCTCTCAATGATGACAATAAGGTAATCAGATTCACATTCAGAAAACAAAAGTGTATGTAACCTCATCCAAGTCATGGCAGATTCATTGAAGACCCTTTGTAAGAGTCGACTAGTGTTCTAATCTCTATACTATGACAATCATCTAGTCGAACGGCTTTAATAATGAATAAATATATTATGGTTTATTGATAATTGTTTTTTATTTCATAAATTTTGATGGAAAAGAATTTTACTTTTCGATCCTTATTTATAGATACTTTGTTGACACTTATATGTAGAAACTTAGAAATCTTAGTTGTTTTAATTATATATATGAAACTACAAAAAAAACAAACAAACAAAAAAAGAAAAGTTCCACTTTCCAATGTTCTTAAAGCAAGAGGAAATTGGTTGGAGAACCAATTATTTTTTAACCGTCTTCCGTTTGTCTACTTCAGAAGACATCTCAAAGATGAACCACTCCGATCTAAGAACCGCTCACTTGACTTCAAGGATGGTGCTAGAATTTAGAATTGTTTAACTATTTTAGAAAATAAGTTTGAAATTTTGTTTTGAAAATTGTTCTGTTAAGTTTTATAGAACCAAAATCTGCTAGAGGAATTAAAATGTCCTTAACTTGTTTTTAATATTTTAAAGTATGTTTTTAAAATAATTTTTATATCCAGTACTTTATTTTATTATTATTATTTTTACATCTCTTGTACTTTATTCTTAATCATTCCACGTATTCTTAATCATTCCACGTGTTTGTATATTTAACGAGTACGTCCTCGAGCACCAGGGAACAACTTTCACTAATCAAGGAGAATTACAAACTTAGGACTACAAATTAATTTTCTAAGAAATTGAGCCAAAAAGTAAATGCCCAAGCAATTGGGTAATACCACAACAATTCTAAAGTGACGGGAAGAAGTAAATATTACATAAGGAGAAACCTTTTATAGGCTAAGAGATGCAAGCGA